>JAFEMH010000581.1:292500-710797 GCA_022495995.1 Adenophora triphylla var. japonica | reverse complement strand
AGTCAAACGTAAGACCGATTTCCCCGAGAAAGATAACGAGATCCATTATCTTTCATCAAAACCTTCCCGGCGATCAAACGTAAGACCGAGTGCCTCGAGAAAGATAACGAGATCCCGTATCTTTCATCAAAATCTTCGGCAAGTCAAACGTAAGACCGATTTCCTCGAGAAAGATAACGAGATCCTGTATCTTTCATCAAAATCTTCCAACGGCAGTCAAACGTAAGACCGATCTCCCCGAGAAAGATAACGAGATCCCGTATCTTTCATCAAAATTCCCCGGCAGTCAAACGTAAGACCGAGTGCCCCGAGAAAGATAACGGATCCCGTATCTTTCATCAAAATCTTCCCCGGCAGTCAAACGTAAGACCGAGTGCCCCGAGAAAGATAACGGATCCCGTATCTTTCATCAAAATCTTCCCCGGCAGTCAAACGTAAGACCGAGTGCCCCGAGAAAGATAACGGATCCCGTATCTTTCATCAAAATCCTTCCCGGCAGTTAAACGTAAGACCGAGATCCCCGAGAAAGATAACGGATCCCGTATCTTTCATCAAAATCATCCCCGGCAGTAAAACGTAAGACCGAGTACCCCGAGAAAGATAACGAAATCTCGTATCTTTCATCAAAATCCTTCCCGGCAGTAAAACGTAAGACCGAGTTCCCCGAGAAAGACCACGAAATCTCGTATCTTTCATCAAAATCCTTCCCGGCAGTAAAACGTAAGACCGAGTGCCCCGAGAAAGATAACGAAATCTCGTATCTTTCATCAAAATCCTTCCCGGTAGTTAAACGTAAGACCGAGTGCCCCGAGAAAGATAACGGATCCCGTATCTTTCATCAATATCCTTCCCGGCAGTAAAACGTAAGACCGAGTGGCCCGAGAAAGACCACGAAATCTCGTATCTTTCATCAAAATCCTTCCCGGCAGTTAAACGTAAGACCGAGTGCCCCGAGAAAGATAACGGATCCCGTATCTTTCATCAAAATCTTCCCCGGCAGTCAAACGTAAGACCGATCTCCTCGAGAAAGATAACGAGATCCCGTATCTTTCATCAAAATCTTCCCCGACAGTCAAACGTAAGACCGAGTGACCCGAGAAAGATAACGGATCCCGTATCTTTCATCAAAATCTTCCCCGGCAGTCAAACGTAAGACCGATCTCTTCGAGAAAGATAACGAGATCCCGTATCTTTCATCAAAATCTTCCCCGGCAGTCAAACGTAAGACCGAGTGCCCCGAGAAAGATAACGGATCCCGTATCTTTCATCAAAATCTTCCCCGACAGTCAAACGTAAGACCGATTTCCTCGAGAAAGATAACGAGATCCCGTATCTTTCATCAAAATCATTCCCCGGCAGTCAAACGTAAGACCGAGTGCCCCGAGAAAGATAACGAGATCCCGTATCTTTCATCAAAATCATCCAACGGCAGTCAAACGTAAGACCAATTCCCCAGACAAATACGTCTGATTTTCTCAAAGAAAGGCTAACGAAATCCCCAGCAAAGTTAACGGAATCCCAAAAGCCAACGGAATCTCGAGTAGTACTCGAACTACGAAAGGGCTTGATTCCCACTAGGGATACGTAGGTAGCCTATCATTAGGTCCAGCCCCTCGACCAAAACGGTCACCCTATCCTTCGGCAGCAGACAAAGTCCACCGAAAGGCCATTTCAAATTAAGGTCCGAGGCGCCTAAAAAGCCATCATCATCAAGGTTCGAGGCACCTAAAACGCCATCATCAAGGTCCGAGGCACCTAAAAAGCCATCTCCAAGGTTCGAGGCACCTAAAACGCCATCTTCAAGGTTTGAGGCACCTAAGACGCTATCACTAGGAAAGTGATAAATCGCAATCATCCCCAGCAGAGACCGAAAATGGTCATCCCTATCCCCAGCAGAGCGGATACCCATCAGACCGAAAATGGTCATCCCCAGCAGAGTTTCTTTCCAGCAGCCGACTGTAAAACTCGCTCATCAGGTTCGAGGCACCTAAAACGCCATCATCTCCAGGGTCAAAGACCCGAACTACGACTGGCTTGATTCCCATTCGGGATACGTAGGTAGCCTATCGCTAGGTTCAGCCACCCGATCACTCGATCATCCTGCCAAACATGGAGCCTTACTCTTATCGACGACCCCGCTTCCTTCGAAGCGCCGTCGCCGAGGGGCTACTGTAAGTGCTCCAATTTGAGCTTGTTAGAATTTTCGTTAGAAAATTAACGAAAGTTATAACATTTCTAACAATTCCTAACAATCCTAACCTTTCTAACAAAGTGAGGGTAAAATGGGCATTGTTATTTAAGGTTAAACCTTAAAAAGAATCTTAAAAAAAGAAAAACAAAAGAATAAAACCACAAATAGAAATGCCGGAAACATAATCCGGGCCGGGTCAATTTGAATTTTGAAAAGAAATATTCCCCTTGTCCAAAGCCGGAGCCGCATTTAATGAACAAAGGCACGCCGAGGGGACTTGTCCGCGCGGATAGGTTTACATTTTCAGGAGGGCTATAAATTGAGCCCTCCAGTCACAAAAAAAAAAAAACAACACATTTTGCACCGAACCTTCGGCGAAATATAGAGAGAAAACAAAGTGAGAATTCACTTGAATTGTCACCATTTTCTCTCCAATCTTTCCCAACTCATACTCATCCACTCACTCTCATATTAAAGCCCTAAACACTCATACACTCAAGCCAAACACTCAAGAACACAAGGAAGATTGGTAAACCCTCCTCTTCCTAATCCTAAATCTCATCCATGCATGCATCTTCAAACTACAAAATGTAGTTCTTTCATCTTCTTGCTCTAGATCTAAGAAGATCACCATGGAAGACCATCTCCATGGATGATCTTCTACAAAGATCAACATTATTTTCAAGTTCTCTTACTTTCTTGCAAAGAAAACTCATTTTCAAAACCCTAAAAACCATTTTCAAGCATAAAATCTCATTTTCAAAGGATAAAAATCCCCTTCCCAAGCAAATGAAATGCTTAGTCCTAATGTACCCCAAGGATGGTTTGGTATAGTTGATTCACCACTAAAATGTCTAGTGATCACTAACCAAAACCTAGGGAAATGGGGACAAGCATGGATGCAAAACCCCCCTTAAAATCATATTTTCTTTCTTGAGAAGTTGCTGTCCAGTAGCAATTTTCTCAGACCTCAGTCCATGGTCTTAATTTTTGGACACAGATGAACTTGGAATTTGGTGTTGACTACAAAACACTTTTTGTAGCCAACATCCAGAGCTTTCCAGACATATTTTTACTTTATTTTTTTGGGTGAGTAAAACTCCTCTTTTCAAATTTTCTTTCAGAGGCTAGTTCATCAGCTTCTGGGAATCCAGATCTCATATCTGAGGTTTCTAGAAGGTTTTGACCCCTCAAATCTTCTCCAAAATGGAAAATTCCTTCGCACAAATCTTATTTAAGGTATCTGGAACAACTTTCATTCTCTGAGTTTATCCAGATTATGAAGTTTTAAGACCCTTGAATCCATTTCAAAATCAAAGGTCCACTGCCTTTTTCATTCTGGCAGAAATGGCTCTCAACTTCAAAAGGTCTTTTGAGTACCAAATCTCAATCCAAAAATCTTCCAAAAAATCATGGGATCAGTTTAAAGTCTTAAAAAGATATCCCAATTTTTACTTTTCTGAGTTTCAACTTATTTTGGCCAAAACACACACACACACACACACACAAATGATTTTCAGCTTGGAAGACTCGTTTTACGAGGCGCGTCGGGTGCACACTAACGTCCTTCCCGACGCGTAACATGACCTCCGAACCTAAATCTCTGATCTCGGGCTTTTTTCAAAGTTTTGGCCCTCAAAATTAAAATGGCGTGGCGACTCCGTTTTCGTTGATTTTCTTTCAAACAAAAAAATGGGAAAATTTTCGGATACACACATTCATCACACCTGCACCAAAAAGAGTTCTAGGAAATAAAGGTGATAATGGAGTTACAACTTGAGGCTCAACTTGATTCCCTTTTCGCAGATTCTCAATTGCATTGAAAATCATAGTATTGGTATCCTGCTGAGCATCCATTCGCTTATTCATTTCATTCAACATGGTTGCCATATTAGTCACGAAACCAAGATTGATTTCAGACGCGGCCATCTCTCGAGGTGCATCTTGCTGCCCCCCAGTCGCCCTGCCCCCAGCCGCGGAGGTTACTGAGGTTACCTGACCGGAAGTTGGATTGACCATTTTGATGTTCTAAACAAATCTAAAAAACCAAAGTTCCCACAGACGGCGCCAAATTGTTTTGGTCAAATTTCGACAAGTGATTGTAAATAACCAAATATTTCAAGGAAAGAATTGTGGACCAAGTTGTGGACCAAGTTGTGGACCAAGTTGTGGAGGTCAAGTGGTGGAGTTCAAGTTGTGGAGGTCAAGTTGCTGAGGCGTCTTGACATGCTGACCTGCTTAAGATACCAATCATATATAGTGAAAAATCCGTCCCCAACAGTAAATAAGTTCGAATAATTTCAATTTTAAATTAAAATAAATGAAATTATAACTTTTAAAATCTGCACATTGACTCTCCTTCTCATGCACATGGGATAATTCCACTAACATTTTTTTGTTTAAGAAATTAAATCTGCCTCCTGTGAATGTGGTGCCCAAGATTGCGGCGTTTTTTGTGTTGAACCGCTTTCTCGTGTAAGGGGTCACCGCCTCACATCGGTTTGAAGACATCCGATTTAAATTGAAAAACGGAGTCGCCACGCCATTTTGATTTCCTCAAAACTTTGAAAAAAAGGATTAGGGTCCATAGGTTAAGTTACCCCCTGGGAAGAACGTTTGGGGTTCACCCAAGGAGCCTTGCCGAAGCAAGTCTTCCAAGATCCAACTTTCGTGCTTGCTTTTGTGCTTTCGTGTGTGTGTGTGTGATTTGAAAAGGAGGGAATGTTCCAAGTGATCTTCCGAACGTATAAACAATGAGTTGGTTATCGCTCGGGATTCCTTGGATTTTGATATGTTCGGGACTTTGATCCCTGCTCATCTTGGACTTATGATCATCATTAAGTGACCTTTGGTCATATGTGATCGGAATAGGAACGCCTCTTTTATAGTCCAAGAATGAGACTTTTTAGAAAGGAAGGACCTTTACCCATCAATCCTACATCTTGAGACGATTCGAGCTTGATAGGGACATTTATGCTCATCTCAAGTGATGATCGGAGATGTAGGGCTTAGGTTCATCCATTTCTAAAGGGACATCCGACTATGGCATCTTTATGTGGAGGAAACGATGTAAAGATAAGAAATTTACACCGCTACGCTCCAAGAGATGCTTCAAGTACCAAAAGGGACTAAGGGGAGGGGTATAAAGATTGGATCTTTATACTTATCCTATGCCTTTTTGTGCCTTAAGAAGGTCACTAGGCAATCCTTGGAGAGTGATCCAATAATGAGGGACATGGGGGAATGCATTTTGAAAGTAAAGATGACATTTTTATGCAGACAAGTCTAAGGAACACTATGAAAGCTAAGACTAGGAATGTAAAGGGGAGACCTTTATGGCTTTCCTATGTCCTTTAAAAACCATTTAGGTGGAAAATCCTTGGAAGCAAGGTCTATGGGAAAGGTATGACATTTATGTAAGTAATGATGACATTTTTAATGAAAAGATGACATTTTTATATGTAAAGATGACATTTTTCACATCATCATGTGAGGGATCCACCCTAAAATAAGCCATTTGTGGTCTTATTGTTCATCCTTGGGATGAATTCTCCATGAATCCTATGTGATAGGGGGAAGGGGGATATGATGATCTACATAGTAAAGACTTGATCTTTATGGCAATAAATCACATATAATAGCAATAAATGGCAATATGGAAAACAAGTAAACAATATAACAAGATGACAAGAATATTTCAAAGAGAAAAGGAGGAGAGGTTACCAATGGTGGTGTTCCTCTATCTCCCTTGAAGTTTTCCTAAGGAAGGAGTGATTTTTGAGGGATTTTGGAGAGGAGGGAGGTGGTTTTTTTGGGAGTTTTGGTTTCTGTAAATTCGTGGAGTGATTTTGGCAGAGTGACAGTGCTTAAAATTCTCTCTCTAAATGAATAGAGGAGGCCTCTATTTATAGGCAGTTTTGTGCTTCCTAATGAAGTCGTGCGGCATTAACCACTTGCCAATGAAGCCGTGCGGTCTTATCCTTTAATGACTCAGCCTGTTTCTAGAACCATGCAAGGTGGCATTCTAGAAGCTCTTTCCAGCGAGGGACTACGAGGAATTTTAATTCCTAACAAGTCCTTCGCCCCTCGGAAGGTTTGGGAAAGTTCCAGAATTGCCCCTGAACTTTAGGAAAGTCCGGGGAATTGCCGGGAAACTTAATCGGAAGGCATGAGCCACATTTGGGTACTTACAGAAGCCCCTCGTCAACGTCACTTGCAGGGCGAGTGGGGTTGTCGATAAAAAAGGATCCTATCTGGCGAACTGCCGAGACGGATTGGGTGACCAAGGAGGTCGAGTGGCTGAACCTTTGGAAGGCTACCTACGTATTCCGGGGGAATCAAGCCATGATCGTAGTTCGGAAAAGATCTGCTGGGGAATGGGGTGTCATATGTGACGAATTGGCTGAACCTAAAGTAGTCTACCTACGTATCCCAGAGGAATCAAGCCAGACCGTAGTTCGGGAAAGATCTGCTGGGCAACGGCGAAAAGAAACTGGTCCCTCGCTAGGAAGATGGAAAGAAAGTGACCTAGGAGGTCAAATGGCTGATCCTACTGGGGATATGCCAGATGAAGGGAGTGACCAATGTGGTCGGATGGCTGGACCTTTATGAGGGGCTACTTCACCACTGAGGAGTGATGAAGGAAGAGGGTGACCAATGTGGTCGAATGGCTAGACCTTTATAAAAGGCTCATGCACCACTGAGGAGTGATGAATGAAAAGGGTAACCAATGTGATCGGATGGCTGGACCTTTTATGAAAGGATACCTCACCACTGAGGAGTGATGAAGGAAGAGGGTGACCACTGCGGTCGGATGGCTGGACCTTTATGAAAGGCTACCTACGTATCCCGAAGAAATCAAGCCTTGGTCGTAGTTCAAGTATCACTAGATAGTTAGGAACAATGTCTAGGATCCTTGAGGTTTTGACGATTCATGGAGGAGTCACCTGATTTGACAATTAATGGAGGTTGTCACCTGATTTGACAATTAATGGAGGTTGTCACCTAATTGACAATTAATGGAGGTTGTCACCTGGTTGACAATTAATGGAGGTTGTCACCTGATTGACAATTAATGGAGGTTGTCACCTGGTTGAAACTAAAGCTTCCGTCACTATCGAGGAGATAGAGGTAGCTAAAGTTAGAAAAACTTAAGCGTACTTCACTATCTATGAGATAGAGGTAGCTAAAGTTGGAAAAACCTAAGCGTACTTCACTATCTATGAGATAGAGGTAGCTAAAGTTGGAAAAAACTGAAGCGTACTTCACTAGCTATGAGATAGAGGTAGCTAAAGTTGGAAAAACTTAAGCGTACTTCACTATCTATGAGATAGAGGCAGCTTCTAAAACAGCAATGCAAGATTCATACTCTGCGGCATTGTTTGTGGCAGGGAAGTTCAACTTGATGGCTATTGGCATGTGCTCATCTTTCAGATCGACCAGTAGCATTCCCATGCCATTTCCTCTTTTGTTAGCAGCTCCGTCAAAGAAAAGCTGCCATCGGTTCTCAGGCTCAACTACGAAGATTCCTTCATCTGGGAATTGGGGTTCAGGCCCGCGGTCCTCATTACTAGGGAAGTTTGCCAGATGGTCTGATAGCGCTTGACCTTTGATTGCCTTTCTCGTTACATAGTTGATGTCATACTCAGCCAAGAAGAACGACCACTTTCCTAGACGCATCGAAAGGGAAGGCTTGTCAAAGATGTACTTGATGGGGTCCATTTTCGAGACCAAGTTTACAGAGTAGGCTTGCATGTAATGCTTCAGCTTACCGACTACCCAGACCAGTCCTGCACAAGTCTTTTCGCACGCCAAGTAATTGAGCTCACTTCCCTGCAGCTTCCGGCTGACAAAGTAAATGGTGTTTTCTACCCGAGAGTCCTTCTTCTCCTGAGCCAGCATAGCCCCAACTGCCGTATCAGTGACAGTGAGATAGAGCAGAAGAGGTTTCTGTCTATGTGGGGGGCATAGCACCGGGGGATGTACTAAGTACGCCTTGATTTGGTCAAAGGCATCCTGGCATTCCTCAGTCCATTCTGTGTCTGCATTCTTCTTCATGAGCTTGAAGATGGGCTCGCACATGGTAGTCAGCTAGTTGACAAAACGACTGATGTACTGTAATTTTCCCATAAAGCTTTTGACCTCTGTCTCGGTTCGAGGCGGCCTCATGTCCCTAATGGCCTTGATCTTTCGGGGATCGACTTCAATACCTCGTTCCGTGACCATATACCCAAGCACTTTTCCCCTTGTCACTCCAAAGGTGCATTTGGCAGGGTTCAGTCTCATGGAATGCTGTCTCAACCTCTCAAAGAACTTTCGCAGGTCGATAAAGTGCTGTCCATCCTCACCTTTGGAATGGATTATCATGTCATCGACATAGACCTCAATTTCCTTGTGGATCATGTCGTGAAAGAGTGCAGTCGCTGCCCTTTGATACGTAGCCCCGACATTCTTAAGCCCAAAAGGCATCACAGTATAGCAGTACGTTCCCCACGGTGTGGTGAAGGCTGTCTTTTCTTGGTCCTCCTCGGCCATCTTGATCTGGTTGTAGCCAGCAAAGCCATCAACGAAGGATTTGACTTTGTAGTTAGCAGTGGCGTCCACCAGAATGTCTATGTTTGGCAGGGGATAGTCGTCTTTGGGGCTGGCCTTATTAAGATCCCGAAAATCTATACAATAGCGCACCTTCCCATTGGCCTTAGTCATAGTTACGATGTTGGATAACCATGTCGGATATTCGATGACCCTGATGAATCCTACCCGCAGTAGCTTCTCAATCTCTTCTTTGACCTGTAGAGACCACTCTGGCTTGATTTTTCTCAGTTTCTGCTTTACTGTCTTGGCATCTGGTGCTAGAGGGATTCTGTGCTCCACAATCAAACTATCTAGCCCCGCATATCCTTATATGACCATGCAAACACATCCATGTATTCTCTGAGCAGATTGACCAGTCTGTCCTGTTCAGTCCCTTGGAAGAAGTTCCCAATCTGTGTCTCTTTAGGTTCCTCGACAGTACCCAAGTTAACACTTGTCAAAACCTCCTCGGTAGCTTGGGCCAGGCTTTCCTCTTTGTCTGTAACCTGCTTAAAGATTTCTTTAATGTATTTTTCGTTTAGTGTGTTTGCATCTTGTTCAAATGATTCATTATTAACTGTTGTTAAGTTATTAGTTAATTTATCATTTGTTAAGTTGGCAATAAGGGGATACTCAGAAAGATCTATCATTTCATTCAAAGTGAAAGGAAAGATGACATTGGCTACGTATTCATAATCTTCAGGCGTGAGGCCTTCAGATGACTAGGAGGAATGGAATTCGAAGACTCCTGACTCACATGACTCTTAACCCTAACGACTCTGGACCCTACACTACTTATTGACTCGAAGTGTTTGATATGGGTTGGACTGGGGTTTTACTCTTTACTGCTGTTGCCCTGGGGAGAAGCAGTCTTGTCAGCGTTCTTCAAAAAGCTCGAAACTTCAAACTGATCGAAAGCTTGTCGAGGATCATTCGTAGGTCGGTGCCTCGAAAAGATGGTGAGGAGATCTAGAGAAGCCTGATGCAATTTCTCAGCGAGCTCGTCTGTGACAACCAGACTCATTGACTGGAGGGTCTGACTCATCTTGTCAAGACACTGCTGGTAGGTCATCTTCTCTTTGCCGATCTTTGATATCACAACCTTGTCTGTGTAGCCAATAGGAGGGTTGGCCTGGATGATACTGATGAAGTCTTCTTCGGGTGAGACTTTGATTCTGCCTTGGTTAACCATGTATTCTATGGGAGTCTTATATTATGCCTCCAAGTTTGCTAGCTTTTCGTTGAATTTCACAATGGCAACAAACTCAGAGTTTTCTGCCTCAAGAGGATCAATGATGACAGGAGTGTCGGGCTGGACTTTGTTTTAGCTGACTGGTTCCTTGGTGGGCTCCTTGGCGTAACTGACATAATAGTCGAATTTTCCTGAGGGCAATCCTAGAGTTCCCACACTCTTGTCCCCTGCTTTATACCTTTCTTTTAGTTTTTGTTGCATGGACTTCTTCTTCTTCCTCTTTCTTGAGGGAGCATCCTCGTTAATCCAGTCTTGGTAAGCGTCTTCCAAGCAGCTGTCACAATCACACACGTCATACCAAATGTGGGGTATGGGCTGAGCTGGGATGACCCCCCAAGTACTTGGTTATCACCATTGTTAATTACCACATCGGCCATTCTTGACACTGGGTTGATGAGACTGACGATTTTGATAGATTATCTGAGATCCCTGCACCGACAAACTGTTGACCCGGCATTCTCACCCACTTCTTTCTCGCTGCGGGAAAGGGATAGGCAAGGTTTAGACTCTGGGGTAGGTGTTTAGGCTGAAGGCTCAAGCAATATGCAGATTAAGAATCTTTCAGTTTACTTAAAATAGTGTCTTTTATTAATTTCTATTTGGTTGGAAAAGGGGTTGCCCTTCTTTTTCGCAACTACTCTAGATCCTGGATCAGTGGGTTCCGTCACTACCTCTATAAGTCCCTCATTTTTCACCTGTATTTCGACCTCCCAGGGTGGACAGCCCCGGGTGAGGGTCCTATAGGGCACGCGGATCCCACCGACCGAGAGAGAAGAATGCTCCTAGGGGTCTAGCGGGTCATAGGAACTTTTAACGCACGCGCGATACGGATTATAGTCAAGGCAATGCCGAGAAAGTCTCGTCTTTCAGCCTTAATAGAATTTCGGCAAAGTTTCGCTTGCGCGATTGACGTTTTGACTTTTGGCATTTGTCCAAGAAGATAATAGGCATGGGTCGGACGGTAAAAGTCGAATGACACGATGTCACATTGAACTTTGTTGCATACGTTGCGCGAGTCAAAGTCAATGCCGGGTCAAGATCTTGCCAATTTTTCCTTGACGGAATTTCGGTAGAGCTCCGCTTGCGCGAAAGATCTTTTGATTTTTGGCACGGACTCGGGCTTGACTCTTACGTATCCCGTGCAGGTCAAAGTCAAAGTCAATGCCGGAGTCAAAATTCTACAATTTTTCCTTGGCGGAATTTTGGCAGAGTTTCGCTTGCGCGAAGGATCTTGACTCTCGACATGGGCTAAGGGTTGACCTTTACGGGGGTATGCAATTAGGCTATATGACACGGTCTAGACCAAAAACCAACCAAAAGTCACGATTTTAAAATGTGTGACACGGACTGTGCATTGGTCGACACTGGCTGCCATGGGGAGTTTGGGATGATTCTGTGCGCGCCCGGGAGCACGTAATGCTGTTCGTGACTGCAGCTGAACAACAACCCCGGGTTAAAAGGACGTGCGTGCAAAATGTACAGGATATAAAGGTGCGCGTAGTGTGTGGCCTCCTAAAAATGTTCCTTTTTGAGTTAAAACAGAAATTTTCAGAAATGTGTTTTAAAAGGAATGATTTTCGGGACGGGGAAAATGCAGCAATTAAGCACGTAAATTTTCTGGAGCCCGGTCAGTCTTGGAACTGAATAGCCCCAAGCTGCCTAAGCTGCCAGATTAACCTCAGTTTGTGTCCTGGTGGAATTGCTCAAAGAAGCCGCCTGGCTGGGATCTGGGAAGATCAAGCCGTACGGCTGGATCAAGCAATTTTCCAGGTTCCAATATTTTTTCATTTCCAGGTTATTCCCCGAACGCTTTGGCACCTTTTCGGCTCCATAAATCTTCCCTGTTCAGTATTCAGAATGTGCACAATCCCAAAAACCAAAATGCATGCAAAAACAAGGAAAGGAAAGCAAGCACGAAAATCGAATCCCCGACGGAAGGCTAACCCACTCAAAAGCTTTTTTTCTTTTTTTTTTTTTTTTTTTTTCAAAAGGATACCGGTATGTGGCATTGTTAGACCATATTTTATCCCCAACTCTGGTGAGGAGGTGCTAACGGGAAGTTTAATGGTTTCCACCTATATACCAAGTATCATTTTTTTTATAAAAAAATAAAAGCTTTTTGGTTAGTCCCCAGCGGAGTCACCAAACTGTGAATGTGGTGCCCAAGATTGCGGCGTTTTTTTTGTTGAACCTCTTTCTCGTGTAAGGAGTCACCGCCTCACATCGGTTTGAAGACATCTGGTTTAAATTGAAAACGGAGTCGCCACGCCATTTTGATTTCCTCAGAACTTTGAAAAAAAGGATTAGAGTCCGGAGGTTAAGTTACCCCTTGGGAAGAACGTTTGGCGTTCACCCAAGGAGCCTTACCGAAGAAAGTCTTCCAAGATCCAACTTTCGTGCTTGCTTTTGTGCTTTCGTGTGTGTGTGTGATTTGAAAAGGAGGGAATGTGCCAAGTGATCTTCCGGACGTATAAACCATGAGTTGGTTATCACTCGGGATTCCTTGGATTTTGATATGTTCGGGACTTTGATCCCGTGCTCATCTTGGACTTACGATCATCATTAAGTGACCTTTAGTCATATGTGATCGGAATAGGGACGCCTCTTTTATAGTCCAAGAATGAGACTTTTTAGAAAGGAAGGACCTTTACCCATCAATCCTACATCTTGAGATGATTCGATCTTGATAGGGACATTTATGCTCGTCTCAAGTGATGATTGGAGATGTAGGTTAGGTTCATCCATTTCTAAAGGGACATCCAACTATGGCATCTTTATGTGGAGGAAACGATGTAAAGATATGACCTTTACACCGCTACTCCCCAAGAGATGCTTCAAGTACCAAAAGGGACTAAGGGGAGGGTTATAAAGATTGGATCTTTATACTCATCCTATGCCTTTTTGTGCCTTAAGAAGGTCACTAGGCAATCCTTGGAGAGTGATCCAATCATGAGGGACATGGGGGAATGCATTTTGAAAGTAAAGATGACATTTTTATGCAAACAAGTGTAAGAAACACTATGAAAGCTAAGACTAGGAATGTAAAGGGGAGACCTTTATGGCTTTCCTATGTCCTTTAAGAACCATTTAGGTGGACAATCCTTGGAAGCAAGGTCTATGGGAAAGGGATGACATTTATGTGAGTAAAGATGACATTTTTAATGAAAAGATGACATTTTTATATGTAAATATGACATTTTTCACATCATCATGTGAGGGATTCACCCTAGAACAAGCCATTTGTGGTCTTATTGTTCATCCTTGGGATGGATTCTCCATGAATCCTATGTGATAGGGGGAAGGGGGATATGATGATCTACATAGTAAAGACTTGATCTTTATGGCAATAAATCACATATAATAGCAATAAATGGCAATATGGAAAGCAAGTAAACAATATAACAAGATGACAAGTATATTTCAAAGAGAAAAGGAGGAGAGGTTACCAATGGTGGTGTTCCTCTATCTCCCTTGAAGTTTTCCTAAGGAAGGAGTGACTTTTGTGGGATTTTGGAGAGGAGGGAGGTGGTTTTTTTGGGAGTTTTGGTTTCTGTAAATCCGTGGAGTGATTTTGGCAGAGTGACAGTGCTCAAAATTCTCTCTCTAAATAAATAAAGGAGGCCTCTATTTATAGGCAGTTTTGTGCTTCCTAATGAAGTCGTGCGGCATTAACCACTTGCCAATGAAGCCATGCGGTCTTATCCTTTAATGACTCAGTCTGTTTCTAGAACCTTGCAAGGTGGCATTCTAGAAGCTCTTTCCAGCGAGGGACTACGTGAAATTTTAATTCCTAACAAGTCCTTCACCCCTCGAAAGGTTTGGGAAAGTTCCAGAATTACCCCTGAACTTTAGAAAAGTTTGGGAAATTGCCGAAAAACTTAACCAGAAGGCATGAGCCAGATTTGGGTACTTACACCTCCGTCAAACATAGGTATGGATAATGATATTGATTATTTTTCTTAGTTTCATGATTAAATATTAAAAATTAAAAATAATTGCTTCAAAAAATAGTTTTTAAAGCAAATAATTTAATTTATTATTAAATTTGATTTAATCCCAGTTTATCTTTTTACATGATTTATATAGGAGGTTTTCCATTTTACATGATTTATATAGGAAATAATTGATCAATCAGAAAATTATAATTGGTGATAATTTTAGAACACATATCATCATCTATCATCTGATAAACACTAACCTATTTTTTAAAATTATAATTGATGATAATATTAAAGCAATTATCATCATCAATCATCTGATAAAGACTAACCCATATTTTTAAATTATAATCGGTGATAATTTGAAATATATATCACTATCGAATGATATTATCATTATTCAAAGAACAATCATATTGGGATAAAAATATATTTTAATTCATATTTATATTAATAATAAAAAAGTCATAAATATTTATTTATTCACTTTTAAATTTATTTACAAATATATAATAAACTATGAATCAAAATGATAATAAGTAGAGTATAATTATTTAAGAGTTTTGTTGCAAGATATGATTTGAATTTTGAAGATAATGTGATTGTATTTCAATCCATTTACCTTCATTAGTTATCAACAAACAATATGCATTTAAAAAATTAATTTAAAAATTTTAAAATTAAAAATTACTAATTACTATATAACATGGATGGATGCTGATTGACGAATGAGAAATCGCCACGTGGAATGCCACGTCATAATTCCACGTGGCAAGCTGTGGGCACAAATTTTTTTTCTACTTTAATATTATATATAGATTATATAAGAAAATAAATAAAGTAATGAGCATCCATAAAAGCAATACTTCACCAACTAAAAATTACATTTTTCAAAATAAAAATCACATTTATATTTATATTAAATAAAAAAGAATTATACAAGGTACAACATTTATTTACTAAAAAGGGTATAACATTATTATGCACAGTTATTTTACATCAACCAAACTACATACTCATTCTATTCTTAAATAAATGTCTAAAAATTTTAGCAATTGTTCTTGAGGCAATTTAAATTTATTTTGAACATTAATTATTTTAGAACGGAGGAATAGAATTTTATTCACCCTTTTCATCTTCTTTCATCCTTTCTCCAGCCATTTTTTTTCGAAAACACCTCTGTCACCATCATTGTCATCGCTACCTTCTTTCCTTCCAAATCTGACCATCACCTACCGTCCATTTTCTTCCTTTTTTCTCTGGCCATTTTCTTCTAAACTCAGATTTGACAAGAGAAAAAAAACACAACCACGAACACACACACATTCACGAACACATACACACATTCACGAACACACACACACAACCACGAACACACACAACCACAAACATAAACACACACACAATCAGTAACTTGCATGGACATTAATTATTTTGGTTTTTTTTTTATTTAATCTCAAATGGTGGGAGTTGAATTTGGTGGAGTCTATTGTTGATGGCGGAGGGAAGACGACGGTTGGAGTAGGAAGAGGCGGAGGTGGGGTAGCAAGGAAGAAGGGGGATGGGGTGGTGGCTATAATGGGTATGCCAGAGAGTGAGGGTTTCAATCAGGGTAAAATTTGGGAAAAATTACCGGTGAATCCTGTTAAGGATACATCCTCCTAATACATCAGATACATTTGCTTCCTCCGTGTCTCTTCAGCTTTCTACAAGTTCATGTTCATCCAAGACGTTGTAAATACCTATGCAAATTAATTCTTTGTACAGTTTATCTCTTCATTGTTTTCATCCCATGTATACACTATATATACCCAGCACTAGTGGTTAATAAAATCAAGTCTTTCAATATCAATTTCTCTCTTCCATCTTTGATTGACTTCAACTATCTCTCTCTATAATTCTAATATGGTATCAGAGCAATCCGATCCATTGAGGAACTTCTCCACCCAACCCTAGTGGCAAAACCTAAAGCCGCCATACACCAACCACCAACGCCAAAAGCTTCCGCCACCACCCTTTGCGGCAAACATCAGCCGCCCCACCCTATCTCCATCACTCACTTCCAACACCACCCTCGGCATACAACATAAAATTGTCGAAACCCCCTCTTTTCCCAACCTCCTTCTCCATCATCTCACCCCTCAAACCACCACAATCGGCAAACCCTAGCCGCCCCTCCTCATCTCTACCACAAAGCTTCCGCCCTCTCTCAGTCTCTCTACCTTCTTCTTTAAACATAATTCTTCAAAATGCCTGGCCTCTCTTCTCTTTCTCACGAATTCTTCTCATGGCCTGTATTCACAGGCACCTTCTGCCATCCTCTTCATTCTTCTACAATTTATTTTATAACCACCCTTCTCCATCCCTAAACCTCGGCTAAATACCCTTAACAGCCGCACCCCCCCCTTCCCTCTTCAAACACCCTCGGCAATCACACCGGCCGAAACCCCTACATCTCTAACCCTTCCAGCCGCCCCACCCTTTTTGCTGCAACCTTCACTCTTCCCCCTTTTTCAACCACCAAGCCTCGGCAAACCCTAAAGCCGATACACACCCTCTCACTCACTGCCGCCCCACCTCATAAATCACCCAGTTTTCTCTTCATTCTTCCTGCGTCTTTTTCTTCTTCTCTGTTAACTGATGTCTATCTCCCTTAATAACTCTTTATGCAGGTAAAAACCCTCTACTCCCCCTTACTTCAATCACCCTCGGCAAAACCCTTCGGCCGAAACCCCTACATCTCTATCAAAACCTCAGCAAAACCCAATCTTTCAACACCTCGGACGCGAGGAACCAAACTCTCTCCCTCGCCACACCAACACCCACTGGCTCAGCAAATCCAACAGCTGATGCAACCTCTGATGCAGTCACACCAACACTCACATCAGAAACTACATGCACGTCCGGGACCACATCCGACTCCGCTCACTTCATCAACCCGGCTCGTCGCATCACTCTTCAAGATTGGACTTATCTAAAGACCGTCCATCTTGCGGGGGCATGTTAAGGATACATCCTCCTAATACATCAGATACATTTGCTTCCTCCGTGTCTCTTCAGCTTTCTACAAGTTCATGTTCATCCAAGACGTTGTAAATACCTATGCAAATTAATTCTTTGTACAGTTTATCTCTTCATTGTTTTCATCCCATGTATACACTATATATACCCAGCACTAGTGGTTAATAAAATCAAGTCTTTCAATATCAATTTCTCTCTTCCATCTTTGATTGACTTCAACTATCTCTCTCTATAATTCTAATAAATCCTTCATCCCAAGTCAAAAGATCAATTAAGACAAAGATTTTGGAATTTAACCAACTAGTCCACTATCCTAATAAATATTCTACCTAGTCCATTCCTTATTAATGACATCCATAAAACAAATAAACTCACCCATTCCTTCCCTCTTTTATAACTCAGTCTCTCACACACACACACACTCTCTCTAGTTTCTCTCTCTACCCTATCCATCTCCGGTGACTATCTCCCCCTCCGTCGATCACCTTCTCAAATCCGGAGAACTCCTCTGGCGAACTCTCTACACACACTCCTTCTCTCTACTTTCTCTCTCTACACTCCTCATTATGGACTTTGTTGACAACTGTAATCTATCTCGCCGGAAAACTACTAGACCTATCAAATTGAAACAGACTCTATTATTCCCACGTTAATTTCGAATTTTTCACTCAATTGTGACATGCCTAACATCCTTCCTCTCTTCCTCCTTCAACTTTGGAACCTTAATTTTGAGTACACCGTTCTTCAATTCTGCCTTGATCACATCCAACTTGAACATTTTCGGCGGGAATTCAAGTCTGCTAGAGTACTTCCTCGCCAACATTTCTTCACCTTCTTCCTTCTCGCCTTCGCCTTTGATTACCAGAGTATTCTGTTCCACAGAGATCTTCACGTTCTCTTTGTCAAGACCTGGCATGTCAAATTGAAGGGAGATAGAGGACTCATCTTCCTTTGCGTGCCATCCTGGTCTCAGTCCAAGGGCGAGTCCTCGTGATGAAGCTGTGAATGGATTCTCCATCATGTGGTCCATTGCATTCAAGATCTGACTTAGGCTCCTCGTCGAAGAAAACAAATCAAATGCATCTGTATCAAAAGCAACAGAAAGTATTGAGAACATCGGAAGGAAAACACAGTTTGAATCAAATAAGGATAAATTAACATCTTAATGAACAATCAGCTAACAAAACTAGTTGACATGGATGACGAATGTTCAATAACAGCTTAAAAATTAGAAAACGATATAATTTATGGAGTGTCATAAAATAGGGCTTTAACATCTTAATGGCTCTCGTAGTCAGCAAAACTGACTAAAAATAAAGGATCCAAGAAAAGAAAATTCAAAAATTGATTTTTAGGACGGAAGTGTTATGAGTTGAATATATATTTTCAATTTTGAATCATTATTTGAGGTTTTCATAAAAAAGCAAAAATAGAGTCATAAAAGACTAAAAATAACTGTGAACTTAAGTAAAACAACTGTGAACATAACAAATATGTCAAATAACCTCATGAAATTGCAAAAATAGAGGCCATAAAAGACTAAAACAACTGTGAACTTAACAAAAAATAACAGTGAACTTAAGTAAAAACAATTGTGAACATAACAAATATGTCAAATAATCTCATAAAATTGCAAAATAGAGGCCATAAAGGACTAAAACAACTGTAAACTTAACAAAAAACAACAGTGAACTTCATTAAAAACAACTGTGAACAAAACAAATATGTCAATAATCTCATAAAATTGCAAAAATAGAGGTTATAAAAGACTAAAAAACAACTGTAAACTTAACTAAAAATAACTATGAACTTTACAAATATGTCAAATAATCTTATAAAATTGCAAAAATAGAGGCCCTAAAAGACTAAAAACAACAGTGAACTTAAGTAAAAATAACTGTGAACATAACAATAATGTCAAGTAATCTCATAAAATTGCAAAAATAGAGGTCATAAAGGACTAAAACAACTGTGAACTTAACAAAAAAAATAGTTAACCTAAGTAAAAACAACTGTGAACATAACAAATATGTCAAACAATCTCATAAAATTACAAAAATAGAGGCCATAACGACTAAAACACTGTGAACTAAACAAAAAACAACAGTGAACTTAACAAATAAGTCAAATAATCTCATAAAACTGAAAAAAAATAAAGGCTATAAAATACTAAAAACAACTGTGAACTTAACTAAAACAACTGTGAACTTAACTAAAAAAAAATCTGTGAATTAAGTAAATAATAGTCATTTTCATGCAAAAATTATGAATTTAGCTAAAAACAATTGTGAACTTCTCTTAATTGTTATTAAAACAAATGTAAAAAACAATTGTGAACTTATCAAAAACAGCTGTGAACTTGTAAAAACTGTGAACTTCTCAAATTTGCTCCAGATTATATGTTGATGCTACTAGTTTGATTCGTATTGACGATACGAACACAACGGTGGTTTCAGAATTTTTTTTTGATTTCTAGATCTTAAGATATTTCATTTTAAAATTTTGAGGAAAAAAAAAGAAAGAGAGAGAAAGAGGAGAGAGAAAATGACATAGAGCTGAAATTCTTCACGCACGTTCGTCCATGTCATTTAATTGAGTGGCACAAGTGTAATTTTCATCAATTTACCAAGGACACGCATGTCCATCTTTAAGTCAAGGACCTGATGGTCGAATTTCAAATTACATGTCCTAGCTGGTTGAATTCATTAGGATCAAGGACCAATCGGTAATTGCTCCTAAAATTTGGGGTTAGGCATTGGGAATGGGAATGGGAATGGGAATGGGAATGGGGTTAGGTGTAATATTTTATAGAGAGAGTGTTTTTAAATTTTTGCCCTCGTTTTAAGAATCTTACAATAAGCCCCTTAAAAAAGTAATATTCATTTCAACCCAATCCATTTTATTGATCATGTGCACGACACATGGTTGATTAACGAGATTTCTAACGATTTCCATCAAAAAGCCCCGAATTGACGAAGATATTTCATTTGGGGCCATGTTTTGGGAAAAAAAAATGTGAGGGTCTGTTATATTAACGCGTTATGTACTTCATACTCTATTTGTTCGTTTACCCTTAAAATAAATATTGATTTGGAACCTCTATTTTGTACTCTCTATCATAAAATGAATGTCGAAAAAAATAATAATTTATTTTTAATAAAAAACAAACTTAAAACTTTTTCGATATTTATTTGAAAACGAAGATAATTTTTTTTTATTTCCTGTAGATTGCGGCCACAATTTGGCAAAATAAGATTTTAGGCATTATAGTTGGTAAGATGGGTGATGATGGAAAAATAAATAAATTAAAGACTATAAAACCACGTAGAAATCCTAGAACGATGTGGAATAAATATTATAGAAATAACATCATGCAATTATAATCAAAGATTATAAAATGAACCAAATACCTGGATCCATAGTTGCAGCGAATTGAAGAACACTTGAAGATCTTGAGTAATTGTCTTACAATTGATCCGTACAATTTCTAGGTTTTCAAAAGAAAGTGGGGAGTCAAAAGAATAGATCGATACATTCAATCGGGGACCATAACCTTCTATTTATTTGACCTAATTTGTTAGCCCGCCCATTATAGATTAACATCTAGGTCCCTTAGGTATCTACACATGTAAATAATAAAGTCTCATACTTATAAAAGATGACTTGGGCCCCCTTAACCTTATTATATCACTTTAATTAGGCCCAAATAACTTAATACATAATATAACCTATATGATTAACAGTAGTGCACACATGTCTGCATGCCCATATACTTTATTATTATACATGTACATGTGTAGTCCACCAAAAATTCCAACAATCTCCTACTTCATCAGTATAATACCTTAAATAATCATACATCACATTATAAACCTTACTAGCATATTATTGTATTGTGTCATCTTAAATCAATCTGGTCCATTAGTCGGATTAACTTAAGGATCAAGGAGGTTTTCATCACTATTAAACCCATTAGTGGTCACATATATCAATCCAACTAAATGACATGGATCAATTATGGATATGTAGCATGGAAACATGTAATGTGATCTTCATATGTCTATTCCAACTGGTCCAACCTTATTAGATCAAACGAACATTCAGATTTCGAATGACTTTATTAACCAAAACTGAATCTGAATAGTGTCGTGACAATAAACCATGTATGAGCAAACTCCCACTGAATCTTGATATACATTAAAATTTATTGTCACAAAATGACTTCAATAACTTCTCAAAGCTATCATCTCTATGTAGCCCAGTGATAAAAATTTCGCAGTTATATTTCCTGATTAGATGCATTTATGCATCCTGCAAAGCCTGAATCCAAATATCTCAACCTTATTATTTGACTTCCTATACGTGAGCATGTAATCATTCGTTATATGCAAGCAGGGGTGAATCTACAGTGTATGGTGCGGGTGCACGTGCACCCGGTCAATTTTTTTTACCAGTTTAAATTTTTTTACTAAGTGCACCCCCAAAAAGGATTGACTCTTTAGAAAGGGAGGTGAACTTAGTAAACCCCAACAAAATAAGTTACAGGAGGCCTGTGAATTGAATTTATTTCATTGTTTCACTTTCAGTTTTTCACCAACCCACGCCGCATGCGGCACGCCCACTTTCGGCTTTCCAGCGACGCGGAGCGACAACGAGAGATGACTCCAATCTCCATTCTTCATCAAGCTTCAATCCTCTGTCCTTCGGTAACTATCCCAAACCCTCAAATCTCTCCTTTGACTTCTCTCTCACTCTCTCTCTCATTCAAGAAAAATATAAATCTAGGGTTTGAAAATAGTTTTGGGGCTTTGGTTTTTTTTCGGATTTAGTGGGTGATTTATATATATGTATTGATTAAATGTTTGATTTCAAATATGTATGTGTTTGATTTTCAATTTTTTTGTCAATCACGCCACAATTTTTAATATATGTCATCGTGTTTTTATTATTGATTTTAATTTGTTGATTAAATGGTTATTTCGTTGAATTTTTGTGTAGGATATTTGGTGGTGTTATTGTTGATTATTGAATATGGACAAATTTCTCATCAAAAGAAAAAAAAATTGGGGATGGTGAAACTAGTTTTGGGGTGGGTAATTCTAGTAGTGCACCAAGTCAACAATCGGTTCCCGTTATGGCTTCTGCTAGTAAAGAGTTTGTTAATTTCAATAGTCTTCCTTCGGATCCTATACTTAGAAAAAGAATTTATGAATATCATTCAAATCAAGTAGATGATATTAGAAGACACTATCTAGTAAAGGGTCCTTGTCAACCCCACAATCATGATTTTCCTTCAAAAATGATTGGGACTAAAATGCGTCGCTTTAATCCGAAATGATTCAAAGAATATGGTAATTGGGTAGAGTATAGCATTGCAGAAGACAAAGCATATTGTTTGTGATGTTATTTGTTTAAAGATCAATAATGTGATCAAAGATTTGACGAGTCTAGCAATGTGTCTAAAAAATAACAAATGGTCGTGGTTTTATGATATGTGGACTCTTATGGATATGTAAAAGAGAGGTTCATTCGTGTTGTTCATGTGTTGGAGACTTCTGCTTCGTCTGCTATTGATGGTGTGTTAGTTGGCTTGAATTTAAGTTTGATGAAAGTTCGGGGCCAGGGCTATGATGGGGCTAGTAATATGAGAGGTGAATTCAATGGTTTGAAAACTTTGATTATGAGAGAAAATCAATCTTCATATTATGTTCACTGTTTTGCACATCAGTTACAATTAGCTCTTGTTGCTTTGGCAAAAAATTATGATGATATTGAGGATTTTTTCAAAATGATTTCCACCATATCAAATGTTGTTGGAGCATCTTGTAAACGTAAAGATATGCTTCGATTACGACAAGCTGCAAAAGTGACAGAAGAAATCGGTAATGGTTTAATTGAAACAGGAACAAGATTAAATCAAGAGTTATGTCTTTCGAGAGCCACTGATACGTGTTGGGGGTCTCATTTTAGATCATTGTTGAACTTATTTGTCATGTTTTCTTCTGTTGTTGAAGTTCTTGAAGTTGTTTCTTATGATGCTATTGAGTCGTCACAAAGAAATCAAGCACGTGGTCTACTTGAATATTTGTAGTCATTTGATTTTGTCTTTAAATTGCAATTCATGTTGACTATTCTTTCGATTAAAAATGAGTTGTCACTAGCTTTGCAAAGGAAAGACACAGATATTTTGAATGCTATGTCGCTTGTTAAATTGAGCAAGGAAAGATTGCAAATGACAAGAAGTGATGGGTAGGAATCTTTCCTAAAGAAGGTAATTGACTTTTGCAGCAAGAATAACATTGATTGTTTGGATATGAATGTTGACTATGTTAATCGTCACCGTTCTCGCCATAAGACACATGTTACAAACGATTTTCATTATCGTGTGGAGTGCTTCTATGCCACTTTGGATAAACAGATTTTGGAGATTAATGATCGGTTCAATGAGATAAATAATGAGTTGCTTCTTTGTGTTTCTAGTTAATCCAAGTGATAGAATTGTTGATTTTGATTCATCAAAATTGATAAGGTTGGGTCAATTTTATCCGGATGACTTCACTTATCATGAAGGTAATTCTCTTAAGTATCAACTAGAGACATATATTATTGATATGAAATCAGATGACAGATTTGGTCAATTGAAGGGCCTTCCAGATTTGTACTTACTTCTATTGACAACAAGAAAATACTTGTCGTATCCATTGGCATTTCGACTATTGAAGCTGGCATTGATTTTGCCTGTAGCAACGGCAAGTGTGGAAAGATGCTTCTCCGGGATGAACTATGTCAAGAACAATTTACGAAACAAGATTTGTGATCAATTTTTGAATGATTGTCTTGTATGTTATGTTGAAAATGATTTGCTTAGGAAAGTAACAAATGATGATGTTATTAAACGTTTTCAAAGTATGAAAACGCGTAGGTGTGAATGTGTGCCCAAATTCTAAATTTTTGTTTTTAGATCGGATTCACGCGAGTTTGAAAACATCCGGTTTAATTTGAAAAACGGAGTCGCCACGCCATTTTGATTTCCTCAAAACTTTGAAAAAAAGGTTTTTTTTTTTAGGGTTCGGAGGTTAGGTTGCCCCTTGGGAAGAACGGATCGTCGTTCACCCAAGGTGCCTTGCCGTAGCAAGTCTCCCTAGATTCCATTTTTCATGCTTGCTTGCGTGCTTTCTTGTGTGCATGTGTTGAAAAGAGAGGGGGGGGGGAATGTCCCAAGTTGTCTTCCGGACGTACAAACCATTTAGTTAGTTGTCGCTCGGGATTCCTTAGATTTTTTATGTGTTCGGGACTTTGATCCCGTCCTCATCTTGGACTTGTGATCATCGCTATTTGACCTTGAGTCTTTGCGTGATCGAGAGAAGGACTCTCTTTTATAGTCCAAAATGAGGTTCTTTAGGAAAGGAGTGACCTTAGCCCATCAATCCTACGCCTTGAGACGATTGAGCTTACATGGGAGCTATAGTGCTCGTCTCAAGCGATTATCGGAGATATAGGTTCAGGGGTTTATCCCTTTCTAAAGAAATTGTGGCACCTTTAATGGAAGAAACGATGTAAAGATGGGATCTTTACACCGGTACATTCCGAAGGTTGCTAATGGGGACATGGGGAAATGCATGTAAAAATGACATTTTTAATGAAAAGATGACATTTTTTGGGTGCAAAGGATGCTCTTTTGATTGCAAAGGATGCTTTTTATGTAAAGAAGGATTTTTATGCAAAGGATGCATTTTTATGAGGAAAATTAGTATTTTTATTTGCAAAGGATGCACAAAGATGACATTTTGAAAGCAAAGGATGCTACTTTGATGGTAAAGAGATGATTTTTAATGCAAAGGATGCATTTTATGTGAAAAATTGGCTTTAGGTGCAAAGGATGCACCTTTATTGTAAAGACATGATTTTTATATGCAAATGATGCATTTTTAATGGAAAGCATGGATTTTTAGGTGCAAAGGATGCACCTTTATTGTAAAGATTACATTTTTAGGAGCAAATGATGCTTATTTTATGCAAATGATGCAAAGGGGGAGGGGGATATGATTTAGATGAATAAAGATAGGATCTTTAACAACAAATATCAATTCCCAAGCAAGATAATAGCAATATGCAAATACAAAGAGCAATTATATCACATAGGCATTATAATGCAAGGAAAGGGGGTGAGAGGTTACCAATGGTGGTGACCTCTTCTTCTTCGGATCTTGCCTAGCGGAGGGACCACTTCTTGGAGGCTTCAAGGAGGAGGGAGGTGGCTTCTTGGCACTCTTCAACTTCCTAATTTCGCAGCAGTGTTTTGGGAGAGCTTTTAGAGCTGAGTGTGGTATTTTGTTGGTGGTCTAAAATGGGTAGAGGAGGGCTCTATTTATAGGCAGTCTGGATAAGGCTAATGAGGCCGTGCGGCTAGGAGTTCTTGGCTAATGCAGCCGTGCGGCATTATCCTGTGTGACTCAGCATGTTTCTAGAATCATGCAAGGTGGCACTTCTAGAAGGTTTTTGGTATTAAGAAAAACGTGTTTCTTTAATTCCAATTAATCTTTTCATCCCTTAGAAGGTTCGGAACAGTTCCCGAATTGTTCCGGAACTTTAGGAATGTCCGGGGAATTGCCGGGAAAATTAACCGGAAGGCATGAGCCAGATTTGGGTACTTAGAGAAGCCCCTCGGAAACGTCACTTGCAGGTCGAGTGGGATTGTCGATAGAAAAGGATCCGATCTGGCGAATGCCGAGATGGATTAGGTGACCAAGACAGTCGAGTGGCTGAACCTTTGGAAGGCTACCTACGTATCCCAGAGGAATCAAGCCAGGCCGTAGTTCAGAAAAGATCCGCAGGGGAATAGCGGAGAGAAGCTGGTCTCTTGCTGGGAAAAATAGAAGAGAAAGTGACCTAGGAGGTCAGGCGATTGATCCTATTAGGGATATGCTAGAGGTGACTGATGTGGTCGGATATCTGGACCTTCATGAGGGGCTACTTCACCACTGAGGAGTGATGAATGACAAAGAGGTGACCAATGTGGTCTGATGGCTGGACCTTAATGAAAGGCTGCCTCACCACTGAGGAGCGATGATGGCATAGGGTGACCACTGCGGTCGGATGGCTGGACCTTTTATGAAAGGCTACCTACGTATCCCGGAGGAATCAAGCATTGATCGTAGTTCAAGCATCACTAGATAGTTAGGAACGATGTCTAGGATCCTTGAGGTTTTGACAATTCATGGAGGAGTCACCTGATTTGACAATTAATGGAGGTTATCACATGATTGACAATTAATGGAGGTTGTCGCCTGAGGTGACTAAAGCTTACGTCACTATCGAGGAGATAGAGGTAGCTGAAGTTTGGAAAACTCAAGCGTACTTCTAAATCTGTGATAGAGGTAGCTTAAGTTTGGAGAACTCAAGCGTACTTCTCAATCTGTGATAGAGGTAGCTTAAGTTTGGAGAACTTGAGCGTACTTCTCTATTCGTGATAGAGGTAGCTTAAGTTTAGAGTTCTTGAGCGTACTTCTCTATTCGTGATAGAGGTAGCTTAAGTTTGGAGAACTTGAGCGTACTTCTCAATCTGTGATAGAGGTAGCTTAAGTTTAGAGTTCTGACAATTCGGAGGTTGTCACCTAGCGTCATTCCGTTATAATGGAAGTAACGGAGGCGACTGGGGAAGAAAGTCTATCTGCTTAGGAGATAACGGATATCTTTTGGAAAACGAAGTTATCCTAGTTAAAGGATAACAGGAATTATACGTCCAAGTGGGAAGTCCAGGGGCAAAGTTGTAATTTCTGCTCAGGGCGAAAGAAGCCGCCCGGCGTGAGACGGGGGCAAAAGAAGCCGTACGGCTAGAAGTCTGATTTTTCCAGATTATTTAAAACAGATTTGAACGGGCATTGGGCATTGTTGCCGCCCATCTACTGCCGAGGAAGAGAGAGAGGAGGGAGAGAATTTCTTCAAAATCCTTCAATTCCCTTTGCTTCTACTGATTGAAATGGATCCGGAGGGGAATCCTATGCCAAGGCAAGCAAGAAGAAACATCTCGGAGGCCGCTCGGAGGAGGAGGAAAGAGCTCGTCCGTACGGAGAGGAAGTATGACTTCCTTATGCCTCCATCGGAGCTCTATCCGGGTAGGAGGGAGCACAAATCAACGAATCCTCAATCGGTTGGGGTAAGCATTCTTAATTTGCTCAATTCCGTCGATTTTGATTGAATTTTGATTGATTCTAGGGCTTGACTCGAGTTTTAGGAATTTCTCGAATTTTCCTAGGATTTTTGATGATGATTTTGAAATATTAATGATTAACCTATGAGGCTAAGAAGATTAACGATCATGCATGTGCAATTTTCTTAAGAAATAATGAGAATGACCCATTTTTGAAAATAAATTGGGAAAATAATTGTCTAAGATGTGACGGAGTCCTTGCATGTGCTAGAACTAGGTCAAATTTTGATCATGGATGCTAAAACGGGATTTTGGATGATGAAAAGGATTCATGCATGCCATTTTTGAGAAAAAAATTAATGCTTATGTGCAAATAATTTTGAAAATTGTGATTTTGTGCTTAGGATAGCAATGTACTTGACATTATGTGTTTCAAGTGATGGAAGACACGTTTTTCTACGCATAGGATGCTAGAAAAAATTTTATTGAATGCTTTTCTTTTGAAAATATGTGCACTTTTGAATATATGCATGCTTTTGAAATGAGATGAAGGACTGATACGTTTCTTTTGCTGTGCTTGTCTACAGGAGAACAAGTCTAGGGGGCCTTCCGAGATTGCAGTGAGGCTATGGCAGAGGATGCCCGATTTTGAGAAGGATGGGGTGAACCCCAAGCAGCTAGTGAGGGCTACCGGCCTGGATTTATTTATTTAGGCTATTGGCAGAGGTATTCACATTACCTTGAAGAGCAAGGGCTTGATCCAGGCCCTCTCGGAGTTCTGGTGGGATACCACCCACATCTTTCATCTTAGCTGGGGGAGCTGACGGTGACACCTATAGATTTCACTGCTATCACCGGCCTGCAGTTCACCGGGAGGCCTGTGACCTGGAGGAACCATATTACGGTGGAGGAGTTTAGAGTTTTGGTTGGGTTTGAGCTTATTCCTAAGGGTCTCGGGATGGAGACTAGGAATGTCGAGGTGGCAGTCCAGAACTGCATGCAGGAATTTGCTGCTAATGAGGTGACTGCCTCCCAGCTTGCGAGGGCTTTTGTGTGGTTGATGTTGTCAGTCACCATTTTTGCTAATTCTGGGACGCTGGCTATGACTTGCCTTCTCGACTCCTTGGAGGATGTAGATGGGATTGGGACGGTCTCTTGGGGCGAGGCCGGATTGGCAGAGCTTTACTTTTCCCTGGATCTGTACAGCCGGAATAAGGCTGCTTCGATGGATTGCTTCTCTTTTGCTCTCGAGGTAGTCTCACTTTCCTTTCTCTCTTTTTACTTTCTGTCTTTGAGACTTTCATGAGAGAAAATGACCTTTTTGATGTTTTGAACATGCAGGTCTGGTTTTGCGAGGTGATCAGGTTCTTTCCGTGGAACCAACAGAGTGATGCTACCATCTTTCCCGCTATGGTCCGCTGGAGGGGAGATGCGAGGGATAAGTTCACCGGGAAGACCCGGATCACCTTTGACTACAAGATGGTTAGGCCAGTTATCAACAGAGATGGGCACGATGGGGTGGACTTTTACCCTTGGGGGAGATATCCAGAGATTTTGCTAGGAGAGGCCGTGGAGGCGACGAGGCAGAGGCGATGGTTGACCGGGCTGACATGTGATGTCATCTATCTGGGGGACCGCTTCTCTAGGCAGCATGGCCATATCCCTCCACTGGATGCCTTTACCCCTCATGATCCTCCTACACGGATGCTGCAGCCCCGGGATTGGCCGGCGGATGAGATAGAGAGATATCAGGCAGGCATAGCAGTCGAGGAGTATTTTGACATGGCTACCCCTTATGCTACCTTTGTGGAGCAGCGACTGAGGATACCACAGAAGCTAGTGAAGCCGGGCCGTCACTCGTGGATATGGGGAGGCCGAGCCTACCGACCCGCCGATGCCTCCCGCTCATCTTTCTTATGTGGTCAATGGGGTACCGAGGAGGTTCAGGGATACCCGTCCTCGACACTAGGGAGCCCCAAGATACTCGCCGCCTGACAAAGACCGTGAGTACACTTTAGGGTCTTTTCCTTTTTAGATTTCTTTGCTTTTCTGAGATTTTTCTGAGATTTTCCTCTCTTTTTTTTTTCTCAGGTTCCAGCTCGGACTTATGACGGCTTGGTCAGGCAGAATAGAGGCTGGAAGGATGTGTTCCGATCCCTTTTGAAGAAGCTGGCTTGCGCTTCCAAGGCCGCAGCGAATGTGCAGGAGCCTGTGCGCAAAAGTAGGCATGTAGGGGGCGCGATATCCACCTCATCGACTTCAGAGTACTCCTCTAGCGCCATGCCTCGGGGATGGGGACCCAATGCCGGCATCTTGGAGCATCTGGCTGAGTATGAACATGTGAATGTTCATCTTTCTGATGTGAGCGACAGTGAGGACTTGATGAGAGAGGCGAGCCTTTATGAGTTGAGTAGTGATGAGGAAGAATCGGAGGCCTAGGAGGTCTCTAGAATTGATTTAGGAGGAAAAACAAACAATGAACAATTTTATGCACAACTTGTTTATTTTTTGCTTTATTTGGGCGCCGATGGGGCGAAAACAATGTATTAATGTTTTATTTGCTTTTTTAATTTATGCTTTATGAATTTGCATATTACTTGAGCCTCGGGGCAGTTTTTTGCTTGGAATTGGGGCTGAAATTGGGCCAAAATGATTTGTGATGACACATAACTGCATGGTTAATGTTTGGATATGTTTTTGTATAGGTTTCTGCTGGAAAAGTGGGGTGAAAACTCCCTTTGGGCAGCAACTTGGTTGCTGCAGATTTTTTCTCACATCAGGCAAATGAAGCCGTGCGGTCAGGACCTGAGAGCAAATGAAGCCGTGCGGCTTACAGTTCTGTCTGGACTGGTTATTTTTAGAATAAAACCAAGGCTTGGCCATTTCATTTCATTTTCACTCTAGACTTGTCCCAACTGTTCCCAGAGCACATATTTGACCCAAAGACATCAACTTTGATCATTTTGCAATGGAGAAGCCCGTTAGATTGCAAAGGGGGAAAAGAGACCGCTTTCTATCCGATCTTCAATCTTGGGTGAGATATAACTTTCAATCTCACAAGGGGCTGTTTGATTCTTCTTTCAAGATCAAATCTTTATGGCATTTGAGGGATCTCCCGCCCGATTGGGACCTTTTGAGAGCAGCAGCAAGGTTTTGGGACGTCCGGAGACACGTTTACTGCTTTTCTTACAATGAGATTGTCCCAACTTATGAAGACTTCCGAGCCTTGATTGGGGGTCCAGAAATTGAGGCTATATCGATTCCTCTGATCGAAGATGTGCCGGTGGCGGTAAAGTTGGCATCTTTTCTGCAGATATCTCTGGGAGAGGCTGAGGGGATGATGATGGCTCCGGACAGGATTGACCTTTCCGATATCCCGGGCAGGTTCGGGTCTCCGGATATGGCTACGACCACGGTGGCTATGGATGCCTTTATCCTCTGCATATTCTCTTCTCTGTTCACCGCTGAGTCCGTGGGGATCTGTCACGGTGGTCTCTTGGACATGGTTAGGGATTGCAGGGCTGGGAAGGACATTGTCCCATTGGTTCTGGGTGAGACCCTGCATGGCATCGATAGGATGGCTAGAGGAGACCGTTTCATGAGGTCTGGGAGTCCGGCCGTGTTGACTTTGTGGCTGCAGGAGAGGCTCGGGGCTTTGCCAGGGGCTTTGCCGACTCAGTGCCCTTGGGTGATTTCCCGGAGGGGTTTACCTCGACAGCAGGACCAGGGTGACTGGGAGCTGATGATGGCTAGGCTATCCACTTCGGATATTCGCTGGTGGGTACCTCACTGGAGGCTGCAGACCAGGAGGACATTTCAGGAGTCCTATATAGTGAGGGTTCCAGGGTTCTGCTGGTCATCCTTCTACATACCCTGCTTGGTATCCAGGCAGTTCGGGGCCTTACAGGAGCCGTTGGGCGATTGGGAGGACATCCGTACCATGGAGGTGGTGCCATTAGATATGAGAGATCCAGCCAGCTTCTCATTCTTCTCGAGGGCTTGGACATACACTGCTTTCCCACCCAGGGCTATCTTCAGGAGCAGGAAGAGTACCATCTTGACTACGGTCTACTTGGATTGGTACGAGAGGGAGATGGGAGCGACTCAGGTCATATTGGGAGAGAGGCGTCAGGCTTTATTGGGGGCTGACGGTGACTCGAGCAGGACTCTGAGGGAGACTGAAGCTAAGGCGAGTCACCATAACCAGTCGGGTGACCTTATCAAAGATATGGAGGCTCGATATAAGAGGCTTTCTGAAGTCGCTCCCTTGACTGAGGCTCAGAGGGAGGAAGTGCGGACTCGTGCCCGTGTTGAGAGGGCACTTATTGACACCGGTTTGATGGAGGCTCCAGTGAGGATACCGGAGATCGGGATGAGGGAGACCGACATCTTGGAGAAGAAGAGAAAGAAAACTCGACGAGGTCGAGGTAAAGGGAAGAAGACCAAAGAAGACTCAGTGAATGACGACTGACAGATCTTTTCTTAGGATTCCCTTATTGCCATTTTGCAAACACAGTAGTTTATTAGGCATTTTATTGTATTTTAGATCTTTGTAGCAGGTTAGCAGAGTCAAGAGTAGACCGTGCTTGAACTCATCAAGAAGTTTTTAACTTGTAATGAACAAGAGATATTATCTTAGAAATTAATCAAGACACAATTTCATGGAAATTTCAGATGTCTTATTGATTAGGACCCGTTTTATGAAAACTTGAATATCCTTTATTATTGTTTAGGACGCATTTCATGGAAACTTAATCGCCCTTTTTATTGTTTAGACCGAACCATAAATGGCCGCCTACGTTCCCTTTTACAAGAAAGACTAAGGGGCTCAGTCTTCGTAGTTCATTCTCGTGAACTTTCTCTTTTTTTATGTGCGGCCCGTTTTTTGCCTAGACCGCCCTTTTTGGGTTTTCACTTAGCCGGGCATTACTCTTTTTGCACTAAGATTTTTTTCTTTTTTTTTTTATGTGCAACCCCGTTTTTTGCCTAGACCGCCCTTTTGGGGTTTTCAAATATAGCCGGGTATTACTCTTTTTGCACTAAGATTTTTTTCTTTTTTTTTTTTTTTTTATATATTTTTTTTTAGACATAGTACCTTCTGAGCTTATCACCGTTGACCGGGTGGACAAAGGGATTGCCGTCTGTGTCTCGCAAGTTTCATGGCTCCTCCCGATAGTATCTTCTCGCACCACATACGGGCCGATCCAAACGGGTTCCCATTTTCCTGTGGGGTTGTCTCTCGGTAGGGGGCTTCACTTTCAATACTAAGTCACCCTCTTTGATGTCCCCGGCCTTGACCTTTTGTCAAATGCTCGCCATTCGCCTCGGTAGGCTCGGGTGTGCTCCATGGCCTTTAGCCTTCTTTCATCGAGCAGGCCAACTCATCATGCCGGCTACGTAGCCATTCTACTTCGTTGACACTGCTTTTCCAGGAGGACCCTTAATGACGGGATTTCCAACTCCACCGGTAACACCGCTTCCATCCCGTAGGTTAGGGCAAAAGGAGTTTCTCCGTGGTCGTTCTCGACAGACGCTCAGAGCCCCGCAGTGCCGTGTGCAGCTTTTCGGCCAATCACGACCACGGGTGGCCATTTTCCTGATGATCCGTTCGAGCGTCTTATTAGCAGCCTTCCACGGCTCCGTTAGTCCGAGGTCCGTATGGGGATGACTTGTGGCGAGTGATTCTGAATTCTCGACAAGAACCTATCGCAGCCTCCTTCAAAGTGCGACCCATTATCGAAATGATCTCATTGGGCACCCCATATCTACACATTATATTTTCCTTGATAAACTGGGCCACCCTCTTGGAAGTGAGGACCTTGTAGGACTTGGCCTCTACCCACTTGGTGAAGTAGTCGACGGCTACTAACACAAATTCATGCCCATTGCTTCCTGCCAGGGCTATCTTCCCTATCACATCAATACCCCAAGTTACAAACGGCCAAGGATTCGTCATGCAGTACAGGTCATGAGGCGGGAGATGGTTGAGGTTGGCAAACCGTTGACATTTGTCACACGCTCGACATGCCGGACACACCGTCTCCATGGAAATCTAGTAGTAACCCATTCTGAGGATCACTTGCATTAGGGCTCTAGAATTCATATGAGGACCGCAGGGACCATTGTGGACTTCAGTCATCAACTCTTTGGCCTTTTCTTGAGTGACGCACAAGAGGAGTGATCATTGGTACCATTTCTTGTACAAGTTGCCTCCTAAAATGACATAATGGGAGGCCAACCTTTTTAGGGCTTGCAAGCTCTTGGCTTTGACACCTTCTTTCGGTCTACCTTCTTCATCTCTCGAAAGCCGACTCTCCATCTTTGAGGAACCGGTAAATTTGATTGTACCAGTGGTTCCTTGATAGGCTCAGTCCCAAGTCTACTTCACAAATGAAGGCCGGGGCTTCTCTTCTACCCACTCAAGGGTTTTATGGCTTTTCCCTCGGGGATCTCTACCAAAGGAGGCTAGAGTAGCTAGGGCATCTGCGAATCGTTTCTTTTCCCTTGGCAAGTAGTGGAAAGTCACTTCTCCGAACCGTCCACCAACTCCTCCATACGGGCATGATACCGCTGAAGATTAGGGTCCACAGCCTTCCATTTGTTGGAGACCTGGTTGATGATCGTGGCCGAGTCTCCATAAACTTCGAGCTCCTTGACATTCCTTTCTAGGGCAGCTTCTAAACCAACAATGCAGGCTTCGTACTCGGCAACATTGTTCGTGGCAGGGAAGTTCAACTTAAGGGCTATGGGCGTGTGCTCATCTTTCGGATCGACCAATAGCATCCCTACGCCATTTCCTCTTTTGTTAGCAGCTCCTTCAAAGAAAAGCCGCCATCGGTTCTCGTGCTCGACTACAAAGATCCCTTCATCTCGGGAATTGGGGTTCGTGCCCACGGTCCTCATTACTGGGAAAATTGCCAGATGGTCTGACAATGCTTGACCCTTGATGGCCTTTCTGGTCACATAGTTGATGTCATACTCAGCTAAGAAGAAGGACCACTTTGCTAGACGCATCGAGAGGGAAGGCTTATCAAAGATGTACTTGATGGGGTCCATTTTCGAGACCAAGTTCACAGGGTGGGCTTGCATATAATGCTTCAGCTTACCGACTACCTGCACTCGCTCCCCGCACAAGTCTTTTCACATGCCGAGTAATTGAGCTCACTTCCCCGCAGCCTTCCGCCGACAAAGTAAATGGCATTTTCTACCCGAGAGTCTTTCTTCTCCCGAGCAAGCATAGCCCCAACCGCCGTATCGCTGACAAAGTGAGATAGAGCAAGTAAGAGGTTTCGTCTATGTGGGGGCATAGCACCGGAGGATGTACTAAGTATGCCTTGATCTGGTCAAAGGCATCCTGGCATTCTTCGGTCCATTCTGTGTCTACATTCTTCTTCATGAGCTTGAAGATGGGCTTGCACATAGTGGTCAACTGGTTGACGAAACGGCTGATGTACTGCAGCTTGCCCATAAAGCTTTTGACTTATGTCTGGGTTTGAGGTGGCCTCATGTCCATAATGGCTTTGATCTTTCGGGGGTCGACTTCGATACCTCGCTCCGTGACCATATACCCAAGCACTTTTCCACTTGTCACTCCGAAGGTGCATTTAGCAGGTTTAGTCTCATGGAATGTTGTCTTAGCCTCTCGAAGAACTTTCGCAGTCAACAAAGTGCCGCCCATCCTCGCCTTTGGAGTGAATTATCATGTCGTCGACGTAGACCTCAATCTCCTTGTGGATCATGTCATGAAAAAGCGCGGTCGCCGCCCTTTGATAAGTAGCCCCGGCGTTCTTGAGCCCAAATGGCATTACCGTATAGCAAGAAGTTCCCACGGTGTGGTGAAGGCCAGTCTTTTCTTGGTCTTCTTCGGCCATCTTGATCTGGGTTGTAGCCTCGCAGCCGTCAACGAAGGATTTGACTTCGTAGTTGGCGTGGAGTCCACCAGATGTCTATGTTTGGCAAGGGGTAATCATCTTTGGGCCGGCCTTGTTTAGATCCCTAAATCTACACAAAGAATAAGCACCTTCCCATTGGCCTTGGTTACGGTCACAATATTGGACAACCATGTCGGATATTCGATGACTCGATGAATCCTACCCGCAGTAGCTTCTCAATTTCTTCTTTGACCCGTAGAGACCATTCTCGGCTTGATTTTCCTCGCTCGCTTCACCGGCTTAGCATCCGGTGCTAGAGGGATTGTGCTCTACTATTGAACCGTCTAGCCCCGCATATATCCTTGTACGACCACGCAAAGACGTCCATGTATTCTCTCGAGCAGATTAACCAGCCTATCCCTTTCAACCCCGGAAGAAGCTTCCAATCTCGTGTCTCTTTAGGTTCCTCGACAAGCACCCAAGTTAACACTTGTCAAAACCTCCTCGGCACTGGGCCCGGTTTTCCTCTTTTTCCGTAACTCCGCTTAAAGATTTCTTTAATGTATTGTTCGTTTAGTGTGTTTGCATCTTGTTCAAATGATTCATTATTAACCGTTGTTAAGTTTTGAGTTAATTTATCATTTGTTAAGTTGGCAATAAGAGGATACTCGTAAAGATCTCGTCATTTCATTCAAAGCAAAGGGAAAGATGACATTGATTACATGTTCATAATCCTCAGCGTGAGGCCTTCGGATGACTCGAGGACTCGGAATTCAAAGATTCCCGACTCAACCGTATAGACGATGTGGTGTTTGACACGACCGGTTGAGAAGGACGGGGTACCAATCCAAGCTCCATGATCATTTGCCGTCGGGCCGGCTATCGGCCCCGAGAATGTCTCCCAATTCTTCAACGGCATCTCTCGTTTTAGTCACCAAAGTGCGGGGATCGAAAGGCTCTTCACCACCGTCTCCAATTACAAAGAACTACCTCATCGTCTCGAGCCGAAGTCGATCAAATCGTGGATCTCGTGCTTCCTCATCAAACAACTTTTGCAAGCCCCATTCACCGTCTTCACTACCGGCAGCCTTCTATCCGGCCGATCTTCGAAAGAGCTAACTCAAAGGCGGAGAAATCCATTACCCCTGATGAGAAGGATGCCGACCCTTTGACACTGTTTCCGGTTTCCTTTGATGACATACTCGCTTCGAACGGTAGTGGTAGCTCCAGAATGTCCGGCAAGTCGAGGAACATTCTCCGAACAGATTTGCCGGTTTTCCCTAACTTTATCAAGGTTTTCCGTAAGGGTTTTCCTCCGGCAATCACTTTCACCGTATTGGGTCTCACCTTTTGTAAAATAATGGGTCGTAGACAAACCGTAAGGATGGAGATGGACCCTTCACTTTGTTTTCCTGGAACTATGCCTTTAGCTTTTCGTCATCCCGAGAGTTCGGTTTGTATCCCAAGCCATATCTCGGTAGTCTGTTCCTTTACATCAATGATAGTATTGCGACCCTAGCCTTTTTTGCCCAATCCAAGCCCCGAAAGATAACCCATTTTTCTCATCATTCTCATGGCCGGGGAATTTTATCTGAGGTAGTAGTGAGGTCAAGCTGCAACACACTTGTGCTTTGGAAGAAGCTACAGAGAATCCTGGTCAAGGCAAACCCTTCATCATCATGCTTAATTTCCAATATCGGAATACCTCCAAAGGCCGGTTCCTTCCACCGTGACGCTGTCTCCGTAAATAGTGGTGATAGTACCATCATTTGACAGAAATTTGACGCATTGGTGCAGAGTAGAGGCTACCCCGTTTATCCGGTGGATCCAAGGGCGTCCCAAACAGAGCGGTAAATGAAATCGAATGTCAATCACTTGAAAGTCAACGTCCATGACCTTTTTCCCGAACCATAACTTGAGAGTAGCAATCCCCAAAACCGATCGTGCAATGGAGTCATAGGCCTTAATAGTCTCGACTAGAAGGCTTCAAATCCGTGGGCTTCGATCCAATAAGTCCATCATCTTTGGCCGGGCAGACATTCATGGCGGCACCCTCCATCGACTAATACTCGTGGCAACCGGCGTTCTTCCAACCGGACCGTGATGTAAAGAGGTTCGTTATGACTAGCCCCATACTTTGGGTGTCCAAGTCGTTGAAGGTAATGATGTTTCCGTAATGGATACTTCCAATCATCCGGACGACCTCATCCGGGGTGACATCTATGGGCACCATGGTCTTGGCCAAACTTTCTTCTAGTTTCACTTATGAGGGTACGAAGAGGTTAACAAGGACCACAAGGAGATATTGGCCCGAGTACACTTCAACCGAGCCGCACCGATCCTCCTTGTCGTAGTCCGGCTTTTCTCGCTTCGCTTATAGTGGTCTTTTGTCTATTTTCGGCTCGTAGACGGCATTTCTTTTATCACCCTTAGGCCGTTCAACACTCATCTCGTCCGGACCGAGTCATCACATAGACTTTAGACTTCTCTCGAATCATCATTCCTACCGGCGGATTCTCGTCGCCTCTTTCAAAGTCGTAGGCGGGCTCTCACCGGCGTATGGCCAATTCTCGCCGATTAATCCGATTGACGCCGCTACCAGAGGCATAGGCGGCTTCCCGAATCCGATCCTGTGTTAATGGCTTTCTCGGCTTTCTGGGTTTGGAATTCTCAACCGACTTAGCGACCGGCCGATTTCAGCCTTCATCCTTTTCACTCGTGAGCCTTGACAGCCTCATTCAGCTCTTCAAGGTCGCATGCAACAGGAATTATCGTAGTCCTGGAGGTTTGCTAATGGCTTCCTCACTTGGACCTAGCAACTTTTTCACAGAGTGGGGTCACATTCCTCATCACTGTCAAGCATATCCCTTCTTTCTTTAGGGGTTAGCCTTCTGACGGCATCTTTAACGTTGGCCAAACACATTCTGAAGTGGGAAATTCCATCATCGAGAAGGATTTCTGCGGGGTCAAACCTCATGGCGGGTTCCTGCTCTTTACCGTCAGAAGATTTTCCGGGCTTTTCGGCTTTTGGGCTAACCACTCCTCTACTGTTCCTTCCGGCATTTCGACCGTGTCTTCCTCGCATCACTACAAGAATCCTCGTGAGAACTCTCATCTTGACTCTGATGACCAATGAGGGCAAAAGCAAGTCGGGATACTTGGCGCCATATAAGGGGTATCTTGGACTTTTCCTCTGACTTGGGGATTGCCAAGAAAACATCATTGTCATCGTAGGACATATAAGGGACCGGGGTCGCTTCGAACTTTAAGACTCTTTCCAGGCATCCATACACTCTTCTTCGTACAAGGTTTCAGTGGGTGACTCTTAGCACCGCAATGGAGTCTACTCTTCCCGACGGGGTTTGGCCTCAATGACGCTTACACATTCTAGATCGGCGGGTGGAGCCCACTTCCCTCTTTCAGCTAAAGCTTCGATCAAGTTCCTCCATTCACCGACCAAGTCTTTGTAAGGAGTATTGAACTCTAGGATGTAGAATTCGTATGCTGCCTCATCTGAGCTTGTATCCTTTTCTCTTCCGAACCTTCACACAAAGCTACGTACACATTTTGAAGTGATACCATCTCCCATTCCAGTCCGTGGTTTTCTACTTCATCTTGTCCTCCGGGTTTTACTTCGGTCGACTCCAAGTTCATTCCTTCTACCGAACCGTCATCATCATCGTAGAATCCACCTGTTCCTCGTTCTCATTTCCGATCGACTCTTCACCGCCACTGCCTGGGAGATAGGCAAATTCACTGTGCGTTGACAAAGTTAGAAAGGTCAGCCGGTACCGGAATTCCAAGGTAGGGAAATTTGGCTCAGTTGAGGGGAAGGAAAGAGTCCCATGGGGTAATGCAGGCCGCATTACGGGATAGCCGTGGTGTTTGTTCTCTCGTTGGTAGGGAACAAAGCCGGGTCTTATCCGAGGAGGAGAGGGTGTCGGGACCCCGATGGCTTGAGACATTGGGAAGGACTAAAAGGGACAGTCTTTGGCAAAGGATTATATGTGGATGGAGGAGGGCATTGGTTATAGGCTAGCTCTTCTTCCCTAGTCATCTGGTTACCCAAACCAGTACTGTTCTCTGTCAAATCGGCCATTCTGACTCTCTGGACTGACAAAGCTGAGGATTCTGGCGAACTGTCTGAGAATTCTGCACTAACAAGTCACTGACCCGGTGTTCTCACCCACTTCTTTCTCACAATGGTAAAGGGATAGGAGATGTTTAGACTCGGGGTAGGTGTTTAGGCTGAAGGCTCAAGCAATATGCAAATTAAGAATCTTCCAGTTTACATAAAACAGTGTCTTTTATTAATTTCTATTTGGTTGGAAAAGGGGTTCTGCCCTTCTTTTTCGCAACTACTCTAGATCCTGGATCAGTGGGTTCCGTCACTACGTCTATAAGCCCCTCGTATTCCACCTGTATTTCGACCTCCCAGGGTGGACAGCCCCGGGCGAGGGTCCTATAGGGCATGCGGATCCCACCGATCGAAAGAGAAGAACGCTCCTAACGGGTCTAGCGGGTCATAGGAACTTTTAACGCACGAGCGATGCGAATTATAGTCAAGGCAATACCGGAAAAGTCTCGTCTTTCAGCCTTAATAGAATTTCGGCAGAATTTCGCTTGCGCGATTGACGTTTTGACTTTTCGGTAATGTCCGAGAAGATAATAGGCATGGGTCGGGCGGTAAAAGCCGGATGACACAGTGTCACATTGAAATTCGTTGCATACGCCGTGCGTGAGTCAAAATCGAAGTCAATGTCGGGTTAAGATCTTGCCAATTTTTCCTCTGTCCGAATTTTGGCAGAGCTTTGCTTGAGCGAAAGATCTTTTGGACTCTTGGCACAGACTCGGTCTCGACTCTTACACATTCCGTACAGGTCAAGGCCAAAGTCAATGTCGGAGTCAAGATTCTACCGATTTTTCCTTGTCGGAATTTCGGCAGAGTTTCGCTTGAGCAAAAAAAAAATCTTGACTTCCGTTATGGACTAAGGCTTGACCTTTACGGGGACATGCAACAAGGCTATATGACACGGACTAGACCAAAACCAACCAAAAAGTCACGGTTTTTTGAAACGTGTGACACGGACTGTGCATTGGTCAACACTGGCTGCCATGGGGAGTTTGGGGTGATTCCGTGCGCGCCCAGGAGCATCGTAAGGCTGTCCGTGACTGCAACTGAGCAACCACCCCGGGTTTAAAGGGACGTGCGTGCAAAGTGTACAGGATATATAAGGTGCGCGTAGTGTGCGGCCTCCTAAAAATATTCCTTTTTGAGTTAAAACAGAGATTTTCATAAATGTGTTTTAAAGGAATGATTTTTCGGGATGGGGGAAAATGCAATAGATAAGGCACGTAAATTTTCTGGGAGCCCCGCCGGCCTTGGAACCGAATAGCCCCAAGCCGCCAAGGCCGCGTGATTAACCTCAATTTTTCCCGGTGGAATTGCCACCGAGGCCGCCCTGGCCGTAATCCAAGGAGGATTGAGCCGTACGACTGCATGGATCAATTTTCCAGGTTTCACTCCTTTGCTATTTCAGGTTGTTTTTCCGAACATTTTAGGCACCTTTTTAGCCTTGAGAAGGCTTCCTGTTCAAAGTATGCACAATTCCCAAGATGCAAATGATGCAATGCAAGGCAAAGAAAGCAAGCACGATAATTGGAATCCGCGATGGAAGTCTAACCCGCTCAAAGGAAAAAATCTTTCTTTTTACATTTTATTTTTCGAAAAGAGATACTGGTACGTGGGATTGTTAGACCACTGTTTATCCCAAGCCCCGGGTTAGGGAGCGATACAGGAAGGTTAAATGGTTTCCACCTATATACCGAGTATCGTTTATTTTGAAAATGAAAGCTTTTCTCCTTTGGGATGTCCCCAGCGGAGTCGCCAAACTGTGAATGTGTGCCCAAATTCTAATTTTTTTGTTTTTAGATCGGATTCACGCGAGTTTGAAAACATCCGGTTTAATTTGAAAAATGGAGTCGCCACGCCATTTTGATTTCCTCAAAACTTTGAAAAAAAGGATTTTAGGGTTCGGAGGTTAAGTTACCCCTTGGGAAGAACGGATCGTCGTTCACCCAAGGTGCCTTGCCGTAGCAAGTCTCCCTAGATTCCATTTTTCGTGCTTGCTTGCGTGCTTTCTTGTGTGCATGTGTTGAAAAGAGAAGGGGGGGAGGGGAATGTCCCAAGTTGTCTTCCGGACGTACAAACCATTTAGTTGGTTGTCGCTCGGGATTCCTTGGATTTTTTTATGTGTTCGGGACTTTGATCCCGTCCTCATCTTGGACTTGTGATCATCTCTATTTGACCTTGGGTCTTGCATGATCGAGAGAAGGACTCTCTTTTATAGTCCAAAATGGGGTTCTTTAGGAAAGGAGTGACCTTAGCCCATCAATCCTATGCCTTGAGACGATTGAGCTTATATGGGAGCTATCGTGCTCGTCTCAAGCGATTATCGGAGATATAGGTTCAAGGGTTTATCCCTTTCTAAAGAAATTGTGGCACCTTTAATGGAAGAAACGATGTAAAGATAGGATCTTTACACCGGTTCATACCGAAGGTTGCTAAATGGGGACATGGGGGAATGCATGTAAAAATGACATTTTTAGTGAAAAGATGACATTTTTTGGGTTCAAAGGATGCTTTTGATTGCAAAGGATGCTTTTTATGTAAAGAAAGAATTTTTATCCAAATGATGCATTTTTATGAGGAAAATTAGTATTTTTATATGCAAAGGATGCACAAAGATGACATTTTGAAAGCAAAGGATGCTACTTTGATGGTAAAGAGATGATTTTTAATGCAAAGGATGCATTTTATGTGAAAAATTGGTTTTATGTGCAAAGGATGCACTTTTTATTGTAAAGACATGATTTTTATATGCAAAGGATGCATTTTTAATGGAAAGCATGGATTCTTAGGTGTAAAGGATGCACCTTTATTGCAAAGATTACATTTTTAGGAGCAAATGATGATTATTTTATGCAAATGATGCAAAGGGGGAGGGGGATATGATTTAGATGAATAAAGATAGGATCTTTAACAACAAATACCAAGTCCCAAGCAAGATAATAGCAATATGCAAATACAAAGAGCAATTATATCACATAGGCATTATAATGCAAGGAAAGGGGGTGAGAGGTTACCAATGGTGGTGACCTCTTCTTCTTCGGATCTTGCCTAGCAGAGGGACCACTTCTTGGAGGCTTCAAGGAGGAGGGAGGTGGCTTCTTGGCACTCTTCAACTTCCTAATTTCACAGCAGTATTTTGGGAGAGCTTTTGGAGCTGAGTGTGGTATTTTGTTGGTGTCTAAAATGGGAAGAGGAGGGCTCTATTTATAAGCAGTCTGGATAAGGCTAATGAGGCCGTGCGGCTAGGAGTTCTTGGCTAATGCAGCCGTGCGGCATTATCCTGTATGACTCAGCATGTTTCTAGAATCATGCAAGGTCGCACTTCTAGAAGGATGCCAAATACAATTAAAACGTGCCTTTTTAATTTAGAGCAGTCCCTTCATTCCTCGGAAGGTTCGGAACAGTTCCGGAATTGCTCCCGGACTTTAGGAAAGTCCGGGGAATTGCCGGAAAACTTAACCGGAAGGCATGAGCCAGATTTGGGTACTTACACCCGCGTGCAACTCTCTAGTATTTTGGAATACCTTTCTTAGCACCATGTCTCCAGCCCGAAAGCATCTTATTCTCACGTTCTTGTTGTATGACCTGGCAATTCTTTGTTGATAGACGGCCATCCTTATTTTGGCTATGTCTCTGAGTTCGTCTATGATATCTAAATCTTGAGCCAAAAGGTAGTTAATGTCTCCAGGAGTCAGCAGTCCATATCTTGCAGTTGGGATTGTTACTTCTATGGGGAGTACGGCTTCAGTGCCAAATACTAAAGAATATGGCATCTGTCCCGTAGCATTTTTAGATGTTGTCCGGTCAGCCCATAATACAAGTGATAATTCATCGGCCCATCTTCCCCTTTTCTGATCCTAGTGCTTTTTTAGATTGCTGATGATCAACTTGTTGCTTGACTCAGCTTGTCCGTTGACTTGTGGATGCACAGGGGTTAACGTTATCAGTTTGATTCCCCACCTTGAACATAAATCCCTGGTCTTTTTGCTGATAAACTGAGAACCATTGTCACAAATGATTTCTGAAGGAACGCCAAACCTGCTTAAGATGTTCTTCTTTAAGAACGATATGACCTCCCTGTCTCGTACTTGTACATACGCCTCGGCTTCAATCCATTTGGAGAAATAGTCTGTCATGGCTAACATGAACACTCTTCCCCTGGATCTTTTGGTAACTTGCCGACTATATCCATGTCCCATTGCATGAAAGGCCAAGATGAAAGTACGGGGTGTAGAGGTTCGACGGGTTGATGCAAGATGTTACTATACCGTTGACATGCGTCACATTTTAACGCAAAGTCCATTGTGTCTTGTCTCATAGTGGGCCAATAGTATCCCATTTTAAGGGCTTTGGAGGATAACAAAATTCCCCCAGAATGATTCCCACATTTGCCAGCGTGTAGATCATGTAGGACCTCTTCAACTTCTATGGGCTCTTAACATCTCATGTACAGACCTGTCGCAAACCTCCGAAACAATTTGTTATTAATTAAGGTGAACCTAGATATCTTCATCCTGAACGACCTTTGATTCTTGACGTCCGGAGGGATGGTTCCGTCTTGCAAGTATCGCACAATAGGTTGGATCCATGTTGACGCCGCACCCTGTCCCGTAGAAGATGCTTCCGAACGATCTAGAGTCACGCACTCTTCATTTTGATCAATGGCTGGATACTGGACGTAGATGATCAGGATGTTGGTATTTGTCATTGCTCCACATGCTGATCCTAGGTTGGCCAAAGCGTCAGGTTTGGCATTTTCTTCGCGGGGTACCTGTTCCAAGGAAAAACTAACAAAACGCGCCGCTAGCGCTTTGACATGTTGGTGGTAAAGTGTCATCCTGGCGTTCTTAGCTGCATAAGATCCATTAAAGTGATTAACTAATAACAAAGAATCGATAAAGATGTTAAGATGAGTAACATCTAAACTAAGAGCAGTAGATAAACCCATGATCAAAGCTTCATATTCGGCTTCGTTATTTGTTGCCTGGAATTCACAAGAAACCGCCTGGGGGATTAATTCGCCTTGAGGAGATTTTAACAAGATGCCCAGTCCTGCACCCCTTGAGTTGGATGCTCCATCTGTGTACAACATCCAATACCTGGGGGAATTATTACCTTCGAGGTGTTGGACTTCTAGCTCCACCTCAGGTTGCATGGTAGCACTGAAATTGGCTACAAAATCCGCAAGGGCTTGTGACTTGGTTGCACTCCTTGGTTCATAAGAGATTTCATACGTGCTAAGTTTGACTGACCATTTGGCCATTCTCCCTGACATCTCAGGGGTTCTCATAACAGTCCTGATAGGATAGTTAGTTTTCATAATAATAGGATGCGTTTCAAAGTAATGACGTAATTTAGTAGATGCAGTGATTAAAGCGTGAATAAGTTTTTCTAGATGGGAGAACTTGGTTTTCGCATCTAGAAGAGATTTACTTACATAGTAAATGGGGCGTTGACCGCCTTGATCTTCCTTTACCAGGACAACACTTACCGCACCCTCTGATACGGCTAAGTACAAGTAGAGGGATTCCCCATGTTCTAGTTTAGCGAGAAGAGGTGAGGATGTGAGATACTTTTTGAGGTTCAAGAAGGCTTCTTCGTGCTACTCGGTCCACTGGAACAACCTGTTCTTCCTCAAGACGTCATATAACAATTTGCTCTTTTTTGAGGATTTAGAGATAAACCGATTTAAGGCCACTACTCGCCCAGTCAATCTTTGTACATCCTTGATGTTTTTAGGGGATTGCAGGTTGAGGATAGCTTTAATTTGTTCTGGGCTGGCCTCGATTCCCCTCTTAGTCACCATATACCCTAAAAACTTCCCAGCTCTAACTCCAAAGTTGCATTTGGAATGGTTCAGCTTCATATTGAAGGCTTCTAAGATGTCGAAGGCTTCTGCCAAGTGCTGCACATGATCTTCTATATTCTTGGACTTTACCACCATGTCATCTATGTATACTTCCATCGTTTTGCCGAGATGGTCTTTGAACATCTTGTTTACCAGTCTTTGATAGGTTGCCCCTGCATTCTTTAATCCAAATGGCATTGCAATATAACAATATATACCTTCGGGGGTTATGAAGGCGGTATCTTCTTGATCCGAGGGCTCCATTTAGATTTGTTGATAACCTGAAGAAGCGTCCATGAAGGTCAGCACATCATGGCCAGCGGTTTCATCTACCAGAGAGTTAATATGGGGCAACGGGAATGGATCCTTATGGCATGCTCTGTTCAAGTTAGTGAAATCGACACATACACGCCATTTCCCGTTTTTCTTCTTAACAACCACCACATTGGCGAGCCACTTAGGATATTGTACTTCCGTGATCATCTTAGATTTTAGTAGTCTCTCTACTTCATCCTTGATGATTTGATTTCGTTCTTGGGAAAATTTCCTCCTCTTCTGATGGACCGGCTTGACGGTAGGGTCGATATTCAACTTGTGAGTTATGATTCTTTTATCTATCCCTGTCATATCTTCATGTTTCCAAGCGAAACACAACCTTCTACTCTTCAAAAAGTCGATCAGCTCTTTCTCAATTTTAGGATGTAAATCAGCTCCAACTAGCACATGGGCATCAAGGTTGGAGGTGTCTACGGGCACTTTTCTTACATCATACTCAGTAGCCTCCAAGATGTCCTTGACGCCTTTCTATAATTGTTATGCTGGACGAGAAGTATAACATGCTTTCATATCTGTTTTATAGCACTCCTTGGCGGCTTGGTGGTCTCCTTTTACCTTGATTACACCCCAAGGTGTTGGCATATTGAGGCATTGGTGATACGTGGATGGAACTGCTTTCATGCTATGGATCCAAAGTCTCCCCAAGATGAAATTATAGGCTGACGAACAGTCAATCACACAAAACTTTTCCATGGAGTTCAATCCTTCAACATAGACTGGCAACTTGATTTCCCCAATTGTTTGCTTGGTCTCCCCACTGAATCCCACTAGAACAGAGGAATTCTTCACAACTTCAGTTAAGGGAATTGACATTTCTTCTTATGTGCTTTTCATGACCAAGTTTACTGAGCTCCTGTTATCAACCAAGATACGTTTGACCTTACAACTGGCAAAATGCAAGGTGATGACTACCCCGTCATGATAAGGATCCAAGATATTTTCCTTATCATCTTGATCAAAAATGATCTTCTGGCCCAGGGAAGCATCTAGACGCCGTGCTAGTAGTTCCATCTTGTCCTCCTTGGAATCCTTAGCATGACGGTTTGCTGCAGAATACGTGGTGCCACAAATGTCCGATCCACCTATGATAAAGTTGATCACCTCAGTTGCAGGAGGAGGTGAAGATGGAGCTTCAGTGACGGCCTCTTTTGTTTCAGCCCGTCCTTTTCTTTTCCCGAGCAGATCTTTGAGGAGGCCCTTCGAGAGTAAGTGGCTGATCTCCTTCCTCAAGGCAATGCAATTTTCGATAGTGTGGCCAAAATCTTCATGGTAAGCACACCATTTAGATTTGTCCTTCCAAGGTGATGTTCTGTCAGCTGCCTTCGGGCATCTCGCCTTGCTTCCTAAGTTATCCATTGCATGTAGGAGTCCTGAAATGTCAACAGAAAAACAATAATCACTAATCTTAGGATAAGCTGTTTCATCCTCAACACCATCATCTTCTAAAACATTAATTTTAGAAGAGTCAATTTTAGAGTAGAGTTTTCCCCTATTAGATAGTGAGAGGATTCTGCTTTTCTATCAGGATTTTCATATGTTGATGTCTTCTTTGATGCTTTGCCATGAATCATCTCGTCTTCTTCCAGCCTGATGAAATGAACGGATCTCGTCCTGACTTCTTCTAAGCTTCTAGATGGGAACATGATAAGATCTTGGTAGAATGTTGATTCTCTCTTCAGGCCCATCCTGAAAGCTTCTGTTGTAGTCGACACGTCAATGTGAGAAATGCTTACGGCCTCCTTGTTGAACCTGAACACGTAGTCTTTTAAGGTTTCGTCAGGTTGTTGCACAATCCTGTAAAGGTCACTTGTTAATTTTTTAAACACACGATTGCAAGAAAATTGGTTAAGAAACATGTTAATTAGTTGAGAGTAAGATGAGATGGAGTTCATAGACTGATTAGTAATCCACATCAAGGCTGGACCAGATAAGGTGGATCCAAAACCCCTGCACATGCAAACTTCTTTAAGATGTGGGGGAATGCTGATGATGTCCATCTTCTCTTGGTACAGGGCTATATGCTCTGCAGGATCTGTTGTGCCATCATATTGCTTCATGGGAGGTACTTGGAATCTCTTAGGGATCTCCACTTCGGCTATAGCAGGAACAAAATGTGAATCATGATGGCTGGTTGGAGATGCTTGGTTGAAGGGCAAGGTGACTCCTGGAACCTTCATGAGGATGTCCTTGAGCTGCTGTACTTCTCTTGCAAGGGCGGTATCTGCAACAAGGTTAGTGGCAAATAAGGGATTGAAAGGAGTATTGAACACATTAAAACTCCCTGTTTGCCCCATAGGAGGTGGGGTTGCAAAAGTAAAACATGTTGACAACGGCATCGGGTTGGATGTAACGGTGTTGCTTTCAGTCTGAACAGTATTGAACATGGACATGTTGCCTTGACCACCACTTGCACTCATCCCAACATCCGAGAAAAGAGTCCTAGGCTGCAAGGGGGAAGCCTCTGACGCGCTGACAACTGGAATGCTATGCCCTGAAGCCGAAAAATCACGCTGTAGTCTATCGAGGTGAGTGAAGATTGTCTGATTGGTCTGTTGCTGTCCATCGAGTTGGTCTTTCAACTGCTGCATCATACTCGTCATGGCAGTTATAACTTCTAACAAGATTCCAGGCAGCATCATGTATGAAGATCCACCCAGGCTGAGCCCTTGGTTTTGAGATGTGACATCGCTAGAGCTCACTGGTGAATGCATGCTAAACGTCACATGCAAACTTGACGTGCTGGTTCTTGCCCCAGTTGCGATGATGGGGGTAGACATAGCTGAAGTCGGATTGCTCATCTTGATTGGAATCTAAAAAACCAAAGTTCCCACAGATGGCGCCAAATTGTTTTGGACAAATTTCAACAAGTAAATTTATCTTATCAAGGATGCTTGGGCACAAATGGAATATAATTTACAATACAAGATGAACGCAAGGATGTAATGAGGAAACCCTTAGAACAATCTTTCGAGGGGAAAAACCTCGAGAGGCTTTTGGAAAAGCCTACCTAAACCAAAAAAGTATTATTGAATATCGTAATTTTTTAGTACAAGTGCAGTATGAGCGTAAGTAAGAATGTGTAATGTGTATACAGGTGCGTTCTAAGAGTAATATATAGACGTGATTGTAAATGAAAAATAACAACTTGAATGACATGCTGATATTGCGCCTAGAATCTCGCCATTTGTTGATGAAGATCAGCCGTTATCCCTTAGTTGATGGGTGGAACAGTTGTGTTGTCATTTGACCAAGTCCAGGCAGTCATACGAATGAGTTATTTTTATTTATAATTTTGTTCCTGAAAAATAGGAAAAACACAACAAACAGTTTCAAGGCGTTAGTCCAAGATGTAAGTCAAGACGTTACCTCAAGAAAGATATCCAAGATGTAGAACATGCTGAGTGGAAATTTTAGGGTGAAACAGTCGTCGCTTCTATAAACAGGTTCTCTCCAGTTCTAGCGATCTGGGCGACATGTCTTCCTCCAACTCTTCGTCAAGTTATGTCATCGCATGACACTTCTAAGCCTGATGTCGCTGAGACTAGCAGCTCATCTTCCATGGAATTTCAAACACCCCTCCATGTGAATATGGGATCAATCATAATTTCTATCGTATTGAACCGTATACTATACTGGCGACCTATCCCTTGCCGTTATGCGACATAGAATGGATGGCATTGTTGTCTACCCCTCCCAGCTAGAAGCCGATCTTAGAATTCCCCTTGACCCTTTCATTTGCGCAGTCATGCACAAAGCCCAGGCCGCCGTTGTGGATCTTCACCCAAATGCCATTAGGATTCTTACTAGTTACTTGGTGATCTGTAGAGCCCTAAGGCAGGAGCCAACAGTTCCCTTATTGGTCCATCTGTTTGAGGGTTATACTGCAATGTCACAGCGAGATGGCACTATCGAGAACCAACTATCCATTAAATACAGAAACAAAAAATTTTAACTCCCCTCCCCTGGAAAGTTCATAACTGGCAATCAAAACCCCTCTTTGCTATTTCTCGCGTGGGCTGGACCCACTCTGGCTTAGTTTTAGGCGACAATTGACTTAAGGATAGGATGCTCAAGCTTCTCGCCGATGCCAATGATACAGGTCTGGCCTTATTTTCTTGGAGGGAAATCCTTTCCCGTCCTTCTTTAATTAGGCAAGTTAGGCTCCCAGAATTTACCTTTCCAAGATATGAATCCCGTGTCTCCATCATTCACACTACCCCCTATCCTGGCTGGGAAATCCACTCAGTGAACTGCATTGCCTCAGAGTGCGAGCCTTGTAAGCTGGAAGGTTGTAGTTGTAATGCCATGTTTGATGTATTAAGTATGTTTCTCGCCTCTGATTTGTCTCATATTTTGTTCTTCCTTCCTTCCCTTTACTAATTGTTCTTCATCCTTGCCTCAGAATTCAGATCCATGGAATTATCGGATAGGCGAGATGCCTTTTTGGGTGCTGATGGCCGTCGACGGCGACTTGCTGAAGCCTGCCAAGCGGACTTACTCAAAACCTTTGAACTGGAAGTCCCAATTTCCATCCATGGGGATGATGCTGATGAAATCGCCTACGAGAAGGCTGATCTCGCGGCTGAGAAGATCGCTGGACACTCTAGGAAAACTATGAAATCCAAAACTCCTATGCGGGCTCCCGCACTTGAGCTCCGGGATGAGGAAATGACTGAGGGGATTGCCTCGAGAAGGAACATAATGTTTCTTCTGATGATACCCATGACGTTCAACTCACCGCCCCAGTTGAGCCAAGTCTTGGCAAAGAAACTGATTCCCGCCCATAGAAATGTGTCCGACCTTCTGATGAACCGGATTTGATAACTGCTGAAGAAACTTCGACTGAGGCCGACATGAAGCTCGCCAGCTGGCTCCAGGAGGGCTTTGAGATGCCTTCAGATGAAGATGGAATTTTCGAGATAAGCAAAGAGATTGCTTCGGCTCCCGCTTTGATGGGCTTTGACCTTCACTCTCGAGATCCCAACTATAGCCTGATTGGAGCTGGAATTGTTCAACGTGCCAGCGACAAAAAGGCAATAGAGGAAATCGAAGAGCAAGATGCCGATTTGTCCCTAAACTTTGCCGGCCTTCAAATATGCGGAGTAAGACTTGCCACCCCTTACTCTACTTGTACATCTTTTCTCGCTTTCCTGCTTTCTAATCCATGTTTCTTTCCAACAGATTACTAGTACTCTATATGGCTTGAGGAATAAGTGCATCAATTTATCTTTTGACTTGGAAAAGTCTGAGAAATCTCGCAAGCGAGCTTTTGGTGAGAAGGAAAAGTACAAGAAAAGGTGCCTTGAACAGGAGAAGGATCTAGCTGCACTTCATGCGAACAAGTCAAAGGTTGATGAGGTTCTTAAAACATATGAGCACACTGAACAGGAGCTCCGAGGAGAGATTACTGCCTTGAAGCTGGGCTCGGAAGAAAAAATTAGGAGGCTGGAGGCCGAGAATGCTGAGAAGGCGGCTTTGAATGCTCAACTTCTCCAGGAAGTTTATGATGTCAAGGCCAAGGCTGAGGAAGAAGCCATGGACCTTTACGATAAGGCCCTTTTGCATGCCATGCAGGCGGCAGCGGCTAGCTCTAATGATATACCTGCTATTACCCCCGAGCTTATCGTGATATGGGGATCAAAGCCAATTTTCAGTGATTCATGTCGCCAAGGTCATTCCCTGGTTCCTTACGAAGAGAGCGAGCTTCATGCCTTAGCTGCAGAAGATGAACTTTTAGGCAAGCCAGTTTGGGAAGTGCCCCTAGTAGCTGAACATGATGCCCTGACCTTATGGGTTGATTTAATTGATGAGAAAAGCAAAGCGTTGAAAGCTGCTAAGAAAGCTGCCCGGGCTGCTAAGGCTGCCTCCAGCGGGAAATAAACCACTGCCTCCTATGAATTTGCTATCTTTAAAAACAATTTTAACATTTGATTTGGGTTTGTACTAAAACAATTTATATTCCTGTCTTTTAACTATCTTTGTCGTATTTCGGTTGTTGCGGTTTGCGACATTTGACTTTGGCTCCGTCTTTATGAATGCTTTCCTTTTTGAAGTTGTTGTTTAGCTTTCTTTAATCTGCTTTGAATATCTTCTTTACATGTCGCATACTTATTTTGCTTTGATAGTTTATCAAAGATTCACTTTACGACCTTTATTCCCATATACATACTACTCCATTCAAAAGAGTGAAGCTTGTCTTTAGGCAGCCTTACTCCTTAGTTATGTTTCTCGCATCTCAGCTTTACTCAGCCTTGCAGCGACTTCTTTTCCTTGTCCATCTTGATGCTTGGAACCTTTAAACCAAGTCTTTACCTGCTTAGTACCTTTAAGCCAAGTATTTTTGTGCTTGGCACCTTTAAGCCAAGTCTTTTTGTGCTTGACACCTTTAAGCCAGGTCTTTCTGTGCCTGGCACCTTTAAGCCAGGTCTTTCTGTACCTAACCTGTGCCTGGCACCTTTAAGCCAGGTCTTTCTTTGCCTGGCACCTTTAAGCCAGGTCTTTCTGTGAACCTCCCTTGCCATCATCCTTCTTGAGCGGCCTTCTTGGGCGGCAACCTTCATGTCCATCATCTTTCGAGGTAGCCTTCTTCGGCAGCAACCTTCATTTCCGTCATCTTTCGGGTCGGCCTTCTTCGGCAGAAAGATTCATGTCCGTCATCTTTCGGGGCGACCTTCTTCGGCGGCAACCTTCATGTCCATCATATTTCGGGGCAGCCTTCTTCGGCGGCAACCTTCATGGCCATCATCCTTCTTGGGCGGCCTTCTTGGGCAGTAACCTTCATTGCCGTCATCCTTCTTTTCATCTGTTCATGCATGATACCATCCCGTGCTTTATTTGCGCTGATCGTGCATTTGACCATACATTCATTGTTCCATGAAATAAAAAGTTAACATCGTTAAATTTTGACAATTATTGACATAACGTGCAAGTATGTTGCTAAGGAATTGCCATAATCTTTTCAGTGCCACAACAAAATATATCATACGAGAATATCAAATTTTACATAACTTACCCATTCTAGAATGTACGGCTATCAAAATGTTCAGGTTACAAGAAAAGTTATATAACTTTTGCTATTCTAAATTATGCGGCAATCAAATAGTTAAAGCATAAACAAAAGCGACAATTCTACTTATAATACCACTTCAGATGATCTACGCTCCATGCATTTTTGAGCTCCTCGCCATCCTTCTTCTTCAATTGATAAGTTCCCTCCCTGAGGACTTTGGTTACTTGGAAAGGACCCTCCCACTTTTCGTTTAGCTTTGTGAACCCCGGATTTGGCCCAGTTGCCTCCATGTTTCTGAGGACCCAATCTCCCACGTTGAATGACCTCTTATTGACCCTCTTGTCATGCTGCGCCTTCATCTTTTGCTTATAGTTGATCATCCTCATTCTCGCATTCAGTCTTTTCTCGTCACTTAAATCAAGGTCGCTGCAGCGCCTTTGGCCATTCCTGACTTCATCATAATACGTAACTCTGTAAGTTGGTAGGGCCATCTCGTCTGGCGCCATTGCCTCAGACCCATGAGTAATCGCAAACGCCGTTTCCCCTGTTGAACCTTTCACTGTTGTTCTAACATACCATAGAGCGGTTGATAACTCTTCCAACCATGCACCACCTCTTCCCTTAAGAATGTTTCTCGCCAGGTTGCAGTATTTTACCAAAATGGGATGCAGCACCCCATATTCACCTTACACCTGGTTCACAATCAACTGAGAGTCTGAGTCAATAACAATCCTTGTTAGCCCAATGTCCCTTGCTAGCTCGATTACCACAATTAAAGCCTCATACTTTGCCTGATTATTCGAAACAGAAAACTTGAATCTCAATGCCTTCTCATACTTACACTCTTTATGAGGCGAGACTAACATAATTCCTGCTCCTTCTTTATCCTTGGCTGACGAACCATCCACATGCAAACTCCAACAATTTGGCGGCCTCTCTTTCTCTTCTATCAAACTGGGCACTGTCTTCTTTGTCCCCTTTCTCTTGCTCATCGCTTAAGCCAATTCCGCCTGCGACTTTGTGAATGACGTTTCCACAATAAAGTCCGCCAAAGCTTGTGCCTTGATTACTTTACAAGATTCATAAACTCAGTTAATTTAATGGACCACTTCAACAGTCTTCCCGCCATATCTGGCTGTTGTAGAATCTTCCTCAATGGGGCATAAGATAAAACAACTATAGTGTCTGACACAAAATAAGCTCTCAGCTTCCTGGGGGCAATCACTAGGGCATACACTAACTTCTCTGCATTAAAGTATCTCGCCTCAACTTCGCTCAGTGCCTTGGACACGTAATACACTGGCCTTTGAATACTCCCTTCCTCTCTCACTAGCACTGCGCTTGCCCCATAATCAGATGCCGCCATATAAACAAACAACTCTTCTCCCTCCACAGGGCTACATGACAATGGCGGCTTTCCCATATAAACCTTCATTTGTTCAAAGGCGACATTACATTCTTCATTCCATACAAACTTCTTCCCACCTTCAAGACTAGGAAAAATGGCAAACATATTTCCACTGATCTAGAGATGAAACGCCCCAAAGCTATGATTCTTCCATTCAAACACTGGATCTCGCGGATCGTCTTTGGTGGCGACATGTCTAATAGAGCCTGTAACTTCTTAGGGTTGGCCTCTATCCCTCTTCTATTTACCAGAAAGCCTAAAATTTTCCCGTCGTTACCCCAAAAGTACACTTGCTGGGATTTAACTTCATCGAATTCTATCTCAGATTGCAAAAGGTCTTAAAAAGATCCCCCAGGTGGTCGTCTTCTTTTGTCTTTATCACCATGTCGTCAATATATGCCTTAATGTTCCTTCCTATCTGTGATTTAAAGTTTTAAACACCTCGTTCACCATCCTTTGATATGTCGCCCCGGTATTCTTCAATCCAAAGGGCATCATCTTGTAACAAAAAATTCCGTTGGGCGTTCTAAATGCCATTTTCGCCTTATCCTTCTCAGCCATCTTTATCTGATGGTAACCTAAATATGCGTCTATGAAACTAAACACCTTGTGGCCCGCGATAGAATCCACAAACTTCTCGATCTTTGGCAAAGGATAACAATCCTTGGGGCATGTCGTATTCAGATCAGTAAAATCAATGCACATTCTCCACTTTTTGTTTGCCTTCAAAACCATTACAGGGCAAGCCAACCAGACTGGATATTGAATCGTCTCAATAATTACCGCCTTCAATAGCTTCTAGACTTCCTCCAAAATAGCTTTCTCCTTGTCCGATGACAAATACCTGACCTTTTGTTTGAACGGCTCAAGATTTGAATTGGCATTTAAACAATGCATGGCGACATTCTTGTCTATGCCCCTCATATCCTCAGGCTGCCAAGCAAACACGTCCAGACTTTCCTTCAAAAATTCGACCATACGATCTCGCTCAACTTTTGTTAGCTATTTTCCAACCTTTATTTTTTGCTCAGGAAAATAACTGTTAGTCTCCACTTCTTCCAAATCTTCTAAGGCTTGGATGTCGGGCTCATCCCTTACTTGGACCGTGTCAACTTCAATTCTTTTTCTTTTCCTACCTTTCGCGAGAACCTCCTTCCTGATATCTGCGAAAACATTTCCCTTTGGCCGCCCTTCCTTATCTTCCACCTCGATCGTTTCACACTCTTTCCTCTGAGTCTTCCACAGTCTCTTCTATTTTCGGCTCCTTCATCTGGACAAGTCTCACCACCCTTGCATAGCTCAAAGTGGGGCTCATCTTAACCATCTCCATTGAATATCTGTTCTCACCAGCGGCCTCTTGATCATTTACCTCTTCTTCTGTTTCTCGCACTTCGTCAAGTTCAATCTCTACCCCCTTTGAGACTACACTTGTCGCCACAGCTATGATTGTTGTATGGTTCATCATACTCTCTGTCACTTCCCAATCCATCTCCTCTTCCACTGCCTCGACTATATTAATGCGCAACTGGCGGGATGTCGGTTTTATTGTCAAAGAACTCGTGCTTGCTGCCTTCGCATTTTTGCATTTCTTTCTTTTTCCTCATAACTGTAATTACTTCACTCTTTAGACATCCAATGTCGTTGGGAGTTGGATACTTATCTCTCTGATGTGGAATGGACACCACAATCTCAAAACTTTGCATAAACGGGATTCCATCTATAGTAATGTAGTGGGAAACCAAATCAATCACCATAAATTCCACAGTTTGGGTTTTCGCCAATCTCCCTTCCCCAACCTCAACTTCCAACACTATTGTGCCCTTCACTCTAACTGTATGATTCATAAAACCCTCCAGAAACCCATTGTAAGGCACCAAATTTGCTTCAGTATACTTCATTCTTTTGAAAGCCTCATAGTACAAGATGTTACGACTTGCCCCAGAGTCCACCAACACCCTCTGAACAATATTATTTCCCGGATAAATCATTATCAATACTGGCTAACTTCCATGGCTTTTTGTCACCACCAATTCTCGCCTCGAAAAACTTATCACTCTATCTTCACTTGCCGCGTACTCTGGGACGTTAAAACTATGCGACAACGTCATGATCTGGCTGTTGAGTTAAGCAACACTGGGGATAGGGTCCTGAATGACATCAACCAAATTCCTTTCTTCTCGTGCTTCCTCATTTTGCCCCACATTCTTCTCAAGATATTCCTGCAACTCGCCACCATCAATTTTCAATTTGATCACCTTCCTCAAATTATAACAATCCTCCGTTGCATGCCCCTTAGCTTGATGGTACTTACAGAAGCTATTCTGATCTTTGGCTGCCGTTGTGCCTTCCTGAATGGGGTAAGCTACTGGCAAATTTACCCTTTTCAAGATTTCGCTTATACTTGTATTCAATCTATCATACTTCACAATTTTTCGTGGCTTATGGCCTCCACTGCGGCCATCACTCCTTCCCATCATGACCTCTACTGCTGCCCCCTCTATCTCCCTTATTCTCTTCCTTCACGAGCTCGATCCTTTCTCTGACATTCTTTTTCGCAGTAGAAGTCGTTGCAGGCATCAGTGTTACTTCATCATTATTATCTCCTCCACAATATCCACTAACCCGCTCATATAACTCGCCTGCAGTCTCTGGCAATCTCATTCCCAATTCTCGCTTAAAATGGACCGGAAATAGACTGGCATTGTAGAGCATGATGATATTGCTTTGCTCTATGTCAGAGATTTGGTTGGCCACTTTCATAAGTCTTTCTATATAACTCGCTATCCCTTCGCCAGCTTTCTGCCTTATCCCGCACAATTCATGCTTCCTCACATGATTTGCCCCTGAGGCGCTGAATCTTGCTAGAAATTTCTTCTTAAAATCTTGATACCCACTGATTGACTCTGCAGGTTGGGCAAGGAACTACTCTAGAGCATGATCGGTCAACGTGATAGCCAACACCCTACATAAGATTGCTTCACTCTTAGTCAGCATAGACATAGTTACTTCAAAACCGCATACATGGGTTCTCGCTCTTGTACATCCCGAATACCCCGACAAATTTGGCATGTGGAATGTGGGATCTGGGTCAGCGTTCTGAATACTTTTTATGAATGGGGCTAAGTAGGAATCCTTTTCTTCCTCCACTTTGTTTCCCCCCTCAAACTCTTTGATTTTCTTTGCCATCTCAATCTTCCAACGGTCATCCTCCTCTTTTTTAGCCTTATCAACCTCTTTAATCTTCTTCTCGACCTTCTTTTCAACCTTTTTCTCGCTCTTTCCATGTCGCCTATGGTCTCTATCTTGATGCGACCTTTCTTCATAGTTAGGTCTCTCCGAATGACGCAACTTTTGCGAATAATGCGACATTTCTGATCGGTGCGACATCTCCTCTGAGTGCCTTGAACGACTTGGCCTGTAAGTTTTATCCATTGTTGATCCGCTGTCCATCTCATCTCCTTCATACTCATAATAATAGGATTCATCTCGCGAGTTGCCAGATTGGTAATGCACTTTCCTTCTTTTTCCTCCCTCCACAAATTCCTGATATATCTTCCTTCTGACAGCTCCTTCAGATCTGGTTTTTGCGGCTTCTCGCCTATGAGCTCTTATGTTATCCTTAGGCGGCAGCATATCTTGCACTCGTCTTTCTTCCCTTTTAGACACACTTTGACTAACTTTCGGCTCCTTTACCGGGCTTTTTTCGGCTGCCCTTGCCGTTACATTGAGCGGGACCTGAGTAGGCTCCTGTCCCATTTCCATCAACTTGTTGTTGTTAGCAAGAATCTACAATAATAGCTCATTGTTGGCTCGGATCTTATCTGCTTCCGCCCTCACCTCGTCCTCCTTTTAGGGAACGGGCTCCTGTCCTTCAGTTCTCGCCTTTCCCCTTTCCGCACGCTCTCTGCTATCTCGCTCACTTCTACGTTGAACATTAGATTCTGTATCAGTGGAATGCACCACGCCCTCCACATCAGGCCCTCTGGTCAAATGAGTTTCTTTTGGGTTTGGCGTTGTCAGTGCCAGATTTTGTGCAGTCTTTGAGGGGGTCCCTTTATCTTGACCCATTTGACAGGTATTCTGGGTTTATAAACAAGAATATGAACAAGAACAATGCTGAGACTGACCAGGTGGGGAGTGTTTTCTAGGTTTCTGGGTTTATAAGGCAAGAACAAGAACAACAGCAAGCTTTAAACAGACTAAACAGAGAAGAAGTCAGTCCTGGCAACGGAACCAACTAATGCTACCAAGCCAAAATGGTTGCACTAGGACTGACTGAGGAAAATGAGGATACTCCGACTGTCTTCTCCGTTTGCCTCCTACACACATGCAAGACACGTCAACTAAGCCGGGGGTGTCTCCGGCGTTACCCCTCCAGCATTAGAGTAAGTTATTAACAAGTCAAGGTAATAAGCAAAACTATGGAATCTGAGATAGATTTGCAGAAGAAAGAACAAGAAGAAAACTTACATAATGATATTTTTGAAGTTGCTTTTACACTCCCACACGTCATGTGCAAGGCACATGTCTCAGACATGTGTCGATCATCTACAAGGGGTCCTAACCACCCAATACGCAAGTGGAGACGCCAACTTTTTGACCTGACAGGTTCCTCGTCATTGACAGATATGGTGGGACCCTAATGTGATAGCCTAGGTATCTTTCAAAAGTCACTGTTAGTACGTACGTCGCCCATGCGACAATCAAACAGGGGCGGCAAACTTCGGGTTGCCGCTTACACAAATATCAATCCCGGCGAGATTCCTGCCTTGACGTTACCATTCTCAATTATTAATAAACCCGAACATACTTCCCGCTTAGCCTAATTCCCGCAAGCATGACTACGGATGTTGCCACATTACCTTGGACCCACTTTAAGCCATGTATTAAAATGCTTCGGCCCATTTTCACCAAGCTGGGCCTCATTTATTGTTTCAGGCCCAAACCCATTTTTCACAATCACATCAAAAAGTTTATCAATTCAATTAGTACACTTATTATTATGAGGAAAGTGTTAGAAATATTATTTAATATTGAGAATTGATAAACCTTACATATAATATATAAAGATTATGAACCACTTTTCTTAATACCAACTGATTTTAAGGTGTAACACTATTTTTCTTGTTTGTAAATATTTTTGGAATTGGATTCTTCTGTGTATTTTGTTCCTCCTCTCCCTTCCCACTGATGGTGTATAATTGATCCTTTTTTTAGTGTATTGATGACTAAATTTAATTTGATATATATGGATCCACCCTATATTAAATTAATATTAATCATTGGTTTAAAAAAAAGAGATTGCGTGGCACGATCATAACTGTTAAGAGGATATGTTCCTGATGAGCCCGAACCTTTTAAATCGGGACCAATCTCGATCTATTGCAAAGGCCAATTATGATATGGCACCTCCAGGCCCACAATCACCAGGACCACAATCACCAAGACCGCGATCAGGAAGACCGCGCTAGCCGTAATCGTGTCTATCCAATATTGCGTTGACTATGTTGATCGCGGTATCATACCAGACTCTCGGTTAATCACCAGAATCACGGTTAAAGTCAATGCCAGTAAAACAAGGGTATGTACCTACTCTGACATCAAGGACAGACCTGTCGCTATCGCATTATAAGGTGGCTCAGGCGCCTAACATGCGCGTAAGGCGTAGCACCAACTGTCGCCTGCTTCCCATCTCCTTATCTAATCAAAGACATCCCTCTACATTAATCCTCACTTTATTGCACGAGCCAACCAGGCACGAACACGTGTCATAGGTCAAAAGGCAAACATCTATTCCAAGGATGACGTCATCCAACGGCTTCCTCTTACTATATATATTCTCATTTGTCCTATTGGGCAAGGTAAGTTACAATTGTAAGCCACATTGTCTAAACCCTAGTACACAACACACTTAGACATTCCAAGTCTTATTCTCATCTATTAAACTCTTAGATATCTTACTCTCACACCCGAGGGCATGAGTCAGAATTCCGGCTTGGTCTCTAACGTTGCTTCTTGTCTTTGTTGTGTTATATGTACAATCATCTTATCCAAGCCAGATATCCATACATAGTGAGATCCTAAAATTTGGGGCATCATCAATGGTTACGATGCTGGGAAATGTCTTTGTTTTTCTCGTGTAATCTTGTGTCCTTTTCGATACAAACACTTTTCAAACACTCACTCTAAAAAACACATTTTAGCTTTTTCTCCTTTGACAATGACAGGCACTACTCTTCAAAATGCTGGTTACCTTACTCCTCCAAGTGTAAGTACCCCAATCCAATTCGCGACCCAATAAAAGTGTCTTTTACACAAGAAAAGTACACTAGGGAGCATTTTGGTAAATTTTCGGTCCATTCCGAGACTTTCGGGAGCTTTTTATAAGTTTCTTGCTAAGGAAGGACCTATAGGCCTTTATTCCCTGCGAAAGGACCTACCGGTAATTATACAGGGTGGACCTATAAGGAATTAATCCAAGAAAGGTCCAGAATACGCCACCTTGCATGTTTCTAGAAGGAAAGCGGTTATAGCTTGTCCTGTCATGCAACATATCGAGCCACGGGAAAGTGTCTCGTTGAGTCGTGCGACACAATCAACCATTCCATGCAACCTATAAATTGGACCCTGCACCTCTCATTCTGGATCCTTTTTTCCACTCCCTACTGTTACTCTGCCTAAATTACGCCAGACATACAGTAAACACACACTAATACTCTATCAATTCTCTCTCTCTCACACACAATTCAACACACACTTCATACACACATATTGAAGTCCATAAGCTGAATTCATTTGAGCTTAATATCAGTAGCTGAAGATGATATTCGAAGGCTCCTATATCTAACTTGATATAGGAGTCATGGATATCAAGGGTAACGATCCTTCTTCCCTTCTCTCTCTCTTACGCCTCTTATTCATGCAATCATGCTTAGATCTGATAATTATGCTAAATATGATATAATTTTAGTTGAATTCTGATCTTAATGTCCATGTTATCATTACACATGCTTTGAATCTGTATCTGTTCTTATATTATTGCTTGTGGTTGAATCGTTTTAATATTGTTTCGCTTGTTCATCAAGATGAGGGTGGATCCCTCATATCCACACCCTCTTGAATGATTAAATACTGATCTAGGTGATCTCTAGCATACATATGTGATGTAATTTAATATTATTGTTAATTGTTGTTTCTGTAATTGAGCCTTGTAAAACCTCTGCAAGGTGGCTCTTAGTGTCACGTGACACAACTTGCCAGGATGAGTCCTGTGTCACGCGACACAATCAGCCAGGCACGTCCTGAGTCATGCGACATACATAGCCACTTACAGCAGGTTCATTTCAATTGTAAATCTGTTTCGTTCGTTGTAATCAGGATGTGGCCCCCTGCACCATGTGGCTCACAAGTTATTTTCTCTCAGTTTATCAATAAAAGCAAAGCACATTTATCATATATTGTCTCACACATTTGCAAACACATTTGAATGATTTGGATGTTATTTTTATAGAAAGACTCATTTACGAGGCGTGTTGGGTGAACTCTCGGTTCTTCCCAACACGTAACCTGACCCCCGAACCCTTTCTCTGATTTCAAAAGGTTTTTCAAAGTGTACCTCTTAAAACATGGCATGGCGACTCCTTTCTTGCACTTTTACATATCTCCCATCCCATTTTCAAAACATAAAACATATGATTTTCATACGGGGTATGTTCAGTGGCGACTCTGCTGGGGAAATTTGAAAATTCATTTTCAAAAAGAGGGTACATATGCTTTGCTTGCATTGATTGCCTTGTTCTATGTATCGGTTCCTGTTTTGATGTTCTGAAGGGGCCATGATTGAGTGTTTGCAATGCTTGGAGGCTGGGGCTTGCTCTGCTTTTTGGTTCTGGAAAATTGGCCTTCTTAGTCGTGTGACATATCGAGCCATGTCTGTCCTGTGTCACGCGACAGAGTTGGCCAGTTTGCAGAATTGTTCAGGTCTTGATTCAGGATAAAGACCTTGATCGGATTGTGATGTTGCTTATTGTACCCTGTTAGATTCTAGGGTGTGAGTGGTGTTTTCTTTATCAATATTACTCAAAATAAAAAAATAAAAAAAAAACAAAACAAAAAAAAATCTTTTTTCGCAAATAAAGGAATCTAGTCACCCGCACACTACATCACTAGATCTAGAGCCATTTGGTGCGATTGACGGCATCGCGGACGGTGATGTATGTCTCCTACGCTTGAGCGCCTAATATCAATCCTTTTCCCCTAGCGCATCATAGGTGGAACCACACTTTTTCAAGCTTACCCAACGGTTGGTTTTTTGACACAACATTTTCAAAAATATACTAAAATGAATTGTTTCAAAATTAATAATGGACTTTCATACCTATCCCAAAACCTAGCACGTGTGGGCATGTTGCCAATGCAACATGGTTTCATAAATGGACATGTCGTTCTCACGACATGTTCTAATGAGAGATCATGTCGCTTTGTCAACGTATACCGATGAGAGGTCATGCCGGATTTTTCTTTGAAATTCTTCAGGAATACCCGTCATGCTGCCCAAATTTCTCCAGAAATTTGGACTGCTTGTCCGTCCCATAAATACTTGGGTTTTATTTAGGTATTGTTGCCTATTATTAATTTTTAACCAGTGCATTTGGTATATTTTTGAATGGTGTGTCCTTAGGTTCCCGCTCGAGGTTTAGAATTCGAAAAAGAAGGCTTATCCTTTTCCAAACATTCTTAGGACTTAAAAGCCATTGATTTCTATTTAAACATAAATAAAATGCTTGTACAAGTCCGTCTCTTTTCCCATTCTTCCCTCTCCCATACCTTCTCAAGGTCCTTTCCTCTACCATCTTATCAATCCCTATTAACCTCTTAGGCTATGACAAGTTGGGTGTGTGCTCCTGTTCCCGGCGTTCGATTGGTCCGTATTCCCGAGACAGAGACAGTTCAAGTGTCTGAGTGTTCTTCTGATTCAGAATCCAAGATGTCTGGTGCAGAAAATGTGTTGGCTAACCGGTCTGGAGGTTCCCCTGCTTTGGGTCAGCCGGGTTTGAATGATTTGTCTGTGGAAGAATTGAGGGTTACTCTTGAGGCCCCTTTGGTCCGCGAGCGGGAGGCTCAATTGCTCGCCCAAGCTGCACGGGCTCGAGAACAAGCTGCTAAGGGTAGAGAGGATGAAGTGCATGCTAGGTTTGTGGAAGCAATGCACAGCCAAGGTATTACTATGATTCATCGTGTAGATGGTTCTTATGAGGAAATCACTGATGCTAAGGATAGTGATCTAGGAGCCGGGAAAGTTTCTCTCCCTCTCCAGCCCGCCTATAATTCTACACCTCCTCCCCTCACTTTTGTTTCTTCTCCCGTCTGCACCCGGATGCGTGAGATGAATGTGAATGCACAAAGCAGGACTCTCTCTCCAATGTCTCAGCCTATTCAAACTCAGGTTCAGGGTGTACAGTTCAATCACACTCAGAGTCAGGGGCTACAGTTGAACTCTCAGAGTGGTTTTGGTGGACCACGGCCAAGCTCCTATGATCTGACATATTCCCCTATGCCTAACGCTTCTATGCCTCCAACTCAGTCAGATTCCAGTTTCCAAATGGTTATCAACCTCAGTTTCAGCAAAATTCCCAAGGTTTGTGGCCTCCAAGTTCCCGGTACCAACTCGAGTTACCTCCAAAGCTGGTTCAGAGGAAGAGGGAAAAACAACACTATGATGATGTGGGGATGCCTATAGATGAATTTTTTGAAATCTTAGCAAGCGGAGGACTTCTCCAGCCACTGGTAAATTACATCCCCGATCATCCCAACCCAAAGCTGGACACAAGCAAGTTTTGCCTCTACAATCAATATCCTGTTCATATCACCAATGATTGTATCCCTCTGAAGTTGCTCATTCAAAGGCTTATGGATGAAGGGAAGATTGAGAATGGTCCTTACCCTAGCATTGTCACCAATCCTTTTTCATGATATCAGCATAATCCAAGGGGCCTCCCATCCAAAGTTGATACAGTCAATCAGTCTTCGTAGGATCTAGATTGTCTGTCATTTCATTAATGAATGTCCCCTTTGTGAACATGAGTCTGTTGAGTCCACTTTGGACCAGTTTTTGCTTTTGCAGTAATAGAAGTCTTTGTTTCTATTCATGCTAGACTCGAGACATTATTTGCACACCCACATTACACTTAATTGAAATGGTTTTATTCTATATGATCACTTGTGCTGCTCAACCACTAATGCATTGAAATGATTAATATTTAAATTAGTCGGAGTGAGAAAATCAGCTAATATCCTTCTCAAATTGGGGCTCATCAATTCCCCGTCTCGCGTTTCATATACTCACAACTCTTTCATCATACTCATCGTTTCGTTGATCAAGAAATTGCATTAATCTCTCCCAATTAATTTTAAGCAAGCAATGAAGACTTAAATTCGTTTATGTCATCCGGTAGGGATTGCAGTTGAAGCCTTTCACCATAGGAAAGCCATTACCTCACCCTCACCCTCACTAAACAATACCCCTTCATTTCAAGATCGGCATGTTTTGAAACCCCGTTTAGCCATCTCCAAAAGAAAGAGGGACTATCCTCGAGGCTCCCATAACTCAAGAAAATTGACCGCCTCCAAGCTTAAAGAATGGCAGAATGCAGTGATCCACCCTAGGGGCTAGCTGAAGTTCACTCTCAATAAAAAAATGAATGAAAAAGAGAGAAAAGAAAAATCCTCTTCCCTAGTGTTTCTCTCATAGCAAAAAATAAAGGATCTAGTTGTTTACTCAAAGGGAGTCTCTTGAATAATAAAGAGACAACATGGATTTACCCTAGCCATCATCTGCAAAGCAATCCCAAACCATCCTCTCGCTTTAGAGGATATTTCCATCACCTTGTTCAATCCCAAGCCATCCTCTCGCTTTTAGAGGATGCTCCCATTACCCTTGACCTTGCTAAAGCCGAGTCTGACCTCTCATTCTTAGAGGCAGTAAAGATGCAATCACGGATTTCCTCGCCATAGAGATCCCAAACACATCCTTGAAAGCCAACCTCTCATCTTTAGATGTTTAAGTCAGCAAAAAGCCCTGCCGACATCTCATCTTAAGAGGTCATGATGTTCCAAATCACCCGATGGCCGATCGAAGCCCTGAAACCCAGCTACAATTCCTACCGGATAGTATTCCAATCCCAATTTCATCAAGATCTAAATCATATTAATACTTCATTGCTTAAATTGGAACTTAATCCACCTTGATTCAAAACCATCAATCAAAGATTGTGCAAATCCAATTCATTTGACATTTCATGTGAGCATATCTCATTTCTTCTCCACAAACACTTTCCGTGGATGCCTCACTGGGGTTTCGCATCCGTGTCATTCATGGACACTCCAAGGAGATATGTTCTACAATTCTCCGATTCTGGAAAAGATCCTCAAAATCCTCAAATGTCCTCAAAATTCCGAATTTTCGCATTCCTTCTCTTTTCAATCGGGATAATCCCGAACTACGGCGACCTGAGCTCATCGCCATGAGGGGAACGTAGGCAACCATAAATGGTCCGGTTACAAACACATTCAAATCTCAGAAAATCTGGTCTCATCAAGGGTCGTCCCTATACACAAATCTTCTTCCAATTCACCGAATTTGATTCTTAATATTAGTTGGTTTTCTCCTCGTGTTTAATCAAAATATTTGTTCATATCAAGATTAGTGGTTGAATAACCCGAACATCAATAATGGGTTTTAAGCAGTCTTGTGATCATCATGAATAAAATATGTTTTCAAATGTCTCGACAAGTCTTCTTTTTCTACATCATAGGAAAATAGACCCAAACACTGTCTTTCTATCAGCAGGGGCTTCCATACACTTTTCCACACCTTGTCATCCTTATACTCTCTCAAAAGAGTCAAGTCCAAAGCGAGTTTGTTACGCAAAATTGGGATTCGTTCCCATTTTTCAAAATGTGCCCCTGCATGGACATACTTCCGAGTCTTTTCCAATAATTGTTTGACTAGGATACAAATGGAAGGTTTGAGTAACCTTGTTCGGTAACATGACACTCTGTCAAAGTGGGGCTGGGCCAGACTTAGTCCACGGCTTATTCGGAAGTCTGCTTCATGGATTCACAAATACCCTCAGGGATTTCATCAAAACAGGGGCTGCACCAGATCCAGTTCACAGTAATTTCTCTGTACCGGGGCTTTGTCAGGCAGAAAAGGGATTCTGTGTGTAGATTCTGGGACTTGCTTCACGGTCTCGATCTTTGATGCTAGCTTTTCACTTGAGGTCTACTTCAAGGGGTTGTTGAATCTATTGCCTTGGGAAAAGGTTTTACTTTGAAATAGAATTTGAAGCCTGGATAACTTTGTCCCGCAACACAACTTGCCACCTGGTGTCCTGAGTCAAGCAACACTTCTGGCCAAACATCAGACATCAGCAAGCTGCTGCATTCTGCACTTTCCAGGGCACTCCCCGACTTGTCAATCGTTGCAACCATCAGCCACCACTTCGCAAACACATGGGAGAGGGTTCATCCATCCCATATACAAATTCACCTCGTACTTGTACATACACAATCAAGCCATCATTCCATATATATACACTCACCATATAAACCATATACACACTAACATCATAACCATCACCCCATCAACTTTCATTTTCAAGGTGAGATGGACTCGTGCAATAATAAAGCTAACAATGTATATACAAACTAACAAACAACCAATTTTAAATCTTGTACAAAGTAGTGCATAGAAAAATAGCCTAGCCTAGAGTGTTTGTTTCCTACAGGGTACAATAAACAATAAATCACAATCTGATCAAAGGACTACTCCGAATCATCTTCATCATCTCCATCCTCATCATCATCCTCATCACCCTCGGGCTCGTCAACAGAATCATCCGAAGGATCCTCGTATGTTACAGGCTCCATGCGATAATAATCATCAGCCTCAGTGATAACAGCAGAGTCAAGCTTGTAATCAATAGCAGTCTCATCATCATCGCTGTCATCATCATCACTATCATCGCTCTCGCTGGGCCTAGGAAGAGGCACAGATGGATTCTTTGTTCGAGGCCTCGGTCCACTAGTGCTCACATCATCAAAGCGACCTTTTTTCCTCCTTGGTTGACCAGGTGGAGAGATATTTATCGAATCCTGTGATCGGCACTGATTCTTCCAGTAACTCACGCCTTTCTGTAGTTTGCTGATTATACCCATGGCACCGGTGAAAGCCCGAGTTAGATGCCTATAAGTCTGGGCCGATACCTCTTCCAAACGAACACAAGGGATGTCAGAATATAGTTCTTGATAATGGAAAGGAATGCAAGAAATTCAAAAGAGGCAGTAAGCAGTACTTACTAATCTCGAGCCCCGTGGAAGCTGTAGACGAGGGTGAGTCTGTGTCATGTCAATGTGAGCTCGCCGCACACAGCCGCCACCCTAATAATCAATGTATGTCAGAGGTAGAGGAGGTCTAGCCACGTATCCGGTCGAGGGCCTGTAAGTACCCCAATCTGGATCACCCTCTTCCAAGTACACAGGAAACACCACAGACTCACAAACGCAGTCTCGAAGACCTCTGGCACTCAAAACCCTCAAAAAACCCTCAGCCAAACCAAGGGAGGAACTTTTCTTGGATAAAAAGGGACAAACGGACCTCTTGGGAATTTTCAGAAAATTGGAAAAGCATTTAAGGTCCGTACGGACCTCTTTGTTTTAATAATTACTGAATCCCCTTAAAGTCCACAATATTCCCTCAAATCCCGGAGAACATCATTACCCCCCCCCTACATGGTTGGTCCGTACGGACCTCTTTGCATGCTGAGATGGTCCGTACGGACCTTATTGCAAAGGGAACATCATCATGGCTGAATCTTCTTCATCATCACATATTCCCTCAAATCGAGGAAAACCAAAATTTTGGATTACCTAGGAGGTCCGTACGGACCTCTTTGCAATTTTCTGGCGTTATAAATAGAGGGCTCCCCCTCCCTCATTTTCACACAATTCCCTCTTCTCTCCTCTCCTCCCAGCCTTCAGGCTCCCCTCTAAGACCCTTCGGGGCACTCCCGGCCCCTTTCGGATCCTTCCGAGGCCTTCCGAGCCCCTCGCGGTGCTCCGAAACCTCTTCGAGCGCTCCCGCGACGCTCCCACGCTGCCCCGAGGCACTCTCGAGGTACTCTGAGGCCCCTCGTGGTACTCTGAGGCCTTGCCTGGTCTTTCCCGAGGCGTCCCGGCTCTTTCCGAGTCAAACTGGCAATCCCAAACTACGCTGAACCTCTGCCCGAATCCAACCAACGATTCCAACGCACGCCGAAACTCTGCCCGAGTGATCCCTGCGATTCCAACGCACGCCGAAACTCTGTCCGCAGACAACCGGCCCCCCTTTTCCGAAGCAATCCCGGTCCGTACCGGAACACTATTTCGACATCAAACACTATTCCCCTGCGGAAGACAGACACGAACCAACATTGGTAAGGCTTCCTTCCTACACTATTTCAATACATTTCAATAAAGCAGTGTACAATGTAGACATCCGACACAGCATGCATTTTTAAAAGCACATACACACACGCACACAACAGTTAAAGAATATTAGGGGTATCCGAAAGACTCGTTTTTACGAGGCGACTCGGGTGAGCTCTAAGATTCTAATATTCTCTTCCCGAGGAGTCATCTGACCCCCGAACTCAAAATCTCATCACACAACAAAAACAGTTTATTTTTAAACTGATGCCCTTTTTCAATGTTTTTGGCTTAATAAAAACGGCGTGGCGACTCTACAAAGCAAAATCACGGCGAGACACCTCCAACACCAAAACAGCGCCGCAAGGCCTGCGAAATGCCAGATGCCGGCGCGCGATCGCGCCGCCTCTAGGATCCGGGTAATTTCAGTTGGCGACTCTGCTGGGGATATTTTATTTTAAAATATTTTTAAACAAAAACAAAAGATTTTTAAAATGATGATGAGGGTCAAACTTTCATTTTACCCCTTTTCTTTAACTATTGTGTGTGTGTGCATGTGCTTTACTTTTTCTTTTTTATTTTACAAAAAAAAATAAAAATAACAAAATGCATCAATATACATCTGTGCATACATTTAAAATTCTGCAAAACTTCTGTTTTACTCAGAAAAAGAATTTTAGAGACCGCACACTACGCGCACTGCTGCCTCGGTTACACCGCACACTACTCACACTGCTGCCTCGGTTACACCGCACGCTATGCGCACTGCTGCCTCGGATACACTGCAAACTACAACTCTTAACCCGGGGTGGTCTCAGTTGCAGTTCGTTTGGCCTTCCTACGCCTCTCGAACGCGCACGGGATCATCCCAAACATCCCATCCTAGCCAAGCGTCAACTCTGCACGTTTGAGTCTTGAGTCACACTCTGTCCAGACTCGGTTGGTTTTTACCCAGTCTGTGTCATACAGCCTGGATACATATACCATGCCGGCCATTTTCTGAGTCGAAGCTCGAAACTCAAGATCCCTTGCACAAGCAAAGCGATGAAAGGTCATGCTAAAATCTTGACCTGATCTTGATTTCCGAAGCTACACCCAGACGATGTTCCGTCCCGGATATACATCCATGCTCACATGACACCATGTCATCAAGCCTTTAATACGTCAGCCATGACGATACGACCCAGCCAACGCCTAACGTCATAGATCCCTTGCGCAAGCAAGGTAAAGAGAGGTCATGCCGAACTCTTGACCTGATCTTGACTCAGTGGCCGGCTCGGTTCACTATTCACATGGCTAGCGCATTAAAACGAACATGACAGGCTTGGTCCTTAGGTTTGGTTTTTTCTTTTAGGCCGGTGGAAACCGCTTGCCCTATAGGACCCTCGCCCGGGGCTGTCCACCCTGGGATGTCGAAATACAGGTGCAAAACGAGGGGCTTATAGCCGCACAGATGGTCTCCACTGACCCAGGATCTAGCATAGTTGCGAAAAAGAAGAGCAATCTTTTCCAACCTACCTAGGACTCTGAGAAAACACGTTTTAAAATAAATTAAAACAACAAAAAAAATGGAAATCGCATGTCACGTGAGCTTTCCCCCTCTTATCCCGAAAGGCCTTCCTGTGTCTAAACCTTGCCCGTCACCCCTCCAGCGAACCGAGAGTGGTTGAGAATACCCGGGAGCCGCCTTTTCAGTATTGAGGTCACAAGGTTCGACAGTCCTTCCAGTTCAACGGTCCGCACCGTCCGCTACTCCCCCATGACGGGATCAACAGATAACAGTGAGGGAAACGGAACCCCACCACTAAGGAACCTCCAGACAATGGAGGAGGTGATGCGAGCCTTCGAAACCATCAAGAAGCGCCAAGAAGAGCAGCAAGCCTAGATCGTAGACACCCTGCGTCTTCGAGGAACCGTTGCAGTTCCCCAACCTGATGGAACCTTCGTTCTCATAGAAGACGAAGAAATACCGGCTCCCCCGGTTTCTCAAAGCTATCATCAGGTCCCGCCTCCGCCAAGTTACGAGATCCCAGTAACGCAAAGCAGCTCTCGCTCAAAGCTCCCCTCAGGCGTCAGTCAAGCAGCTCCGACATGCCCGCCTCCAGATGGCCGCTTCCCGGCTCTGCACATCAAGCTCAGTACCAACAGCACACATACGTGCCTGCTCTGCCAGATCCCAATGTATCTTGGTATCCCCCAGGATTTAACCCTCTGCCTCTATACGAGCCTCGCAGCCATAATCAGAAGTCCCCATGCTTACCTGGTACAGGCATCCCGAGCGGATATCTCGATATCTAAAGCTTGCCACCTGCTAGTCTACCCCTTGGGGTTAACGAATCATTTCCCCAATTTCCAAACACAACCCTTAGCGGACCTGGCAATCACGCCCCTAACTTCAGCACTCCCGGGTATGGGTTGGTATACACTCAACTACCTCCCCAAGACTCCCGAATGGCAATACCATCAGCCAATCCACCTCCATCTTCGGTTTCTATCCCCGAAAATGGTAACCCGCCTCAACCTGCCGATCCCCACATGGCTTGGCTGATCGAGCAAATGAAGGACATGCAAGGCAAGCTAGCCAGTTCCCGGAAGGACTCCCTCCTGCCTACTGATCCAAGCAAAGTGGTCCCGCTCCCTCCGAAATTCAGGATGCCAGAAATGGAAAAGTTTGACGGGACGGAATGCCCAAAAACTCACATCGATACCTATGTCTTGGGTATGAGAGCTAAAGGAGCAACCCCTCAACAGATGGCGGACCACTTCCAGCATTCTCTCAAATCCACAGCGCTAAGGTGGTTCCTCAACGTAAAGGCAGAAAACCGCTCCACATGGGACCAAATCAGCGAGATCTTCCTAGAGAAGTACCGCGCCAACCTCGAGTGGGAAACGAACCGCCACGATCTGCAAGCCACCGAGCAAAAGGATGACGAACCAGTGGGTGAGTTCTACAAAAGATGGAACTGGAAGCTTAGTGAGATAATGGATCCACTTTCCAAAGAAGAGCAGATGGACATCTTCCATTCTTGCCTCAAGCCATCCCTGAGGACCTTGATCAGCCATCATTTCTATCCAGATCTCCGTGCCATGGTCAATGCCGGAACAAAGTTTGAGAAGACTCTGAGTCTTCAGAAGACAACAGCAGCCCCTGCCTCGTCTTACCGCTATCGGACAAACCTGGCAACTTCAACTCCTGCCCCGAACAAAGGAAAAGAAGCAGCCGGAACGGTACACTACATCCAGAACGGAGCTCAAGTAAACCGCAATCAAGCAGCCCGAAGGAATAATAATCCCCTCGCTTCCCACAGTTCCAGCATCTCGACAATCTCAAAATGCCCCTGGGCCAAGTATTTGAAGCTTTGGTAAAGCGAAATCTTCTCAAACCTCTCGAGAATTTCCAACCAAAGACTCCCAAACCCAACATGGATATGAGCAAGCACTGCGCCTTCCACAACTACCCCGGCCACACCACCGACAATTGCTTCGTACTAAAGCAGGTGGTCCAGGGACTAATTGAAGAAGGAAAGTTGGAACGCCCCCGTGGTCCCAATACCATCGGAAATCCATTCCCCCGAAACGATAGGGTGAACTCAATAGCCTTTGACGAAACTCCAAGCGAGAGCAGACCCCTTGCAATTTATGAAACCGTCAGCATGTTGTCTTGCTATGACTGGGAACGTGAATCCAGAGTCAAAAGGTCTCGTGATCGGGAATCCAGACAAGAACGCCCAAGGGCAACTGTCTCCCTACGATCGTTGCCCCGACCAAGGCACACCAATGGATGGATCGAACGCTCCCCAGAGGAGACTGAGTCAAATGGTAGCACAGGAAGCGGTCTAGCCTTCACAGACGATGACTTGCCGATATGTGAGAATCGACACAACGAAGCCCTCCTCATCCTCATAAAAATAGAGATGTTCTTCCTCCCGAACGTCTTGATTGATAACGGCTCCGCAGTCAACATCATCGCTTTGAGCACACTAAAATGACTCCGTATCGACCGCTCCCTGATAAGGCCTTCACCCCGGGTAATCCGAGCCTACGACTCCACTGCACGACCCATCGTAGGAGTCATCAATCTGAGGATCCAATTCGATGCACAACTGGAGTCGGTAGAGTTCCAAGTCGTGGAAATCAAACCCACCTTCTCCGCCTTGCTGGGACGACCTTGGATACATCAGATGAAAGCGGTATCGTCTACTCTTCACCAATGCGTGAAATTCATCAATGCCAATGGAGTGCTCGAAGTAATCCGCGGAAGCAGTACAATGGCAAGCGCTTGGCCGGCAAGCTACGACCCAGAAGAAGGTCCCGACATGACCGAATACTCGTCTCCAGATGAGTCTCCAATCCTGTCCCGCTACGAAGTGGATCCTTACATCCACGCTCTAAGCCGTGACGAGCTAGAAATCGAAGAGCTCATGGGTCAAGACGAAAACTCTGACATATGCGACTGCGAAGAATGCTTAAGAGAGGATCAAGAGATGGACGCCCAGATGGAGATTGACCGAGGAGTAGACCCTTACTTTGCCGAAAACCCTCTTGCAAACTGGCTCATCACTGATCCACCGGTACAAGACAACCCTCTGGCCGACACTCTCGGATCTTACGGGGACAGCCATCACAGCATAGTTCAATTCAACATTCCAGTGTCCGACCTAGATGAACAGTGGCGCAACCTCCTCCAAGGCTTAGTCAATGAAGGAGATATAGCATGCCCCCTCGAATCAGACATCGTAAATGTTGTCCAAGCAAAGATCCCAGATAAAGAGGTGGATTCTATGAAAATGATCAACATCAGCAAGAATCAACTCCGAATTAGCGAATGCTTCGCCCTCTTAGAAGTAGCCCTCAGCGACTTCTATCATCAAAGACCCCCAAGGACTGGTGGCAACACTAATGGAGGGACGTCATCAGAGGAGCAACCAAAAACCTCCGCGATCTGGTTTGAAGTTGAACCACACGCAAGCTATTTTCCAGGAATCGTGCCAATTAAGAATTGGTCACCAAGGCCATTGCCACTCCCTCTAGAGCTACAGCCTGCCCAGAGTAATGAAGCGTGGTCCAATCCCTCGTCGCCCATAGTCTAGCTTCGAGTCATGTTGTCTGTGAATTCAGGTCTTTCAAGTCATCTGATGGCTCCACGCCGGAAGATCGTGAGTCCATAATCAACAATGTACATTCTTTACGCTTTCAATAAAAGGTCCGACCTTTCTAGAATATCCTTTCATTTCATCTTTAACAAATGATGAGTTAACTAATCAAAACAGTTAATAACAATTCATCTACACAAAGAAGCAAACACATTGATTGAATAAATGCATCAAGCAAACATTTAAGCATGTTGTCAAACGAGAGAAAAACCGGGCCCAAGCTGCCGAGGAGGTTTTAATCACAACGATTTTCGAAATTGCTGAAGAGCCAAAGAGACGCCAGTCCAAAGCCATTTCCAGCATAGACCAGATCTTCCAATACCTCAAGAACGGGGAAACCGCCTTCATGAATGAAGAAGGCCAACGCAGGGAAGGAACCAAAGCCAAGAGCATCATGGCCCTAAAACGCCTCGCCTCCCACTTTGTCATCCTTGGGGACATGCTGTACAAGAAACGCTACCAAGGACCACTCCTACGCTGCATCAGCCAGGAAGAAGCAAGCAAGTTCATGAACGAAGTCCACAATGGGGCTTGCGGTCCCCACATGCACGCCAGAGCCCGATGCAAATCATTCTCGGGATGGGCTACTACCGGATCTCCATGGAGGCGCATCGCATCCGCTTTGTTCGAAGCCGCGACAAGTGTCAACGGTTCTCCACCCTCAATCATCTACCTCCCCACGATCTCTACTGCATGACTACACCCTGGCCTTTTGCCACTTGGAGAATTGACGTCATTGGGAAAATCGCTCCGCCAGGCAGCAACGGTCATGAGTTCATCTTAGTAGCCATCGACTACTTCACCAAATGGGTCGAAGCCAAGTCTTACAAGGTGCTCACATCCAAGAAAGTCGCGCATTTCCTCAGGGAAAACATCATCTGCCGATACGGCATCCCGAACGAGCTCATATCAGACAATGGCTCACACTTCGAAGGGGAATGCGACAGACTGTTGGCTGAATTCAAGATCACACGCCACAAGTCTTCTCCCTACCGTCCACAAACAAATGGCGCCGTAGAAGCAGCAAACAAGACTCTCGAACGGATCATCCGAAAAATGACCACCCGAGGACGAGATTGGTCCGAGAAGCTGCACCTTGCACTTTGGGGCTACCGAACATCAGTCAGAACAGCCATGGGAGAAACCCCTTTCGCCCTAACATACGGGATGGAAGCAGTCCTTCCCATTGAATTGGAAATTCCCTCACTCCGAGTGCTGCTGGAAAATGACGTCAACGAAGTCGAATGGCTCCGAAGCCGACATGACGAATTGGCTCTGCTAGACAAGCGACGACTAAAGGCCATGGAACACGTCCGAGCCTACCAAAGCAGGATGGCGAGAGCTTTCGACAAGAAAGTCAAGTCCCGAGACATCAGGGAAGGCGACCTTGTACTCAAAGAAAAGCCTCCCACTCGGACCAACCCACTGGGAAAATGGGAACCAACATGGATTGGCCCTTTCGTGGTTCAAAAGATCTTCTCCGGAGGTTCCATGAAGCTGACAGACCTAGACGGCAATCCCTTCATGAATCCAGTCAACGGAAGCAAACTTCGCAGATACTTCGCCTAAAGAAGAACAACTGTGCATCTCTTGGCACTCCATGTAGTGTCGAACTACGCAGACCTGAGCCCTCTAGTCCGGGGGAACGTAGGCAACCTTAATTGGTCCGGTATAAAAACACACAAAAAGTCAAAAGTTTGAATGTCAATCAAGACCTCCATCAAGCTACGCACTTTTCAAGAGCACGCCCCCAACATCACCTTGACCATGTCAAACAACGGCGGCAACATCAAAGGACATCCGGAGGTCACTCAACGTCAAACGACGGACCCATGTCTACTTCCAAGCCAGGGGCTTGTCTTTGCCCTCACGCGCTTCGAAAAAAAAAAGAACTCGAGCAAGGGCTCACAAAAAAAATATATATAATAAAATAAAAAAAAGCTCAAGCAGAAGCTGCGAAATTGAGGTCAAGAGTCCGACGCCAACAAACAAGAGGCAAGGAAGCTACGGAAATGACCGTCAAAATGACTTGTCAGGGGATCATTCAACCTCTCAGCGAAGAACAAAGCCCAAGCAAAGGGGATTGCCGTCAAGGCCCAGGCCACTTCAGTTCGCAAATACAACAGAAAAGTCCAAAGATGGACGCCGTCAAGGTGCACAAAATACACAAAAGCGAACAAGAGATCTTGCGTCTCGACAAAGCTTTAAAAGTAAATCACAAATCACTAACGATTACAACATTTCTTGATGAGTTCAAGCACGGTCTACTCTCAAGTTCACAACATGCTAAAAGACAGCTTAATACATTTAACAAATAATGTGTTTACAAATGCAATGAATGGATACATAGGAGGTCATTCCGCGCCATCTGCGCTTGTCCCCTCGCCATTCTTCCCTTTCTTCCCTCGTCCCCGGCGAGTCTTCTTTCGTTCCACGCGAACCAGCTCTGCGTCTCTCAGTCCGAGATCCGGGGTCCTCCCCGTAGAGTCAAACAATCCAGCAGCTCTCAGGGCTTCATTCGCCCGTGCTTCGGCTCGGATCTCCTCCCTGCGAGTCTGAAAAAGGGGACCTCTCCCCGCCAGTCTGTCAACTCTTGTCTCGTAGTCAAACAAAGTGTCTCCCGTCACATCCTGAGGGTCAGACCAGGCTTCAGCACTCCTAAGGCAATAGCTACTACGGCAATCGGGCCCCAGAATCGCTCCACGCCTGCTCCCCAAAGCCACTTGGGACTGCCCAACACGCTGCTCATACCAAGCCAGGTACTGGGTCGTCAATACGACACTCTCCCGACGTCTAAGGAGCACCACCTGAGGGAAAGCGGAGTACTTCCATACCCTCAGAAAATACAAGAGAGCACCTGGAGCTGCCATATAAAGAGGAGCTATCTCCACAGTAGCAAGGCCATCCCAGCCCAACAAAGGCTCCTGCTTCATCCCAAACTGCTGGGAAACAAGCGACGGAATATAGAAGGAGGACCAAGACAAACCTGGAACTCTGACAACATAGGACCCTTCCTGCAAGGCCCTCCTAGTCTCGATACCCCAGTGCGGAACCCACCAACGGATCTGATGCGTACCAAGCTGTGCCATCCATCTCTCCCAGGCGGACTGATTCATATCCAATACAAGAGGTCGCCGAGCAAACGACCACGTGCTAAACGACGTCAGAGCCTCAAGCATGGCCTGAAGTCTCTCTCGCAGCCACAAGGTGAGCAAAGTGGGGCTTCCCCCTCTCATGAACCGATCCCCAGTCGCCAGACGGTCGATACCATGAAGAGTCTCCCCCAGCATCAACAGGACAATATCCTCTCCAGCTCTACAGTGCCCAAACACATCCAGCAAAGCGCCATCGCAAACCCCAAGGGAGCTGACCATAAAGAGCGTCGCTATCACGCACAAGGCAAATGCATCCCAAGAGACATCACTCTCATCATCAACCATGAACCGCTCCGGCAGCACAGAAATGTCAATATGACCCGAATCAAGGATCATGCCCTACACTTCTCCCAACGAAGTACGAAGAAAGCCTGCAAGCTTCACGCTCACAGCAGCACCACCAATCAAAGGAAGCGAGATGGCCTCCACCTCCGGTCCTCTAATCAAAGCCCGAAAATCCTCAAAGGTGGGCACTACCTTGTTGTAGGAAAAGCAATACACATGCCTCCTAACATCCCAGAACTTCGCGGCAGCCCGCAACAACTCCCAATCAGGAACCAACTCCTTAGAGACCAAACCGAGCAAAGTCGAAACCTTACCTCGAAAGCCCGCCTCTGATGCCTCATACGGTGTCGCATCCATATTTTCAGCTGCTCAAGGAAGAGTGCTTGCCGCTCCTGCGAAAGCCTTGGCAAATTTCTTGGAACGTACGAAGAATCCATGGCAAAAATGGAGGTTCCTAGAGAAAATGGGGAAGAAAGCTCGAAAATGGCTGCAAATGGGAGTGGGAAGAGTCCAGACAATCGGAGAACATTTATTTCCTCCCCAAAAGCAAAGCTGGTCCGTACGGACCTCTTTGCATGCTAGGTCTATCCGTACGGACCTCTTTGCAACCATGACCCATTTCCCCAGCAAACAGTACAACAACCACTGTTACCAGCAGAACCTTGCTCCAAACTGCCCAAACACTGGCCAAAGCCATTTCCGGCAAGCATACGCTACCCACAAACGCACTCTCAGCTCACGTGGCATGCACAAATAAAAAAATAGTAGCAACCATTCCTAGGACAATTCCCGGGAATTACAAAAATGACATTACATCTTAAAATAAAATACTTTTGCCATGCAAATATAAGTGTTTTATTACAGGTACCCGTAAATTTCTGTTGCTAAACAAAAAAAAAGAGGGGATATGGAAAGAGGGAATATAAATGAATCCTAATCCGACTCCTCAGCATCATCATCACTGACATCCTCAAGCGAGAAGTCGGGCATCCCGGTAAACTCGCCAGTCACACCCTCATCATCGGAGTACTGAGCCCCCTCCTGAGGCTGGTACTCAAGATACTCAGAAGGATCGAAGCCAAAAAAAGGGTCGAAATAGGCATGCTCTGACGAACCCTCACCCTGTGCATCCGGCGGAGGAAAGAACTGATGAAGGGTCTGCGGCCTCTGAGCTCCCGAGGATGTCCCGGCATCCATGCTATGCCGCCCCCGTGAAGGTCCCTCCTGATGTGGCTCCGGCTCGGCTCTCGGTGGAGGAACGTCCACAGAATGCCTCGAAGGCATCGGCTCGTACGCCGGCACACGTCGCGAAGACCGGCAAGGCAGCCTCGACGCCATCTTCTTCGCGAAGGACCTCATTGTTTTGGTAGAAAAAACAATAATGTCGAATCTTGACTTATGAAAGTGTATGGATTTAATAATAAGGAGGGGACTTTGGAATTTGATTAAATGGAACAAACGGATGCTAAAATGAAGAAACACAATCAAGGACACAACAATATAACGAGGAAAGCCCTTGAGTCAAATGATCTCGCCGGCATAAAACCTCGGGAGGTTTTAGGTAACCTACCTAAAACCCAAAAATGTATTATTGATAGTTGAGTGATTACAAATCGGATAGCATAAGAGAGAGTTTTTAGAAGCTAGTGAACGTGTGTGTGGAAGTGTAGGTTACTCTCTTTTATACCCCTTAAATAGTAAAAAGAAAGGTAAAAATATCCCTAGAAACAAGGAGAAAATATCGCCAAAGATGGAGATCACGGCCGTTTGATGAAGCTCGGAGATTGCCATTGACTGGGTTGTTTAACCAAATCAAGGACTTCGCTAAGACCAAGTCTTCCACAACTCAAACTAACAAAAATCCCTATAATCTCGGCACATCTTCTTATCCTCTCAACGTCCTTTGACTTGGTCTTTTTAGCGTTGAGGGAAAAGTCCCATGTGCTGGTAAATATCTCCGGATTTAACTCCTTTGATTTAAGGAACAACTGAGGATGTCACCATGCAGGGATATTCAATGATGTCAACATGTGGAAAATATGGCCACAACACTCATCACCACATAACGGCGGGTCAACATGTCATAGGCTCTCCCCGGGACCTGCACAAGCAAGCAGCCAAAGAAACGCTCAGCAATACAGTCATACTCAACAAAAAGAGAAAAATACAGAAAATATGCCAGGATGGAAAAGAGTAAGCACACTCACCGGCATGTCAGGATCCACTCGGTAGGCAGCAGGAGCCTGCTCAGGGATGGGTACAGACACCCTCCTCCTCAAGGAATCCCCGCGGACATATGTGAAATCCGACCCAGGTACCGGAACCTCTGGGGGACCCTGCGGACCAGTCTCCCTCTCCCTCGCCAACACATGTGGCGTCCTCAACTTCCTCCTCACGAAGGCCCCATACTCCTCTCGATACAAAACAAACTCATGGGCACTCAAGCCGCCCAAATACCTCTCAAACTCCAGTACATCCATATCCCGAGAATCCAACATCCTGAAAGGCGGGTCCCTCGGAGCCAAGGGAAGCATACCCGGGCCATGCTGCTAAAAGACCCTCTCGCCCAAGTACATGACATCGCAGGTCAGGCCTCGCAGCATCTTCCGCTGCGCCGTCACCACAGGAGCCCCCTCGAACTCATCAGCCTCGTATCGAGCCCAGGGGTATAGAACGAATGCCTCCGGGCTATCTCTCCCCAAATGTGCCTGCACCTCCCCGTAGGAAATGGTGAGCTTACCCCTGCTGGTCCTCCTCCTCCTCGCCGGGCGTGCCCAGCCTAACATAGCGGGATAGGCCGCTAAGGCCCCAGGATCTCTATCCCACGGGAAGCACTGGAAGATCTCGTAGAACCACACCTGCGACAAAAGCAGAAAAGGCTCAGTGCAAGAGAAAACGGAGAAAATGACAGGTTGCTAATCAAAAACAGCAATGAACTCATACCTCCAAAGCAAAATCAAAACAAGCCAAGGAACTGGCCACGCCTCTGCTGAACCGGTCCAAGGAGAAATAAAGCTCGGCCAGGCCCGCCTCGCCCCAAGCTATGTCACAAACTCCCTCCAAGTCAATCAAGCTCTCCAGCAGAGCAAAAGGATCCGTCGTCGCGTGGTTCGAGAACAAAGTCTCAGAAAGGGCAAACCATAGAAAGGAGCGCGCCAGCTGCTCTGCCGTCACCTGGCCGGTACCCCGACAGTAGGCCCCAATACTGGCCGTAATCCTCATCTCCACATCGCTGTACAGCATCTCCAGGCCCCTACGAGGAAGAGGCGCAAAGCCCAGCAGCTCAGTCAGCACGTCCTCGACAATCATATCCCTCCACCGCACTGGCCTTCCTTTAAAGGAAAGCCCGGTGATAGCAGCAAAATCTGTGGGCGTCACTGTCACCTCGCCCCAGCTCAGATAGAAGGTGTGGGTGGTATCCCACCAATACTCAGAAAGGCCCAGGAAGACACTCTTGTTCTTCCTCGTGTCAGAGATCCCGACCAAGTTCTCCACGAACACGCCCAGGCCAGAAGCATAGACCAGCCTCCTAGGGCTCGGCCTGCCATCCACAGAGATATTCGGCATCTGCTGCCATAACTCGACCACAGCCTCGAGCGATCCCCGAGTCTTCATCTTCTTGGCTTTCCCAGCCAAAAGCCCCTCATCCTGCAGGTAAACACAGCAAAGGTACGTAAGTCACAGTACTTAAAAAAAAAGTCTGTCACGAAACACGGCACACAATGCACAAAATTTTCACATGTAACCCGTCACAAAACACGGCATGCATTACACATAATTTTCCCCATGCAGTCCGTCACAAAACACGGCACACACTGTACAAATTTTCTCAACAAAGGGATCAAGCACTACACGACACATTTTCAAGAGACCCGTCAAAAAACACGGCACACATTGCACATATTTTCCCCACAAAGTCCGTCACCAAAAACACGGCACACACTGCATGACACATTTTCAAAAGAAAAGTCCGTCCCTACACGTCACATACTTTCAGACAAGACCCGTCACAAAACACGGCACATGTCACATTTTTTTACAAAATTTGTCACTACATGACAATTTTTCTCACAATGTACATACATAAATAGCATAAGGTACAAAACACCAAAGCATGCATTTCATTAGAGAGGCACTTTATTTTCACAAATAAGAGCTAATCTACACATTTCTGCACAAAATTCACATACCCACAATATTTACATGCTCAATTTCAACAATTCATCAAGAATTTCACAAAAAAGCATGGCAAATAACAAAAGCCCCAAAATGCAAAAAACTAAAACCTATTTCTAGCATTCGAAAATTCAAGCAAGGAGTCAAAACGAAATTGATTTCTTACCTCCCCGACGATCCTTACTCGCCGGTTATGCACCTCTGGATTCGGATACAACACATCCGGATTCTTCGAAGAAGGCACGAAGGAGATCCAATTTCTTTGAAGCTCCATCCTTTGCTCGATCACATCTCGACTCCGTTGGAGACGTCCCCTCCTTGATCCTTCCGCCATTGCAAGCAATTCAAGCTAAAAATGGAAGATTTTGGTGCAACAATGGAGTTTTTCTCCTTCTCTCTCTCTCGGATGCACGAACTGGAAATGGGAAATGAAGGGGATGCCTCGGTTTTAAACCTAGTCAAAATCTGGGAACTGTAAAAATCACCACTGGTCCGTACGGACCTCTTTACATCCCAGGTTGGTCCGTACGGACCTTCTTGCAACGAAGGGCCAAATTACTTTTCTGCCCTTATAATCTTTGCCCCTGGCTGTCCAAAGGCCTATTTCAGCAGATTCAATGCAGTATGGTCCTCAACGGCAATTCAACCACCGGCCGTCAGTGTAAGTCCGGACTTTGCCTACTCAACGGCAATTCAACCACCGACCATCAGTGTAAGTCCGGACTTTGCCTACTCAACGGCAATTCAACCACCGGCCGTCAGTGTAAGTCCGGACTTCGCCTACTCAACGGCAATTCAACCACCAGCCGGTGGCTGATTTATGCAGTCTCCCGAACTGAGTGGTTTGCCATGCGTGAGGACTTGAATCGTCTTCTGGCTGCGGGTGTGTCATGACATCACTATCTCCAGCCCAGAAGGCTTTAAACCACTCAGTCCGGGAGACTGCATAAATCAGCCAAACTACTATCTCCAGCCCGGAAGGCTTTAAACCACTCGGTCCGGAAGACCGTATAAACCTCTCACATTACTATCTCCAGCCCGGAAGGCTTTAAACCACTCGGTCCGGAAGACCGTATAAACCTCCCACATTACTATCTCCAGCCCGGAAGTCTTTAAACCACTCGGTCCGGAAGACCGTATAAACCTCCCACATTACTATCTCCAGCCCGGAAGGCTTTAAAACACTCAGTCCGGAAGACCGTATAAACCTCCCAAATCACTATCTTCGGCCCGGAAGGCCTTAAACCACCCGATTTGGAAGATCGTAAAATTTCCATCTCAGGACGCCACCACGTCCTCACAATCGACCTCGGCGGTCACAAACCATCTTCTCGTAAGATTAACCATCTTCTCGTAAGATTACCCATCTTCTAGTAAGATTGCACACCCTGGATGCCACCACGTCCTTACCACTGACCTCGGCGGTCACACGACACTTCAGGGCACCACCACGCCCGCATACACTCACAATTTCATGACCTCTGAACTACGACCAGGCTTGATTCCCGCCAGGGATACGTAGGAATCCTATCACAGGGTCCAGCCACCGACCTATACGGTCACCCAGGACACCTCCACGTCCTTACCATCGACCTATACGGTCACCCAGGATGCCTCCACGTCCTTACCATCGACCTATGCGGTCACCCAGGACGCCTCCACGTCCTTACCATCGACCTATATGGTCACCCAGGACGCCTCCACGTCCTTACCATCGACCTATGCGGTCACCCAGGACGCCTCCACGTCCTTACCATCGACCTATGCGGTCACCCATAGGACACCACCACGTCCACACACAGAGTTCCAGTCAGAGGAAATCTCACGTCCTCATACACAACAACGCTCACCCCACACACGAACTACGATCAGGCTTGATTCCCGCTAAGGATACGTGAGAATCCTATCACAGGGTCCAGCCAATTGACCTAAACGGTCATACAACAGGACACCACCACGTCCTCCCACCGACCTACACGGTCACTTCCTCTCTCAGCATGCGATCCAGATTAGGACCCTTATCTTATCGACGACCCCACTTTCTCCGTAAGTGACGTCGTCGAGGGGCTTCTGTAAGTACCCCAATCTGGATCACCCTCTTCCAAGTACACAGGAAACACCGCAGACTCACAAACGCAGTCTCGAAGACCTCTGGCACTCAAAACCCTCAAAAAACCCTCAGCCAAACCAAGGGAGGAACTTTTCTGGGATAAAAAGGTACAAAAGGACCTCTTGGGAATTTTTAGAAAATTGGAAAAGCATTTAAGGTCCGTACGGACCTCTTTGTTTTAATAATTACTGAATCCCCTTAAAGTCCACATTATTCCCTCAAATCCCGGAGAACATCATTACCCCCCTACATGGTTGGTCCGTACGGACCTCTTTGCATGCTGAGATGGTCCGTACGGACCTTATTGCAAAGGGAACATCATCATGGCTGAATCTTCTTCATCATCACATATTCCCTCAAATCGAGGAAAACCAAAATTTTGGATTACCTAGGAGGTCCGTACGGACCTCTTTGCAATTTTCTGGCGTTATAAATAGAGGGCTCCCCCTCCCTCATTTTCACACAATTCCCTCTTCTCTCCTCTCCCCCCAGCCTTCAGGCTCCCCTCTAAGACCCTTCGGGGCACTCCCGGCCCCTTTCGGATCCTTCCGAGGCCTTCTGAGCCCCCTCGCGGTGCTCCGAAGCCTCCCCAAGCGCTCCCGCAACGCTCCCGCACTGCCCCGAGGCACTCTCGAGGTACTCTGAGGCCCCTCGTGGTACTCCGAGGCCTTTCCTGGTCTTTCCCGAGGCATCCCGGCTCTTTCCGAGTCAAACCGGCTATCCCAAACCACGCCGAACCTCTGCCCGAATCCAACCAACGATTCCAACGCACGCCGAAACTCTGCCCGAGTGATCCCTGCGATCCCAACGCACGCCAAAACTCTATCCGCAGACAACCGGCCCCCCTTTTCCGAAGCAATCTCGGTCTGTACCGGAACACTATTCCGACCTCAAACACTATTCCCCTGCGGAAGACAGACACGAACCAACATTGGTAAGGCTTCCTTCCTACACTATTTCAATACATTTCAATAAAGCAGTGTACAATGTAGACATCCGACACAGCATGCATTTTTAAAAGCACATACACACACGCACACAACATTTAAAGAATATTAGGGGTATCCGAAAGACTCGTTTTTACGAGGCGACTCGGGTGAGCTCTAAGATTCTAATATTCTCTTCCCGAGGAGTCATATGACCTCCGAACTCAAAATCTCATCACACAACAAAAACAGTTTATTTTTAAACTGATGCCCTTTTTCAATGCTTTGGGCTTAATAAAAACGGCGTGGCGACTCTACAAAGCAAAAACACGGCGAGACACCTCCAACACCAAAACAGCGCCGCAAGGCCTATAAAATGCCAGATGCAGGGGCGCGATCGCGCCGCCTCTCGAATCCGGGTAATTTCAGGGCCCCGCACCCTGAGCATCATAACCTGCTCTGACTTGGGGAGATTGCAGCCTCCTAGCCACATAGAATGTATAATCTCCCTCATGTGCAAAATGATGGGCCGCCACACCCACAATCAAATCATCCACATTCTCCAGCTGGCGAGGCAACCACATCCTAGCCGGAGGATCATCGGGGACTAAAGCATGCCTATTGGGCCCATGCTGTCTGAATACCCTCTCTTCTAAATATAAAGCATCTCTGGTCAAGCCCACTAGAAGCTTGCGGCACCCGATCAAATGAGTCACATAATCCAAGTCCTTATCAAGATACCTCTCAGCCCACGGAAACAAGGAGAGGTTGTGGGGAGCTTCTCTCAACATCGACATCGTGTCATCATATGAAGCAGTCATCCTAATCCTCAATCCAGATGCCCGAGTCTATTTCCGAGCATCTTTGGTCCAGCAACTGAGAGCAGGATAGGTATCAGCTGGAAACTCATCACTGAATCTCCAAAGGTAGCAGCTAAACACCTCATAGGCCCAAGCCTGCAAAAGACAAATCAGACAAGTTCAGAAATGAAGATAATAACTAATGATGCAGATGCGTGTGAAAAGGAAAGTAAGGGTGAAAAGCTACCTCAAAAGCCATCTGGAAACAGTCAAACGACTTCGCCTCTCCCCTGCTAATATCATCCAAGGCTAGGTACATCTCTGCAAGTCCAGCCTCTCCCCAAGACAGATAGCCCACAGTCCCCCAGTTCCTCAGAAGCTCCAGGAGGGCAGTAAGAGCGGTGGAAGCCCCATTGGGGAATAACATGTCAGAAAATCCAGCCCAGACCAAGGCCCTGGCCAGCCTCTCAGCCCTAAGCCGACTATCATCAGAGTCATCAAAAATGGGAGGGTAAGCTCGGCTCTGTGCCTCTATCGCTCCATGGATTTCCCCTAGCTCATACCTATTGCCCTTCCTATCTCGGAGAGCAAAACCAACCAACCCCAGCTGTAGCATTGTGAGAAAGAATTTTATCTTTTTGAGTCGCCACCTATATTATTCGATTGGAGAAAATAGGAAAACCATTTTGAAAGAGATTTGGGTTCGGGGCTTAGGTTATGAAATGGGTAGGTCAAGGAGCATCCATTTCACCCAATCCGGAGATCGGTCTTGTTAAAGAAAAGAGAGGTTTTGAAAAGAAAAGAAAAAAAAAGGATTTTAATATTATAAACAAAGGTCCATTTAACGGGGTTAAACGGAATGTAGGATCGATTGCTTCGAGACCGTCTCCATGATTTGGAGAGGCTCTAGGCCGATCCTAGATTTTATGGACTTATACCACTCTAACAGTCAATTAGAAGGGGATTTAGGGGGTTACCTTGCGTGAGGTGATTTGGGCAGAGTTTCGACTCAAGTTTAGAATCGACTCTTGACACGGACAGAGCTTCGCCTCGATCCTTGACTTGGAGCTTGATGTTTGTTTATCAACAAGGTTGACAAACAAACTATGAGGTGAGTTTTTAGGGTGATTTTGTAGGATTCTTTCAAGGAGAGAAACCAACAAAATGTGTGTGTTGTGAAAATTTCTGGACCTCTTGAACCTTGGAAGTCACCAAGTATTTATAGGGGTTGGGGAAGTGTTGAAGATGAGATCAAACACTTCAAGATGATTCCAGACTCCAAATTCTATTGGTTGGCCGGAGAGATAAAGTTTTATCCCGAAAAGAGGTTGAAATCGACGAGGGAACTGTCGTCTGCAATCTGCAGAGGGGGGATATCTCGCGCGAGACACGCCATCTCGTGGCGAGATATTGCTCCTGTGGACAGTTTTGTCCTTTCCTCGTTATCTCGTATGCAGTTTAGTCCCAAACTAACGGTGGTTAGTCAAAACTTAACGAAACATGATGAAATGGTGGATTTCTACCTTTTGACTCAAAGCGAGACTTAGAGTGGTATAAGTATGTTCCGATGTGTTCAGAATGGGGTGTCTACAGAGCCCCTCGGCGACATGTCTTATGGAAGAAGTCATGTCGACGATAGAAAAGACATCATTCTGAATATCGGGATGGTCGGACCGCACGGCTTCCTACGTATCTCTATCGGAGAATCAGACCATGACGTAGTTCAACTCCAAAACACGAAAAGGCTGCTTTAGGTATTTCGAAAATCATTTGAAAATTGCGGAGATTTTGTTTTGAAAGATAAATTCATACTGAGGAATCAAATCAAGACCCAGTTCAGAATATACACTTTTGTCTGAAGATTCGCCTATCTGGGCTCCGAACCTGTGGAAACTATGTTAGAACACAAAGGCTTACCTGTTCGGTCCCCTGAGTCCTGTCGATTTTGTGACGATTCGCCTTTCTGGGCTCCGAATCGGGCTTTTTGTTGTTGGGGATGACGATTCACCTGTTTGGGCGTTGAATCGGGCTTTTCTGATGACGATCCACCTGTTTGGGCGTTGGATCGGGCTTTTCTGATGACGATCCACCTGTTTGGGCGTTGGACCGAGCTTTTGGTTTGACGATCCACCTGTTTGGGCGTTGGACGGAGCTTTTCTGATGACGATACACCTATTTGGGCATTGGACTGAGCTTTTTATGATGACGATCCACCTGTTTGGGCGTTGGACCGAGCTTTTCTTTCTTTTTCTTTGATGATTCACCTTTCTGGGCTCTGAATCGTGTGGATTGAGTTAATCTTTGGACCACTCGGTTTTCGGGCGACTGGTGCCATACCGGGCGATCGTGCGCATGTCACGTTAGGCTCATTCCGTGACTTGCGATGCCGGTTTTTCCACGTTTCCGTGCTAGTTTATCATTTCCAAGGGTAAATGTGTCAAAATTTTGAATTTTGACATTGCGTAGATGCTTATTGTCGAGGACAATTTGGTCACTTTCCAGAAGGTATATCTCGCGTTCGTCCATATAAGTGTATATGTCCGACTTCATCTGAACGTTTTCTTTTTCTTTTGTTGTTAGGTCACTCTGTCCGCGGCCGATTATAATCGTGGAGCGACCAAGATGGCGGGACTGATGGCTCTGGTGTCGGACCTGTCCGAGAGGCTGTTCCACAAGGCTTCTTTGGCGGCCTCGACAGTGGCCTCGGCGGTGACCCCTACTTGCGGAGCCAAGAGATCGAGGAGGGATGGCAGCCCCCGTGGCGGTGATGGCGGAGGTGCCGGCGGCTCGGGAGATTTGATGGCGTGATCCCCTCCTTTTCTCTTTATTTGATTTCTGATGATTTGTATATATTGGCCAGGTGTGCCCAGACAATTTTTCTTTTCTTTTGGTACCTGTTAGGAACAAGTAGGTAGCACAAACAATGGTTTTTCTTAACCCCTAATCCTAGGTCTAATTAGTTAGTTAATTAACTTTCTCGACTTTCCATGTTTTTTTGGAAATGGAATGGAATGGCCGTTAGGCCACAATTTTGAGCCCTCATCTTGGTGTTTTTACTGCATGTTATGAACTGTACACACAGGTTTTTCGAGACTTGCTTCGTCAAGTCGGGGCTAGATTGTTGTTTGAGCAGAACTGTTGCTGTTTTGCCGTAGCAATATCTCGCGCGAGATAAGGTGTCTCGCACGAGACACGCTAGTCAGGCAGAGATCTCTTCTTTTCCGAATAGGATTTTGTCAGTTTTCCCTATAAAATCACCCTGTAGTCCGGCCAGATACCTCATTCTAGCCTTACAAACTCTAGAGATATTCTGTTAGGGTGAAATTCTTGTCTTCTTCTTCAACCCTACGATCCATGGCTTCCAAGGAGATTGCCCCAACGTCCATGATTGTTGATGATTTTTCTCTGTCGTCTGAAGTGATTGCATCTTTCAAGCAAGCATCAAGGGATTTTGTGAGGTCGCTTCGCAACCGATCTCGCAATAAGTTTATTGCAGAATTCGGATTCAGAATCCTTTTTACCTTGAAGAACCTCTAACCGGATTGGAATCTCTTGTAGGGTGTTGTTCGATTTTGGGATCCCTCTATTCATCTTTTTCAATTTTTCTTTGAATGAGATGGTGCCTACTGTGGAGGAATTTGTCATTATCTTGGATATGCCTTTGACTGGTGAGATTGCTGTTCCTAAGTACAATAGGAATCATTCGGAGGCTTTGAATGAATTGTTAGGGATCCCCCTTGATACTTGCTATGAGTTGGTTCACCGCAAGTGGGTTGATTGCTCTTCTTTTCCAGGACGCTTCAGCGGTGATTCAGATGATGACGCTTTTCATGTCTATAAACGGAACTTTCTGGCTCTTTTTCTTTTCGGAGATGTTCTGTTTACATGTAGGGACGGCTTGGTCGACTCCCAACTTGTGGAAATTGTTCTGCGGGCTAGAAAACGTTCTAGGAACATTATTCCGCTAATCTTGGGTGAGACCTTGCATGGTCTTGACGAGCTGCATAGGACCGGTGTCATGACTCAAGGGAGTCCTCTTTTGTTGACTATTTGGCTTAGGGAGCATCTCAAGTTGGTGGGTCCCCCATTGGAATATTCCCCTTTCACATATCATACGCGAAAGTTATTGATCAAGGATTTTTCAGTGGATGAATGGGCTTAGTTGATTGCGAAGACCGAAACTGCTGACATTCTTTGGTGTCCACCTTATTAGAGGTTGAACAAGTATGTTGCCAATACCAAGGGTTTTGACAGGGTTGTTCTTCCGGGTTTGCGTGATTCCTCCTTTTATTTCCCCAAGCGGGTGCTTCGTCAGCTCGGTCAGCAGCAGGACACTTATCTTTTCGAAGGAGCTTCTCGTGAAGTGTCTTATATTGGTGTAGAGTTTGCGCAGGTGCTAGCTCAAGCATGGGGTGAAGGAACTAGTCAGGATCGCTGGTCGAACCTTCGGACTTTTAATGCAAGTATCTTCTTGTCTGATAAGTACTTGGATTGGTTTCTTCATACCGGTCACCCTAGTGCGGAGAAGATTGATGATCTGCGGCTTTCACTGCTAGGAGATTCTTTTGTAGCTAGCAGTATTTTGCGAAGGAGCGAGGCTCAGTCTGATCCTGCTAATGTGCGAACTGATCCAACTCAGGATTTTCTCAATGGGGATTGGTACGAGAGGCGAAGCAAGGGGATGCCTGGAAAGACGCAAGCTTTAGATAGACCCCATGTCTTCAAGAGGCTCTCGGGATCTGTTTTTGATCGCCTTGACTCTGTTTTTGATCGCCTCGAAGGATGCTCTGCTTCGCGGGGCTCAAAGCGCAAGGAGGATCACGACGACGGTGGAGATCATGTCCGCCGGCCTACCAAGTCAATGAAAGGCTAGATCTTTAGGAGTACCAAGAGATTGCTTTGATAGATCAATTGTTTTGCTTTTATTAGTATATTTTTTTCGAGATTGTTAGCTTAGCAAATTAGTCGTTGTGGTTAGGATTTCCCTTTTGTCATTAATGAAAATGCATTCGATTAACAAAGGACAAAGGTAGATTTATTTATTTGATTAGACCGAACCCGAAGGCTGCCTACGTTCCTCTTTTACAGCAATTAAATAAGAGGCTCAGGTCTAACGTAGTTCATTTTTGAGAAAAGGACAAAATACGGCTCCGTGCCGAGGGGTAATCTCGCGCGAGATAAGCCTCCCCTTTTTTTTTTTTTTATACACACCCTTTCTTTTGCCTAGACCGCCCTTTCGGGTTTTCAATCTAGCGGGCTTCTTTTCTTGTGCTAGCTCTAATTTTTGCCTAGGCCGTCCTTTCCGGGATTTTCAACCTAGCGAGCGATTCCTTTTGAGGAGGGCAAGTCACGCGAAGTACTTCTTGAGCTTGTCCATGTTGACCGGCTTCGGTAGTTAATCTCCGTCTAAGTCTACCAGCTGAAGGGCTCCCCCAGAGAATATCTTCTTCACAATGTAGGGTCCTATCCATCTTGGTCTCCACTTTCCTAGCAGGTTGAAAGGTCCAGGACGGTGCTCACGGAGAACCAGGTCACCTACTCTGATGTTCCTCGTCTTGACCTTTTTGTTGAAAGCTCTTGCCATTCTTCTTTGGTAAGCTTGAGTATGTTCGGCTGCTTTCAACCTTCGTTCGTCCAACAGGGCTAACTCTTCGTATCTGCTTCCTAGCCAGTCGACCTCGTTCACTTGGTTTTCTAGGAGAACCCGTAGTGACGGTATTTCCAATTCTATCGGTAAGACAGACTCCATTCCGAATGTGAGGGCGTAAGGAGTCTCTCCTGTAGCTGTTCGGACCGAAGTGCGGTATCCCCATAGTGTGAATGGTAGATTGTCGGGCCAATCTTTTCCGGTGACTGCCATTTTTCTGATGATAGTCTCGATTGTTTTGTTCGCGGCTTCAACTGCTCCGTTCGTTTGAGGTCTGTAAGGAGACGACTTGTGCCTTGTGATTTTGTATTCGGTTAGTAGACGATCGGTTTCCTTCTCAAAGTGGGACCCATTATCGGATATCATCTCTTGCGGAACCCCATACCGGTAGATGATGTTGTGCTTGATGAATTCTGCAACCTTTCTGGCATTCAGAACTTTGTAGGAGGCGGCCTCAACCCACTTAGTAAAGTAGTCGATGGCTACTAGGACGAAGCAGTGTCCGTTGGCACCTATGGGTGTGACCTTTCCAATCACGTCTATCCCCCATGTAGAGAACGGCCAAGGAAAAGTCATAGGGTACAGCAAGGAAGGCGGTGCATGCTGAAGATTGGCGTGTATCTAACACTTGTGGCACTTCTTGACCATTTTGGTACAGTCGGCTTCCATGGTCAGCCAAAAATACCCTTGTCTGATGATCTTTTTGGCGAGCATATTTCCGCTCATGTGGGTTCCACATATGCCCTGATGAACATGGTCCATGATTTCTTGGGCCTCTTCCTCGGTGGCACAAAGGAGGTTCCCTAGGGAATGTTTCTTGAATAGGCGGCCAGCGGTGATGACATAATTAGCCGCCAACCTCTTAAGGGCGATCTGAGTCTTCGGGTCTGTCTCAGGTGGGATGGTTCCATCTAGGATGAAATGCCAAATGTCATGGTACCATGGTTTCTCTTCAAAGTTCCCAACAGTGGCACATTCGGATAACCATTTGTCTTTGCAGTCGTGGAGATCTATAACGGCGCAGTATGCAGGAGTTGCACGTCGTGTTATTTTGAAGGGTTTGACTACTTTTCCTTTAGGGATTTCGACCAATGAAGCAAGTGTGGCCAATGCGTCCGCAAATCCATTTTTGTCTCTGGGGAGGTAGTGGAATGAGACATCTTGGAATTGTTGCACCAACTCTTGGAGATGGGCATTGTATCTTTGAAGGGTTGGATCTTGGACCCTCTACTTCTTAAATGTCTGATTGATGATCAATTGGGAATCCCCGAATACCTCGAGTTCGGTCACGTTGCGTTCTAGAGCTGCCTCAAGTCCCGCTATGCAAGCCTCGTATTATGTGGTGTTGTTGGTGGCGTCAAAGTCAAGACGTATTGCCAGTGGAGTATAGATGTCGTTAGGGTCTACTAATAACATTCCGATGTCGAACCCTCTCATGTTGGCTGCGCCATCGAAAAATAATTGCCACTTATTTTCTTCTTCTATACTCATGATGTCCTCATCAGGGAATCGCGGGTCTTCCCCCTTCACTTCGTCGCAAGGAAATTCGGCCAACTGATCTGCAAATACACTCCCCCTGACGGATTTCTGAGTGACGTAAGTGATGTCATATCCCGCGAGCATGAAGTACCATTTGGCCAGTCTCGAAGACAAATTTGATTTGTCTAGGATATATTTCAATGGATCCATTTTTGCAATGAGGCGGACCGGGAAGGCTTCCATATAGTGCTTTAGCCTTTGTGATACCCAAACAAGAGCAGCACAGGATTTGTCTAGTGGGGAGTAGTTGATTTCGCTGCCTTGGAATCTGCGGCTGATGAAATAGATGGCATTCTCTGTGTGGGAGGTTGGCTGTTCTTGAGAGAGCATAGCCCCTAATGCGTTGTCTGTAATCGTGAGGTATAACTTCAAGGGCTTCTCATTGTGCGGTGGAACCAGAATAGGTGGGGAAGTCAAGTAGCGCTTAACTTCCTCGAATGCTTCTTGACATTCTTCGGTCCATTCTTGAGGTGCGTTTTTCTTAAGTAACTTGAAGATAGGATCGCACATCGTAGTTAGTTGATTTATGAATCGACTGATATATTGAAGCCTGCCCATGAATCCCTTTACTTCTTTCTGTGTTCTGGGTGGAGGCATGTCTGTAATGGCTTTTATCTTGGCGGGATCTGCTTCTATGCCACGCTCTATGACCATGTACCCTAAGACTTTCCCTTTGACCAATCCGAAAGAGCCTTTGGCGGGGTTGAGCCTCATCTTGTCTTTGTCTCGCCGATTGAAGAATTTTCTGAGATCTATGAAGTGTTGACCATCTGTCCCTTTTGAGTGAATAATCATGTCGTCCACTTATACCTCTATTTCTTTGTGGATCATGTTATGGAATAGTGTCGTGACTGCCCTTTGGTATGTAGCCCCAGCGTTCTTGAGACCAAACGGCATGACCGTGTAGCAGAACGTTCCCCAAGGCGTGGTGAATGTTGTTTTGTGCTGATCTTCCTCTGCCATGAGGATTTGGTTATACCCTGCGAAACCATCGACGAATGAGCGGACTTCGTATGCAGCTGTGGCATCGACCAACATGTCTATGTTCGGTAACGGGAAGTCATCTTTGGGGGATGCCTTGTTTAAGTCTCTGAAATCAACATAGACTCGTATCTTCCCATTCGACGTGGCTACTTGTACCGTGTTTGCTAGCCATTCAGGATATTCAATCACTTTGATGAACCCTACATTCAAGAGCTTCATGATTTCCTCTTTCACTTGCATTGACCATTCCGGCTTGATTCTGCATAGTTTCTGCTTGACTGGCTTGGCGTTGGGTAGCAGCGGTATCTTGTGCTCTACAACTGACTGATTCAACCCAGGCATATCTTTGTAGGACCAAGCTAAGACGTCGACATATTCTCTGAGGAGCTGTATCAAGGTTTCTCTGTCTTCCCCCTTGAAGAAGCTGCCGATCTTTGTTTCTCTGGGGTCTTCCGTTGTCCCAAGATTAACCGTTTACATTTCCTCGTCGTCAATGGGGTCATTCTTTCCACAACGACCTACTTGCTTAGCTAATTCTTTTAAGATTCGTTCATTTTCTTGATCTATCTCATCGTATGATTCATTATTAACGTGTTCGTTATATTGATTATTATTAGTTAATTCATCATTCACGATGTTAGCAATCTCAGGGTACTCGGAAAGATCAAAGTTTTCATTAAGGAAGTAAGGGAATACATGTTCAGCCACTGCCTCGATTTCCTCTTGAGTGAGTTCATCGGAGGTGGAGCCTGCTTCTAATGTAAAAGCTACGGGGCCTATCTTCCTGCGAGGATGGGGAGTGCAACCAATCTCTTTGATCATGAAGTCTTCATCAACAACTGGTCCTCCGGTGACGTGCCAGTTTAGAATTGGCTCATCACATTTCTGTATCAGTCTTGTGTAGTCAGTAGTTGGAGCGTCCCCCTCGGATATTGCATGGATCTGGTTGTCTTCTAACCGGTACAGGTCTTGGAACTGTCGCAGCATGTCTTCTCCCAACATAAAGTCCCATTCACTTGTTATTTCTGTCTTCGTGACCCACAAATCATTAGGGATTAGTGGGACGGATTCTGTTTCACTTGGAGAAGTATCACATTCGCTAAAGATTTCAAAGCCCGGTTGGCGCTTTCCTTTATCATCAGTCCATGGTTCTGAAAAGATAAAGTAGGGAATACTTTCCCCTTCTCGAACAAAGTAGCCATTGAGTGTCTTTCGATATGGCTTGAGGTTGCCATTCTTGGGCTTTAGGTCATCGCAGCCTTTGTAGGTGGTTCCTTCCCACTTGATTTGAGTGAAGCCCCACTCTTCTTCGTCATCTTCATCGTGGATGGAGATGATGTATCCTAGGCCATGCTTTGTGTGAGGCTGGGGGACCGGTGGTGGTTCCGTTATCCCTTGTAAGTGCTTTCCAAGCCCCAGTCCAGGAAAGTACCCTTTTGCTAGCATCATTCTCCAGACAGGAAGGCTTCCGGAAAACCAAAGTGCCTTGGAGTAGTCATTTTCGTTGCAAGTTTCTATGACATTTCTTTCTCAATCTCAAAGAATTAATCAGAATTGAAAAGGGAAATACTGACTAACTATTATTGAAAAACAGACTTGATACTCTTGCCCACAAATGAAGTCTTTAGGCAAGTAGTACCTGACTAAGCTAAACTAGACTACTAACCGTTTCTTTTGCAACTAAAAGTAAATAACTGAAAGAAAAAGAGACTCCTCATTTGTTTGAACTCATCCAAACTATTCCACCACTTGGGCAAACTCTGATGGCGTCGTTGTCAATCAAGTCTTGGACTGCATTCTTCAGGTTGAAACAATCATTGGTGTGATGGCCATGGTATTGATGGTAGTAGCAATAGAGGTGTGGAAATCGACCTTCCCTCTTAGGTATGTATCCTTCCATTGGCTTCATCTTTCCATCCTTGTGAAGGCTTCTGAAGAGATGACCGAGAGGGATATTTCCGATGTCGGTGAAAACTCTACCTTTCCTTCGCTTAGCTATTTGATTGTGGAGGTCTCGAATGTGGTTCTCATAGTGTTGCACGAAGACGTTGTGGCGAGACTGGTATTCTTCCTCCATTTGCTCTTTGAGGTCACGGTAGAGAGTATTGAGGAAAAACTTGACCCTCTCATCAATGTCATCCTCGACGTGAGCTTCAAGGTTGATGCACTTTTGGGTCATGGTCTCGAGTTCACTCTTGACTTCCTCGAGCTCTTCAATCAGCATCTTTGTCTTTTCAGCTTGGATGGATTCTTCCATGTGATGCCACGAGTCATTGTCATTAATTTGCTGCAGGGCTTTGGCAAGTTGAGTTTTGATATCACTTAGCTCCTCTTGCACGGACGATCGTCCACTGTCGGAGTCACTCTCCATTTTCCGGAAATCCCTAGCAATGCGGGTAGAAGGCAAATCAAAGGCTTCTCTCCAACCCTCAACATGCTCCATTTCAGCGACAAGGGTTTTGGTCAAGTCTTGCAAAGTGTGTTGTTCAAGGCATTCCTTGGTCATGACGTGCTTTCCGGTAGACATTGTGTTGGGAGTCTTGGAGTTGAGTAGCTTCGGAAAACTTGCAGAAGAGATGCAGATATCAGGATCTAGCCCCAACGAGTCGGAAGCAGGCTCAAAATGGCTCAGGCTCAAATTCAGCAAACAGAAGCATTATCCCGCGCGAGATATGTTGTCCCGCGCGAGATAACCACACGGAAAGTCGATTTTTATTTAGACCTAATTTTTTGGTCGGAACGGAAAGTCCTTTTTGAGGGGTTTCTAAGGCCTTTATCAGAACCTAACGACTAAGCAATCAATCCGATTTTTGTAAAACAAAGCCATGTAAGATCGTTTTTCGAAGGATTATACGTATATGTATTTTTTCAAAGGGACATCCGAAAGGGTCATTCCGAAGGGACTTTTTCCGAAGGGACTTTTCTGAATCCTTCTTTATTGTCAATTTTGCATGGCTTTGTTTTGGTCAAAAACAAGAAAAGATCACCTAGTCAAAACCGACCGGTCATGGAGTGATCCTAAAATGGTCAATCTACATGAGAATGTGGCGATGCAGGGCTGGAAGGCTAGGTTCCCCACGATATGACAATCTAAGTGGATTGAATACGCGGAGTGGGATTGTCCAACTTCGGAGAGACCGGCGACTAGGTGGTTACCGTCATCCGTCCTTAGTGTGGGTCCCGGGTTTATAGAGGGTATGCAGTGCAATGACAGTTATAATATGAGTGCGCGTGTGTGATAGTCAATCTAGGTGATAGAGTAAAATAGAGAGTTTTTTTTTTGAAAAAATCAAAAGGAAAACAGATAGTGGCCGCACCAAGTGGTTGCCTACGTTTCTTCCAAATTAGGAAGACTCAGGCCATCGTAGTTCCACATAAAGAGAGAGAAAGAGAGATAAATAATTCAATTTACAACTCCCGAATCCCCAATGGACCGGACTTTAATTAAATAAAACCCAATCGCACGCAGTTTATAAATAATAATCAATTATTTAAAGGAAACGAAGGTTCGAGTTCTACACCTTAAGGGAGGCCTTAAGATGCGGGAACTCTGCAGATAATGAATTCTGGGATCCCCCTTGCATGTTCGGCTCTCGTCTTGGACTATGAGACAAACGGGAGAAACCAGAAAACAACCAGATTGCCGAAGCAATATCTCGCGCGAGATATGATACCTCGCCGCGAGACATGCCTCATCTGAGAGCAAAAAATTCGAATTTACAAAAATTTTGAAAACCTCTCTTTTAATTTTGACGCAAGTTTAAGCCTCTTAATTTTAAGTCCCCAGCGGAGTCGCCACTGTAGCGTTGTGAGAAATAATTTTATCTTTTTTGAGTCGCCACCTATATTATTCGATTGGAGAAAATAGGAAAACCATTTTGAAAGAGATTTGGGTTCGGGGCTTAGGTTATGAAATGGGTAGGTCAAGGAGCATCCATTTCACCCAATCCGGAGATCGGTCTTGCTAAAGAAAAGAGAGGTTTTCAAAAGAAAAGAAAAAAAATGATTTTAATATTATAAACAAAGGTCCATTTAACGGGGTTAAACGGAATGTAGGATCGATTGCTTCGAGACCGTCTCCATGATTTGGAGAGGCTCTAGGCCGATCCTAGATTCTATGGACTTATACCACTCTAACAGTCAATTAGAAGGGGATTTAGGGGGTTACCTTGCGTGAGGTGATTTGGGCAGAGTTTCGACTCAAGTTTAGAATCGACTCTTGACACGGACAGAGCTTCGCCTCGATCCTTAACTTGGAGCTTGATGTTTGTTTATCAACAAGGTTGACAAACAAACTATGAGGTGAGTTTTTAGGGTAATTTTGTAGGATTCTTTCAAGGAGAGAAACCAACAAAATGTGTGTGTTGTGAAAATTTCTGGACCTCTTGAACCTTGGAAGTCACCAAGTATTTATAGGGGTTGGGAAAGTGTTGAAGATGAGATCAAACACTTCAAGATGATTCCAGACTCCAAATTCTATTGGTTGGCCGGAGAGATAAAGTTTTATCCCGAAAAGAGGTTGAAATCGACGAGGGAACTGTCGTGCCCGCAACGCAGAGGGGGATATCTCGCGCGAGACACGCCATCTCGCGGCGAGATATTGCTCCTGTGGACAGTTTTGTCATTTCCTCGTTATCTCGTATGCAGTTTAGTCCCAAACTAACGGTGGTTAGTCAAAACTTAACGAAACATGACGAAATGGTGGATTTCTACCTTTTGACTCAAAGCGAGACTTAGAGTGGTATAAGTATGTTCCGATGTATTCAGAATGGTGTGTCTACACCAGCATCTCATCCTCATCAAAGGGCTCGGGCTCAACAACAGGCTCAATCGCAAAAATAGGCTGGTCCGTGAACGGCAAACCTGTGATGACCAAAAAGTCGTATGGGGTGACTGTAGCCTCGCCCCAAGTGAAGTGGAAGGAGTGGTGGTCTCCCACCAAAACTCACGAAAAACTTTCACCAACTCCACGCTCCGCTTCGTGTCCCCAATGACCTCCGCCATATCAAAGAACCGTCCAAATCCGGCCGCGTGAACTAAGCCCTTAGGCGAATGCACCTCAGCTGCAGAACCGGGCAAGCTCCTCCAAAGCCACCCAATCATCTCGGATGATCCCCTCGTCCGCAACCCCTGCAGGTAAACACAACATAGGTATCAAAATATATCTCAGTCAATTACAAATCATCATGTTTTGAACGCAATCATTGTTCTCTCTGGGTCCATCCCAAGTGTTCAAAAATCTTTGGTCCGTCCAACTCTTTACAAAAATTTGGGTCCGTCCCACTTTTCTTTACAAAATCAATGACATTCGTCTCAGGTCCGTCCCATTTTCTTTACAAAAATTAGTTTAATTCTTAGATTCAATTCATGTATTTTATCAGCATATTCATTGCAATTTCATTTTTCTAGGCAATTATCCTAAGCATGCAATTTTCCCGAAACATTCAAAAATTCAAATCAATGAATAGCAAGTTTTGCAAGATTCTCACCGCGGATTTTCTACCGACCGAGGTGTGTCTGTCCTCCTGTTGGTAGAACTGTCCTCGCGGAGCTTGAGGAACAAATGGCCGATAATTTCTCTTTATCTTCTTTCTTCGGTCCGCTAGCTCCGCTTGTTGTTCCGCCTTCTTCGTCGGGCGTTGACGGGGAGGCATGATTTCAACAATGTTGGCAAAGATTTGGGGAGAAACCCTCATTTTCTTCTCTTTTCTCTTCTCTCTCTCTCTCTCGCGGCTGCTGTGATGTTATGTTCAAGCGTCGAAATGGTTCGACTTTAATTAAACCTGTTCAAATGGCACCTCCAGTCGTGCGACATAACCTGCCATCTATGGCCTTTTTACAATTTTACCCCTGTGGCATAGTTACCATTTAACCCCTGTGGCCTATTTTACCATTTTGCCCCTGGCATTTTCCTATATATCTCTCATGGTCAAAATCTCGGTTGACTTCCCTAAAAAGTCAATCTCTCGGGTCCGTCCCTCTCGTCACAAAAAATCCTCAGGTCTGTCCCTCTCGTCAAAAAAAATCCTCGGGTTCATCCCACTCTTCACAAAAAATCCTCGGGTCTGTCCCTCTCGTCACAAAAAATCCTCGGGTCCGTCCCTCTCGTCACAAAAAATCCTCGGGTCCGTCCCACTCTTCACAAAAAATCCTCGGGTCCGTCCCTCTCGTCACAAAAAATCCTCGGGTCTATCCCTCTCGTCACAAAAAATCCTCGGGTCCGTCCCTCTCGTCACAAAAAATCCTCGGGTCTGTCCAACTCTTCAAAAAATCCTCGGGTCCGTCCCTCTCGTCATCAAAAGCCCGTTCTGCATGGCAAGTCATCATCAAAGCCCGTTCTGCACGGTAAATCATTATCAAAGCCCGTTTCGCACGACAAGTCATCATCAAAGCCCGTTCCACACAGCACATCTTCATCAAAGCCCATTCTGCACGGCAAGTCATCATCAAAGCCCGTTCTGCACGAAAAATCATTATAAAGGCCCGTTCCGCACGGCAAGTCATCATCAAAGCCCGTTCCACACGGCACATCTTCATCAAAGCTGGTTTGCACGGCACACCTTCACCAAAGTCCGTTTACACGGCAGATCTTCATCAAAGCCCGGTTCCACGGCAAGTCTTCATCAAAGCCCGTTTGCATGGCACATCTTCACCAAAGCCGTTCCACACGGCACATCTTCATCAAAGCCCGTTCCATCAAAGCCCGTTCCACACGACACATCTTCACCAAAGCCCGTTCCATACGGAATATCTTCATCAAAGCCCGTTCCACACGACACATCTTCATCAAAGCCCGTTCCACACGGGACATCTTCACTAAAGCCCGTTTGCTCGGCACATCTTCATCAAAGCCCGTTTGCACGGCACATCTTCATCAAAGCCCGTTTGCACGGCACATCTCTATCAAAGCCCGTTTGCACGGCACATCTTAACCAAAGCTCGTTCCACGGCACATCTTCATCAAAGCTCGTTCCACACGGTAGATCTTCATCAAAGCCCGTTCCACCCAGCAAGTCTTCACCAAAGCCCGTTTGCACGGCAGATCTTCATCAAAGCCCGTTTGCACGGCACGTCCTCATCAAAGCCCGTTTGCACGGCACATCTTCATCAAAGCCCGTTCCACACGGTAAGTCTTCACCAAAGCATGTTTGCACGGCAGATCTTCATCAAAGCCTGGTTCCACGGCAAGTATTCATCCAAGCCTGTTCCACATGGCAAGTCTTTATCACAGCTACAGGTAAGCACAGCACAGGTATGAAAACATATCTCTACCATTTTTCCCCTGGCATTTTCCTATATATCCCTCAAAAGCAAATTTTGGGTGACCCCCCTTACAGTCAAATCTTGGGTGACCCCCCTTACAGTCAAATCTCGGGTGACTCCCCTTACAGTCAAATTTTGGGTGACTCCCCTAACAGTCAAATTCTGGGTGACTCCCCTTACAGTCAAACCTCTGGGTGACTCCCCTAACAGTCAATCTCTGGGCGACTTCCCCTCAATAGTCACTCCTTTGAACTACGATCCGGCTTGATTCCCTCCTAGGGATACGTAGGAATCCTTTCTCCAAAGGTCCAGCCATTTGACCGCTTCGGTCTTTCTTTGGTTTGAGGCACCACACGTTCTCACTTCTTCAAACTACGATCCGGGTTGATTCCCTCATAGGGATACATAGGAATCCTTTCTCAAAAAGGTCCAGCCATCCAACCACATCAATCATTTTCCTTCGTCTTCCATATCCCCAGCAGGTCTGACAATTTGACCACTCTGGTCTATCTTTCCCACCAGCCGCTCATTAGGCTTGGGATCCTTCTTATCGACAACCCCACTTCTTCCATAAGTGACGTTGCCGAGGGGCTCTGTAAGTACCCCAATCCAATTCGCGACCCAATAAAAGTGTCTTTTACACAATAAAAGTACACTAGGGAGGGTTTTGGTAAATTTTTGGTCCATTTCGAGACTTCCGGGAGCTTTTTATAAGTTTCTTGCTAAGGAAGGATGATGTCATCCAATGGCTTCCTCTTACTATATATATTCTCATTTGTCCTATTGGGCAAGGTAAGTTACAATTGTAAGCCACATTGTCTAAACCCTAGTACACAACACACTAAGACATTCCAAGTCTTATTCTCAGCTATTAAACTCTCAGATATCTTACTCTCACACCCGAGGGCATGAGTCAGAATTCCGGTTTGGTCTCTAACATTGCTTCTTGTCTTTGTTGTGTTATATGTACAATCATCTCATCCAAGCTAGATATCCATACATAGTGAGATCCTAAAAGTTGTGGCGTCATCAATGGTTATGATGCCGGGAAATGCCTTTGTTTTTCTCGTGTAATCTTGTGTCCTTTTCGAATCAAACACTTTTCAAACACTCACTCTAAAAAACACATTTTAGCTTTTTCTCCTTTGACAATGACTGGCACTACTCTTCAAAATGTTGGTTACCTTACTCCTCCAAGTGTAAGTACCTCAATCCAATTTGCGACCTAATAAAAGTGTATTTTACACAATAAAAGTACACTAGGGAGCATTTTGGTAAATTTTCGGTCCATTCCGAGACTTCCGGGAGCTTTTTATAAGTTTCTTGCTAAGGAAGGACCTATAGGCCTTTATTCCTTGCGAAAGAACCTACCGGTAATTATACAGGTTGGACCTATAAGGAATTAATCCAAGAATGGTTCAGAATACGCCACCTTGCATGTTTCTAAAAGGAAAGCGGTTATGGCTTGTCCTGTCGTGCGACATATCGAGTCACGAGAAAGCGTCTCGTTGAGTCGTGCGACACAATCAACCATTCCATGCAGCCTATAAATTGGACCCTGCACCTCTCATTCTGGATCCTTTTTTCCACTCCCTACTGTTACTCTGCCTAAATTATGCCAGACATACAGTAAACACACACAAACACATACTAATACTCTATCAATTCTCTCTCTCACACACATAATTCAACTCACACTTCATACACACATATTGAAGTCCATAAGCTGAATTCATTTGAGCTTAATATCAGTAGCTGAAGCTGATATTCGAAGGCTCCTATATCTAACATGATATAGGAGTCGTGGACATCAAGGGTAACAATCCTTCTTCCCTTCTCTCTCTCTTACGCCTCTTATTCATGCAATCATGCTTAGATCTGATAATTATGCTAAATATGATATAATTTTAGTTGAATTTTGATCTTAATATCCATGTTATCATTACACATGCTTTGAATCTGTAGCTGTTCTTATATTATTGCTTGTGGTTGAATCATTTTAATATTGTTTTGCTTGTTCATCAAGATGAGGGTGGATCCCTCATATCCACACCCTCTTGAATGATTAAATACTGATCTATGTGATCTCTAGCATACATATGTGATTTAATTTGATATTATTATTATTTGTTGTTTCTGTAATTGAGCCTTGTAAAACCTTTGCAAGGTGGCTCTTAGTTTCACGCGACACAACTTGCCAGGATGAGTCCTGTGTCACGCGACACAATCAGCCAGGCACGTCCTGAGTCGTGCGACATACATAGCCACTTGCAGCAGGTTCATTTCAATTGTAAATCTGTTTCGTTCGTTGTAATCAGGATGTGGCCCCCTGCACCATGTGGCTCACAAGTTGTTTTCTCTCAGTTTATCAATAAAAGCAAAGCACATTTATCATATATTGTCTCACACATTTGCACACACATTTGAATGATTTGGATGTTTTTTTATAGAAAGACTCGTTTACGAGGCGTGTTGGGTGAACCTCGATTCTTCCCAACACGTAACCTGACCCCCGAACCCTTTCTTTGATTTCAAAAGGTTTTTCAAAGTGTACCTCTTAAAACATGGCGTGGTGACTCCTTTCTTGCACTTTTATATATCTCCTGTCCCATTTTCAAAACATAAAACATATGATTTTCATACGGGGTATGTTCACCAGGTAACAATCAAACCTCTCCCTCTCAAATAAATCGTGTTAAACCAATCACCTCTGCCTTTAATAGGTTGGGTAGCCATTCGGCCAGTCAAGGTTCTCTTACTCCTTCTCAATTAGACATTAGGAAGAAGCTTGAGGCTGCCCGTAAAGAAAAAGCCCCCCAAACCCGAAGTCCAAAAGACCCCACCTTTCCTATCACTCCTTAGTTGATACTCACGAGAAACCAAGCTCTGACTGAAAGGGGTAGGCTAGTAGTTGACAAAAATGACTTACTCACTACTGAATTAACAGAGAGAATGCCAGTAGGGCCATGCCCCAAAATCCATCACGGTGGAAACGTATGCTAGCACGGTCATGCCCATATGAAAGCATCTTGCCATAGCTCTTTCGAAAAATGCTACGGGCTCAAGAGTCCAGATCGCGTAAGTCACTAAGGTGAGTATGGAAGAGAGTGATGTGCAGTTAGAGCCCAAAATACAGACCGAGGCAAGACCTCAAAGTCTAGAGGCCATAATAAATTGTGATCAAAGTGAAAATTGTTAATTGCCGTACAAAACATAAGGGTTTTCACAAGGAATTACAAACTCATAACGCGACCTAAAAACTTATAAAGTCACAAAAATGCCCATGGCCAAACATTGAGTACGATAAACATTCAAAAGTCATGAAAAGAATACAAATTAATCAAGTTTTTTTTATAAACAAATTATTCATAAATTGCAAAACTCGAGAACGCTAGATGCAAATGGAATTGAACAAGACTTTTTCATTAATAGATAAAGGAAGTTACAAAAACCTATATCTATTACAGAAAGAGAAAACAAAAGTTCAAAAATAAACTCCTATAAAATCTATGCTTCAAGTTGAGCAGACTCAGAAGCTGGCAGAACCTCTGGGGCAGGATCTAGTGTGGGTGTTGGAGCAGAGTCAGAAGAAGGAGTATGTGTTAACCTCTGTAAAAGTAGCTCGCTGACTGTAGTCCCATTGGGAAATAGGTGAGCAGGTTAATGTATCAAGTTCATCTATAAGGCTGGGGGCGGTGACCGTGGCAACAGGAGGCAAGGTTGATGCTGATGATGCATCCAGGTTATCTATGTCTTCTTGAACCTGAGGGACCAGTGCATGCCCGGGCAGGCATTCCAGCTCGGTGGCAATCAAAGAGCCAGTTATGGCCAATTGTTCCACGGTGAATTTGCCCATGGCCTCAAAGTTTCATAGCTGGGTTTTGTTGGCAGCATCGAACTGTAAAGCGCACTTTTCCAAGATCTCATCCTTATATTCCTGGGAGTTTTTGAACTCTTCAACAACCTCATTGCGATCAGCAGCAATTTAGGCATCTTTCTCTAGCTGAAACTGCTTCAAAGGAAGCAGCTCTACAGATAATTTATCAACATGGACCTCCAAATCCAGACCTGTTTCTTGGAGACCTCCAACTTGGCTGCATACTACTCCACCTTCTTCTCCAACATATCCTTCTTCCGGTGGAATTCGTCCCGCATGCCCTTAGCCCGCTCCAGATATTTGAGTGCCTCATCATGATGATTTTCACAAGAATGCTTGAGGTCCCTCTCTTTCTCTTCTAAAGATGAGGCCAAGGCATTCTTCTCCTCCAGCGCCTTCCCCATGGCTTTATTCTTATCAGTGATGGAGGCATCCTGCTCATCCGGAATCTCACAGAGTCTCATGGCGTCATTGGCCATCTATAAGGGAAAGAAGCGCGATCAGAAAAGATAGAAAAATAAAAAGGAAAAGAAAGAATGAAGGAAATACCTCCGTGGCCATTAAGCCTATGTTTCCTGCCGGAGCAGAGGCATTCAGCTTGGACCCTACATTCTCGTAGAAGTTAGGGGAGTAGAGCCTGTTCAAAAGACCAAGCCCCACCATGGAATTATGGCCCCTATGAGAATATAGGTCCACTCTTTGAACTAGGGGACACCTCCCCAATCTCGTTGCTTAAGCTCCAGGCAACCTCCCGACCATCTATATTTTTAATGGGGTAAGCGGTGGCACAGATAGAGCTCGATCTGCTTGAGGAACTGGGAGTAAGAGTGATAACTTCAGGCTGTTGGGTTCTTTGTTGCTTATCCTTCATAGCACCTTCAGTATCAGCAGAGGACCGCTTCCTTGATCGGTTAGATTGAACAGTTGATATGCTACGATCAGGAGCAGGACTACGGTCACGTCCAGCTTGCAGTCTCAGAGGGAGGTCCTTAGTCTTAGGCACTCCGCGGGCAGCGGCTAGGAGGCTCCTCGATGTTTTATCAGTAACGGGTAAAACCACCCTAGGAGCAGAAGTCTTCTTTAAGGCATCCTGCCTGGCCTTATTATCCTTGGCTAATTGGTGCGCCTTGGCTGCCTTCAGTTCAACTTGGGAGATCTGGGGGGCCATTGTAGGACCTGCTGGGTCTGCATAAAAAAAAAGAGGATATAGTTAGATCGCAGTTCAAAAGAAAAATAAAAGTAGGAAAAAGACAAGTGCAATAATCGGTTCACTAAGGCAAAATTAAGAGACCGATCCAAGCTGGAGGCTCGCAAATCGCGCCCATCATGCAGATCCCACACTTAGACTCAAAATCAAATAACTCATGGACCCTCCAGTATGGATCATGGAGTAAGGACTCCAAAACTACCCTAGGGGCATAGTAGCTACCTTCCCTTAGAGGTGCCACCCCTACGAAGATCAGCAAAGGTTCGTTGTCGATGATTGCACTCACATAAAAAATGAGGCTAGAGCTCTCCGTAACAAACTTGGTTAAATATTTAGCTATGGCCATTTAAAGGACCTCAGATTGGGATGGGCTAGGGTACGAGCTAGCTAACACCATAATAGGAGCAGTACCCTCCGGTCTTAGGAAGCTCAGCCAAACCTACTCTCGATCACGAAAATATTTTTTTGATTCCACTGATCAAATTTATTGGTAGGAGGAGAAAAGGTTCGGGCATAATTATTTTTGGTCTTAAGGCCAAGATTTCCATTGATGATATGGTTTGAATAATAGGCATAAAGCCAAGAAATGGAAGGTTCATAGCCTAATACCCCACACACCACTATGAAAGAGACCATAGTTCGAACAGTGTTCGGGTTAGGTGCATAGGGAGGCAGTTGTTAATATCTAGAAATTGGACTATGAAGAGATCTAGGGGGAGCTTAAGTCCACTATCAAATTACGCCCCATAGAATATGCAGGCTCCATTATCCCCACGGACATCGACCACAGTCTCTGGCTGCAGCTTCCCCTTTTACTCCACCTCTTGTAACCCGTGGACATAGAAAGAGTTTGGGTCAACATTAAATGTGGTGTACAACTCCTCTTCAACAGCCCTGCAAGCTACTCCTTTCTTATTCTTATGACCACAGCCAGAGGTGGAAGTACCAGCTTGACTCTTGCCCCTAGCAGCAGCAGTCTCTCCAGGACCCTCAGGAAAGGCATTAACAATCTCAACTGCCCGCTGGGCAGTATTTACCGCTATGCGTTCTAAAGTTTCGCGGTCATCAACCTCCATCTCCAAGCTGCTAGATGAGCCAAAGAGATCAGAAGTTGACTCCGAAGAGAATTCCACTGCTCCTCCAACTTCCACCACATCCATGTCCGCAGGCTCATCATCACTCCTCCCAAACCACCATCATAGGTTGGGCCTCTATCTGGGCAATAGGTTCGACTACAGTCAAAGGGTCAGCAGTCAGGGGCAAACTCAAATCTACCTCAGGCTCAACCATGACATCAGTGGCCATAGTTACCTCGGTCTCATCCATCAGATCTACTTTCTCCAAATCAGTTATCACTCTAATAGAAGGATCTATGCGGGCTCTACTCACCATCTCTTTAGCATTCAGCGCCTAATTGTTCTCTCAGGGAAACCTGCACATCACCCCCATAACAAAGTTTCTCAAACGATTATGGTCACCCAACAGCAACATATCTCCGGTCAAGTACATACTTTCCTTAGCTTCCCATAATCGGGGTGGAATCATATTTCCCCAGTCATACCTGACTGAGAAGTACTTGAAATCCTCGAGGGATAACTTAACCCAAGAGGTAGCAACCTTCCTGTAAATTCCACCAGACTTCTTATCAACGGCGAAAGTATTAGGGGTGGTGCCATTTTATAACTCTACGGGATGCTCCATTCTATAGGTCATCTTAATAGAAGGAAGTAAGAGATAAGAAAGAGGAAAGGAGAAGTAAAGCACATACGGAAGAAGATTAGCAAAGGGAAAAGCTTAAAGAAGCTATGTAGTATTTTCTCTCTCTAGATGCAGTTTCAAGCTTTGAGTGTGATAAAATAATGAAAAGGAAACATGTTTTGATATTTATAGGCCAACCAATACGGGTCGATCCGTATTAATGAGCCCACAAACCATATTCTCTCAAATCATGAACCAGCCAAAACATTAAAACGGTTGGCATTTATGGTCCCCTTTGGAATTCGTGAGATGTCACCTCTGTACCTGACACGCGTTGGCGTTTCGACAGTCAAAGGGGCCCACGCAAAACTTATCCGGTAAGCAGCCTAAATCTTCCACTAACTTCTACCATACTCACTTTTGTCAAGCTGAAACCTAACTGTTTATTTTATACCGCAAGTGCACGAGTTATTAATAGTATAGTAAAGGCAAATGCGGGTCGATCCCACGAAGACAAGTTTTACTTATGTATAATATTTGTTTTTTATTAAAATAAATGATGATAAGATTAGGAGAAATTTATTTTGGTAACGAAAATACTAGAAACAAGCACAAATTATTCTAACTTAAACTCTTATAATAAAAATATTCCCGGGATTAGAAATCGAATAACATGCAATCAACAAATAAATCAAGTTTATAAAAAATATAATTCAATTCATAAATCAAGGATGATACGTTATGTTTGTATTACTTCTCACGGTCAAGCAAGTAATACTCGTATTCTTCACTAATCATGGCCTATCTCTCGATGGTCCATGCATTAGTAGGAATCCATTAAGTTTATAAACATCCACGTATTTTCCACTGAAGGATCATCCCTAGGCCATTAAACTACTCTCGTGATTAATGGAGCCTAGTTCAATTCATATGGTTCCGTTAATAAATATTCATCGCTAGATCCTTCTCTTGATTAACTAAGATTCATACGAAATATGGACGTCTTCATATTCATAGGGTGACAAAACGATATAAAAAGAATTGATTATGAAATGGTAAAAGAGACTTAAAACATGATTAATAAGAATGACTACATTATGCCGAGTTTCCAATCCCAATAAATGAAGGATTACTCACTAGCCATAATTGATGCAAGTGTGAAGAAATGATGAAATAGCATAGAAATTAAGATAGGAATAGAGAAACTTATGCTTGCAATTGTAGAAACAAAGGTTGGAAATAAAACCTTCAATATTGCACTCTCAATCTTCAAAGATGTACATGAATTCTAAGAACAATTAACAAATCTTGAAGAATTGTGTATAAGTATATTGATAGAGTATTTCACTGTGATTTCTAGGTATTTTCTCATATAAAAAACTGATTACAATGGCCTCTTATATAGGCATTTAAGCTAGGGGTCGGATCTCTTCAAAAAGACACCCTTTTGACTGATCAGCAATTGCTCGGCCGAGTCAAGGGTGGTGCTCGGCCGAGCAAGGTCTTCCAGAAAAACTCTTCCTTCTGGTCTCCTCTGCTCGGCCGAGTATCAGCTGGTTTGGACTGATTTCTTCAATTTTTTAGATATGATCCTTCTATTTCCATAAGCTTCACTTTATGCCCATTGTACTTCAAAAAATGAACCTAAGCCCTGTATAATCACACAAAAATACCAATCAAACATAAAATCCGAAATACAAAGTAAAAGAAGCTAAATTATACTTAATTTGTATTAAAATCTAAGATAAATGATACAATTATATGCTATAAATGACTATAAAATAGCCATTTATCAACTTCATGTGCCCCTCACGTGGGCTACAACAAGGGAGTGTAAGCAAAGCCATAAAAAATATACAACAATGGTGCCCGCGAAGACAGTCAGATCGCATACGAAGCTTCATATATAGGTCCTCGCTCTGACCATAAATGATCCAAAGCTCGAAGCTAGGGGCCACTGATGAGCCCGGACCTTTTAGACGAGGCCCAAGCATGATCTAGTTCAAAGGCCAAGTATGATGTGGCACCTCCAGGCCCGCGATCACCAAGATCGCAATCACCCAGATCGCGATTAGGAAGACCTCGCTAGCCGTGATCGTGTCTATCCAAGACCGCATTGACCATGTTGACCGCGGTCTAATACCAGACTCCCGGTTAATCACCAGACTACCAATTAAAGTCAAGGTCAGTAAGACAAGGGTCCATACCTATTCTGACATCAAGGACAGATCTGTCGCTATCACATTAAATGGTAGCTTAGACGCATATCATGCGCGTAAGGCGCCGCACCAACTGTCGCCTGGTTCCCATCTCCTAGTACAATCAAAGACATCCGTCTTTAGTAATCCTCCTTTTATTGTACGAGCCAAACAGGTGCAGACACGTGTCCTAGGTCAAAAGGCAAACATCTATTACAGGGCTGACGTCATCCAATGGCTCCGTCTTACTATATATATTCTCATTTGTCCTCTTGGGCAACACACTAATACATTATAACACAACCCAGATATGCATAAATAGTGGGACCCTAAAACTGTGACATCATTTGTGGGCGACTCCCAACTCCCGGACCTATAAACCGTGTCCCAGGATGGAGGGTCCCAAAATATACCATATCAAAAAAAAAACTTTTCTTTACTTTAACTTGAAAAGTATACAACACATTTTTAAAACCATTTCAAAATAACCTCTTTACACGGAGGCAATATATACACCTGTTTAACAAACTATACAACTGGAAAGGCTATACACCAGCCAACCATAAACAAGCCAAGTTTAAGTTACTTACAACACGATATAACTGAAACATGTTGTAAAACTTTATATACAATACAATTCCCAAAAGAATAACAACCAAAGTCCATCCCCAACTCCCCAAAAGAACTCATACCCTGACAACCCAAAAGGAGTCCAAACTCTTCCCCGGCCTCACTGGTCGGTCCACCTGTCTCAGCGGGATCTAAAACAATAAAGGGAGAAGGGGTGAGATAAAATATCAGCAAGTTATTATGTATGCAACAATATGCCATACAATATGCAACACATAAACAGGTTGCTCACATTGGAAAACTGTAAACACATTACGTTACCTTTTCCTTCTGACCAATAAGTCATATACAATGCAACACACAATCAGGTTGCCAATAACACATAGTGAAATAGTAAACACATTATGATATCTTTCCCATCTGAATCACACACATAGGATAACGGTGGGAGTAATACTCCTCTCGTGAAGTGCTGGTGCACCTTCACGACTTATACGACCTCTAATGGAGATCCATATAAGTTATCAACTATCATATGGCATGACTACACATATCCATAGAAGCTGCGCACCCCCAGACTGTGGCCACAAAAGGGGGAGAGGTCACAGGTATAAGGAAATCTAAACACCTTATGAGATATCTTCCCATAAGTGATAGTATCTCGTATACCCCCAAAATGATCAGCTGATACCATCATCGTCAAGCACATAACAGATACTTGAACATAAGTCCACCCTATGGGACATCAATATACATAACATGGAACTATAACTCATGTTAAATCAATCACAACAGTGTACATATGTTTCAACACTTATTGAATAACAACAATGAAATGACATGGTATTACTTACTCATGCTCAACCCAAGAAACTGTGCAACAAGTATTTGAACACTTTGTACACAATAAACTATGAACAAGTAAGCACTTATGTAACCAAATATATTGCATAAGTCTTACATAATCATTCCATACCATAGAAACCAAAAACAGGGTGTTATCCCTCTAATTCAAACCAAGGAAGTAATGCCCCATTCATTTTTAGGCACTATAGAGCAATTAACCCTACATAGGTCATCACGTAGGGGTACAATAACATATAAGTAGCCCTACTTCATCACAATACAACAATAAATAACTTCCCTTTTGGTTCCAAGTTCATTTTCCCAAGTATTATAAACTTTGGTTCAAGTTTCATAATTGTCTCTCAAGCATTTTTGAGACATTATTTAAGGACCTTATCAATATCTTTTTGGCCCAATTCAAACTCCATTATGTAGCACTAAAGTTGTAATAGATATAGGATTAAAAAGTGTTCCATTCCGAGTTGTTTAGCCTAGGTTTTCAAGACCTATAAAAAGGACCAAAGCTGGAAATTGAAATGGTGTAAGTGCCAAAACTGCCTTTCAAGCAACTTTAGATCAATATTTAAAGCTCTTGCCAATACCTTTTTGGCCAATTACAAGTTCTACATTATAGTACTAAAATTTTACTACAAGTATAGTTAAGGTTTGGTTCAATCCCTACTCATTTACCTAGGTCTACAAGCCCCCAAAGTGGACCCCAGACCCTTGTTCTGAGCACAAATCGTGAAGGATAGCACGTGTCATGCCTCTCCCCTGCACGACTGATCCTTGGCTCATGACTACAATTCACGAATGAAATGGGCAAGGTCACGACTCATGCTTATAGGCATGAGTCGTGCCTCAACACCAGAGCTACGGTTCCACAGCAAACAGCAGCAAGAACAACAACAACAACACAACTTCAGTTTCCCAGAAGTTACTTCAGCTACTGCAAGGCCATCTTAAGCAGTCTAAACATATAGCCTGGACCATTACATACTCCCTCTAGCACTAATAACATATATACAACATTTTTCAACAACCATTATACCAAATCCACACCACATATTCAAGCCATGGCATGGAAGTATTCAAGTTTCACCCAAACCAATTTCCTTTTCATTTCCAACCCTTAGATGATGTTTCCAACTTCATACAACTTGTTAATAACATCATAATAACAACTTTAATCATATTATGAGCAGTTATAACAAAGAGACATAACAACTTACCTCAATGAGAAGAAAAGATAATCGGATAACTAGCTTTATCCACCTTCCTATAGCAAGAATTCAAAGTTGAAAACCACAAACCACCACTTAGGAATTTCTGGGAATTTAAGAGGTTAAACAAGGGTTTTGGGAAGCTTCATGAAGAAGCTTTTAAGGAGATATATACTGAGGAACGTTTTATGCTTCATGAAGAAGCTTTTAAGGAGATATATACAAATCAATTACAACTAAGCTCCTCAAGGATTGAAATCAAACAAATAACTACCTTAAGCTTTTAAACTACACTCAAGCTCCTCGTACTTTATAACACCTTCAATTCAACAAAATCAAGTGTTACCAAGGAACTACACACTTTCATTCATTTCCATTATTTAAGCATTATATGATTTAGAAATCATTTTAACACTTTAAGCTTCACATAGTTCATAAAACATGCCAAAGATGAACACGTACTCAATCAAATGACACAAAGCAAGGATGATATGCAATGCAAAACCAACCCCACGTGCTCCACGTGTGACCAAGAATGTGCCTAGGTTTAGGGTCGTGATACTCACTCCCCCTTAAACAAAATTCGTCCCGAATTTGGACTTTACTTACCTGAATGATCAAACAAATCCGGATACTTCTATCTCATCTCAGATTCCAATTCCCAAGTAGCTTCCTCAATGGTGTGATTCTTCCAAAGAACTTTCACCACGGGAATACTCTTGGTATGCAATTCCCAGACCTGCCTCTCCAGAATCCGTAAAGGTACCTCAACATAGGTCATATCCGCCTGGATATCCTCAGGAGGAGAACTCAACATATGTGAGGAATCATAGCAATACTTCCTCAACATGGACACATGGAACACATCATGAAGAGAAGAAAGAGATGGTGGTAGAGCCAAACGATAGGCTAACTCACCTACCTTCTCAAAAATCTCAAATGGACCAACAAACCTAGGAGCCAATTTCCCTTTGTTGCCAAACCTCTTGATCCCCGTTCTTGGTGAGATCCTCAAGAATACCAAGTCAACAACTTGAAAGGATAACTCCCTTCTTCTCGTGTTGACATAACTCTTCTGGCGACTCTGGGCTGTCCTCAATCTGTCACGGATCACCTTGATCTTCTCAGTTGAGTCTCTAACCAAATTTGGACCCCAAAGTCTAGCCTCACCAACCTTGTCCCAACACATTGGGGACCTACATTTCCTCCCATACAGTGCCTCATATGGTGCCATCTTAATGCTAGATTGGTAGCTATTGTTGTAGGCAAATTCCACTAAAGGCAAATAGTCTTCCCAAGATAACTGGAAGTACATCACACAAGCTCGTAGCATATCCTCCAAAATCTGAATGGTCTTCTTTGTCTACCCATCAGTCTGAGGATGAAATGTTGTACTGAAACTCAATTTAGATCCCAAGGCCTCATGCAAAGCCCTCCAAAACTGCGAAGTGAATCTCGGATCCCTATCAGACACAATGTTGATAGGTACCCCATGTAGTCTCACAATCTCACGGATATACAACTGAGCCAATCTCTTCAAGGAATACTTGGTTGAAACTGGAAGGAAATGAGTTGATTTGGTCAATTGATCCACAATCACCCATATAGCATCCATCTTTCGCGGAGTAGGAGGCAATCCAGTCACGAAATCCATAGAAATGCCCTCCCACATCCACTCAGGAATATCAAGTGGCTGAAGCAATCCAGCTGGCCTCTGATGCTCCGCTTTGATCTGTTGACAAGTCAAACACTTTGACACGAACTCTGCAATCTCCCTTTTCATGCCATTCCACCAGTAACCCCGTTTCAGATCCTGAATGCACGCTCGCCGAAATTAAAAATAGAAGATAAAGGAGTCGCCACACCATGCATAAGAGGTGAATTTTGAAAAACCTTTGAAAGAGAACGGGTTCGGGGGTCAGATTACGTGTTGGGAAGAACCGAGAGTTCACCCAACACGCCTCATCCGTGGACGAGTGTTTCAAATCAAACATCCAAGCAATCCATAAGTGTGTGCAATCATAGATAATGAACAAGTGTAGTAAACATGAATTTTATTGATTTGGAAAGAGACTTACAACTTGTGAACCAATTATTCGGGGAGGCCACATCCCTTATTACAACAAGTCAATACATATTACAAGGGGAAATGGTATCTGCAAATGGCCACAGAGTGTCGCGTGACACAGGATGTGCTTAATCAAAAGTGTCGTGTGACACAGGATCTAACCAGTCATAGTGTGTCACGTGACACACAGCGTCCATCTCCAGATACCTACAGATTTGAACTCAACAACACCAATAACCAACACAGATGTAATTGATTACACAAAGAGATTGCGATTGGGATTCAATAATCTAGACAGATAGAGTCTGATTATTGAATCCAAAGGAGGTAAGACAATGAAATTATCCAATTAGCAAAGTAGGAGAGAGAGAGAGAGGAGGGGGTTAAGGGTGTTACCCTTGTTGCTTCCACGAATTCTGTATCAAGTTAGATATAGAACCCTTCAATACCCTTCAATAGCAGCTTCTGGTCCTGGAGAGCTTGATAGGATCAGGATCTATGGTTTGGTAGAGAGAATTGGGTTAGATTGGAAGAGATTAGAAAGGAATTGGGAGGAGAGAGAGGGGTATGTGTTTCTGGGTGTGTGTTACGTTGCAATTCCTACAGAGTAATAGTATGTCAAAATTCTGGATCCATTTCCAAGAGGGGAAGGGTCTTATTTATAGGCTACAGTTAGTGGTCACCTTGTGTTGCACGACCTTACGTAACCACTTTCCATGCTTCGACTTGTCGCGTGACACAAGGTAATATAACTGCTTTTGGCGCCAAAACCAGTTTCTGGAACATTCAGGCATAAATACCTAAAAAGTCCAAAAGGGTTTATTCCCAGTAGGTCCTTTGGCATGAGCAAAGTACCAAAAGGTACTTCCTTCACGGGAAACATATGAAATGTCTCTGGAAGTCTCGAGATAGACCAGGAATTTACCAAAACGTCCCTCAATGCAATTTTATTACATTAAAATGCATCTAAAAGGGTCGCGAATTGGATTGGCGTACTTACAGAGCCCCTCGGCAACGTCACTTTTGGAAGAAGTGGGGTTGTCGATAAAGTAAGACCCAATCCCAATGAGCGGCCAGGGATAAGGCGGAGGGCTGGACGGGTGATCTGGGGAGATCGGATGGCTGGATCTTTAGAAAAAGGATTCCTATGTATCCCTTAAAAAGGAATCAAGCCTAATCGTAGTTCGGAAACAACACTGATACTAAGCAAGAAAGGGTAGAGATGTGTCTTAAAACCTTTGTTGTGCTTACCTGTGGCTGTCGGAGGGTTGGTGCTTCTGCGGGTGGTGAGTAGCGGCCGGAGGGTCTCATGCTACTGCCGTTGGTGCCGAGTTGTAGCTGTCGGAGGGTCTCATGCTGAAACTGGGGTCGCGAGTAGCTGTCGGAGGGTCTCATGCTATCGCATGTGGTGCAAAAGTTGTAGGTGTCAGAGGGTCTCATGCTGCAACTGGGGTCACGAGTAGCTGCCGGAGGGTCTCATGCGACTGCCGGTGGTGCCAACTTGTAGCTGCCGGAGGGTCTCATGCTGCAACGGAGGTCGTGAGTAGCTGTCGGAGGGTCTCATGCTATCGCTGGTAGTGCAAAGTTGTAGCTGCCGGAGGGTCTCATGCTGCAACGGGTCCTTGTGGATATCGAAGGGTCTCATACCACAAGGTGACGGTGCAGGGTAGCTGCCATGGAACTCACGCTACTGCTGCTGGTCTTCATGGATGCCGGAGGAACTCATACCAATTGGTGCTGGTGCAGGGTAGCTGCCAGGAGACTCACGCTACTGCTACTTCTGCTGGGGATAAGTGTAGCTGTCGGGGGACTCACGCTATTTGTTTTTGTTGGTAGTTCACTGGTTTTGCCGAATGTTGGACGGTCTTTGTTAACGGTTGACTTCTGTGTCCTGAGCTTTACTTGGTAAGCTCGGGACTCTGCTTTCTAGGGAGCGGGTTCTTGTTTGTACTTTGGTGTCGGGGTCGCTGATCTGGTAGGACGGGAACTTTGCTTGCTAGGGAGCAGGTTCCGGGTGGTGCTTGGGATCACTGATCAGGGAACTTTGCTTGCTAGGGAGCAGGTTCTGGGTGGTGCTTTGGGGCCACTTGATCTTGTTGTGCACTACTGTGGAGACTAACATAGATACGGATTTTTGTCTCAGTTTTGCTTGAGGGCCAGTCCTCAAGGGTTGACGGGGCTCAGTTGATCATTGTACCTGCAGGGGGTACAACACTCCAAGCGCTACATCTAACTAAGCTATCTCGTTAGCAGAGATTAAACTATGTTAGCTTGTTTGCACGAGTTTGCCTGTTCTGGGAAAGAAATGTGATCATTGTATTAAAAGGTCGGCTTTATCAGGTTTGTACGTGAGATGCTGGGCTCTGTATCGGGTGAGTGTGTATAGGGATGCATATGGTGGGGGACCCTCTCCCTTGCACTTGCATAGGAATGTGGGAGGTGTATCGCAGCAACGGCGTGTCGGAGCATGCTCTGGGGGTAGACTTGCAGGAACTCTGGGATGTCTGGTGCTAACCGGGTGTGTCGCCCGACATCTGTTGGACAGGTTGTGTTGCACGACTGGACAAAGCTCATAACAGGTCACTTTTAAAATCAGCTTAGGCTTCATTTGTAGAGACTGCCCTTCCAGTAGGAGGAAAACAGCAGACCCAGCTTGACAGACAAGTGATTTCTGTGACCAAGGTTGAAACTTTCAATTACCATGGAACACTATAATGGGGAAATAGCTTCTCAGGAGCATCAATTTCGCTGAGATTTCCTCGAAATTTCGCATCATCACCGGAGGCATCATAGGGAGCTCATTGACGGGAGGTACAGTATGCCGTGTCTCTGGTCGTTGAAGGATTGGAGGATTGGCTGGGATTTGATTCGGGCTGCATCCTGCTTTTGGGATTCGGAGCGGCACATCTTCACTTTATCATATAATGATCTGACACCGACCATGGAGGATTTCAGAGCTATAACATTCCCGCGGGACAGACGGTCGGTTGCGGAGCAGTTATCAGACTTCCTGCACTTGCCAGCGGATCAGGTGCCTTCTATGATTCTAGGAGATGGTTTCATAGACTTGACTCGGATGGCTAGGTTGCGCTTGTCCAGTCCTGAGCTATTCGGTCTTTCCACGTCTCTGGACATGTTCATGTTGTTTAGCTTGTCAGCTCACTATTTCTGTGGGTACATCGGAGTCTGTCCGGGCACATTGCTGGAGGTTGTCAGGCAACTCAGGGGTGACCGAGGTGTGGACCTTCGTCAAATCCGTTCTGGGCAGGGGGAGATGGACATTGTACCCTTGCTACTGGCTGAGACTTATCACGGCCTTGATAGGCTAGCAGGGGGATCAGGCTTCATGGGTGCGGGCAGCCCCAGTTTACTGTCTTTGTGGCTTTCTGAGAGATTACGCTTGATCATGCAACTTCCAGCGGGTCAAATTTCTATGCCCTAGGTGACGGGGCAACGCAAAGTGCTGAGGGATCCGGCTGTTGACAGCTTACAAAGGAGATTGACGCAGTACGGGACAGCTAATCTGAACTTCTAGATTCCAGCTTGGGGGTTACAAACCATGAGGGACATTCAGGATGGGTCGGTGGTAGTCCGGCTGCCAGGCTTGCACGTATCTTCTTTCTGTATTCCATCGTTGGTGAGCAGGCAGTATAGGTACCCTCAGCAGATTGTCCATACTTTGAGGGAAAGGCTGACGACTGATGCTGTTCCGATGGCTATGACCGAGCCCCAGACTATGCAGTTTTTCAGCAGAGCATTTCTGGAGGGTTTCTTTCCCACTCGTACACTTCTTCGGCAGTCCAGAGGGATTACATTCTTGACCACGGAGTACCTGATTTGGTATGAGGAGCAGCAGGGTCCTGTGCAGTTGGCTATAGAGGCTCGCCATCGGGAATACTTGGGAGCAGAGTACCCGACCAGCCAGTCTTTCAGAGATACAGAGGCCCAGGGAAATCCAGATAATGTTATCGGCGATGTTGCTGAGGACTATTGGAGGCAAGAGATCCAGAGAGCTGCCCTGAGGGATGATCCAGAGGTGATAGCTCGTAGAGAGGCCTTGAGACAAGAGAGGATTGCTAGGGCCGCTTTGAGGGAGACTGGTCTGATCGAGCCACCGTCACGTGTTATATCTGAGATGGGACAGGCTCAAACTGATTTATTCGACATTCCTAAGCCAAAGACCTCCCGGGGACCGAGGAAAAGGAAGAACAGAGATGCGAGTTCGGGAGCAGGAACGAGCTTCTAGACACTTTTCTGAGAGATAGGAGACTATATTTTTTGTACTTTGAGAGAGAGGTTTATTTGTATGGAGCATGAGTATCCCTTGATTACTTTAATGCAGACGAAATATATATTGAAAATTTATTGCCTTTTATTCGCAGCAAGTTATTTGAGTCAAAAGCAGGCCGTGCTTGAACTCATCAACAAGAATATTAACTCAAAATGAACCTTTGAAAAAGCTTTGGAACTGTAATCAAAACACATTTTGGCAAGATATGAGATATTGCAGCATTTTTAGACCGAACCACAAGTGGTTGCCTACGTTCCCCTTTTGTAAAGAGAACTAAGGTGCTCAGGTCTCCGTAGTTCGACTCAATCAACTTTTGTGTTTAAAGAAATGGGAAGACAAAAGGGGGACATGGTGCAACCCTATTTTTTACCTAGACCGCCCTTTTTTAGGGTTTTCAGCCTAGCTGGGTATATTCTTTTAGCACCGGGCGCGTCCCTTATTTTTGCATGGACTGCCTTTTGAGAGGTTTTCAGTCTCATCTGGGACAATTTTTATTGCGCCTTTATTCTCATTTCTTTTTTTTTCTCTTTTTTTTATTTTTATACAGAGGGGGAAAAGACTCGATCACACATAATACCGCCGCAACTTGTCTCCGTTGACGGGGTGCAAAAATGGGTTACCATCCAGATCTGTTAACTGCATCACTCCTCCGGAGAATATCTTCTTCACCAGAAAGGGTCTGACCCAAACAGGTGCCCATTTGCCCAATGCACTGTTCTGATTCGAGGGTTTCATTTTGAGGACTAGATCACCTACCCTGATGTTCACTCTTTTGTCAAAAGCACGGGCCATTCTCTTCTGATATGCCCGGTTATGCTCCATGGCCTTTATTCTGCGTTCGTCTAACAGTGCCAATTCGTTGTACCGACTTTGGAGCCATTCAATCTCATTTACCTTATTCTCAAGCAATACCCTGAGAGATGGAATCTCTAGCTCAATAGGCATGACAGCCTCCATTTCGTAGGTCAAAGCATATGGAGTTGCACCAGTAGCAGTCCGAATTGAAGTGCGGTAGCCCCACAATGCTAAATGCAGCTTCTCCGGCTAATCCCTTCCCCGCTCGGCCATCTTCTTTATGATTCTTTCCAGATTCTTATTAGCAGCCTCAACAGCACCATTCGTCTGTGGTCTGTATGGTGAAGACTTGTGGCGGTTGACCCTGTATTCAGTGAGCAGACGATCGGTCTCTCCCTCGAAGTGGGTTCCATTGTCAGAAATGATCTCATTTGGGACTCCGTAGCGGCAAAAGATTTGTTCTTTTATGAAGCGAGCTACCTTCTTAGCTGTGAGCACTTTGTAGGATGCGGCTTCCACCCATTTTGTGAAGTTGTCTACCGTAACCAAAACAAAGGAGTGTCCATTGCTCCCGGGTGGAGTTATTTTCCCGATGACATCGATCCCCCACGTTGGAAAGGGCCATGAAGTTGTCATACAGTATAGATCATGAGGAGGGATGTGGTTTAGGTTGGAGAACCGCTGGCATTTATCACAAGTCTGCACAAATTGAATACAATCAGTCTCCATAGTAATCCAGAAGTAGCCAAGTCTGATAATGCTATGCATAAGGGATCGAGAGTTCATATGAGGTCCGCAGGCGCCATTGTGAACATCTTCCATTACTCTTTGAGCTTTTTCTTTGCTGATACAGAGCAGGAGTGGGCAACCTTCCCTTTTCTTCCATAACTCATTGCCAAGTATGACGTACTGAGCCGATAGCCTTTTCAAAGCTTGCAGACTCTTGGCATGAATACCTTTTAGGTTTCCTTCTTTATCAACGGGAAAAGATGCTTCACCTTGCTTGAGGTATTGGAAGATCTGGTTGTACCACGGCTCATTGACGATTTCGATCTCAATTTCACAACAATATGCAGGGTTTTCTCGCCTACCGACCTTGAACGGTTTGATTGACTTTCCTTCTGGGATTTCGACCAAAGAGGCCAGAGTAGCTAGGGCATCGGCAAATCTGTTTTTATCTCGCGGCAGGAATTGGAATGACACTTCCTTGAACTGGTCGACGAGCTCTGCAATATAAGCATGATACCTCTGGAGACACGGATCTGAGGTTTTCCATCTATTGGCGGCTTGATTTATTATCAGTTGGGAATCACCGAACACTTCCAACTCATCCACATGTTGCTCTAGGGCAACCTCAAGACCGGCTATGCAAGCTTCATATTCCGCTGCATTGTTGGTAACCGAGAAGTTTAGCTTGATAGCTATGGGGGTATGCATGTCATTCGGGTCTACTAGTACCATCCCGATGATGTTACCTCTTTTGTTCGCTGTTCCATCAAAGAATAGCTGCCATCGGTTGCCATATTCTATAACAAGAATCCCCTCATCTGGAAATTGGAGATCTTGTCCTCGAGCTTCTGTACTGGGGGAGTCAGCCAACTGATCTGCCAAAGCCTGCCCTTTGATTGATTTTCGGATCACGTATTTGATATCAAACTCAGCTAGGAAGAAGGTCCATTTTGCTAATCTGGTGGAAATGTTGCCTCTGTCACCCTGAAATAGGTATCTGATCGGGTCCATCTTGGAGACCAGGTGTACTGTATGGGATAGCATATAATGCTTTAGTTTTCCGACCACCCAAACTAGAGTTGCGCATGTCTTCTCAAAGGCGGAGTAATTCAACTCGCTACCTTGGAATTTGCGGTTGACAAAATAAATGGCATTCTCGACTTTGGAATCCTTCTTCTCTTGTGCTAGCATAGCCCCGGTGGTTGTGTCCGTGACCGTCAGGTATAGGAGTAGAGTCTTGCTTCCATGAGGTGGGCAAAGAATGGGAGGATTAACAAGATAGGCTTTGATTCTCTCGAAAGCTAGCTGGCATTCCTCGTTCCAAACAACTTCCTGATTCTTCTTCAATAGCTTAAAGATTGGTTCACACATGGAGGTCAGATGATTGACGAACCAACTGATGTAGTGCAGATGACCCATGAAACCTTTTACCTCGGAGACCGTTCTGGGCAGCTTCATTTCAACAATTGCTTTGACCTTTCTGGGGTCTACCTCAATGCCTCGCTCTGTGACCATATAGCCCAAAACATTGCCGCGAATAACCCCATATGTGCACTTGGCAGGATTTAGTCTCATGGAGTGCTCCTGAAGTCTATTGAAGAACTTCCTTAAATCAGTGAAATGCTGTCCATTTGACCCTTTCGAGTGAATGATCATATCGTCCACATACACTTCAATCTCCTTGTGGATCATGTCGTGGAACAAGGCAGTGACGGCCCTCTGGTAGGTAGCCCCAGCATTCTTTAGCCCAAACGGCATCACAGTGTAACAATAAGTGCCCCAAGGAGTGGTAAATGTCGTCTTGTCCTGATCTTCCTCGGCCATTTTAATCTGATTGTAGCCTGCAAAGCCGTTAACAAAAGACTTGACCTCATAGTTCGCAGTCGCATCTACTAGCATGTCAATGTTGGGCAAGGGGAAGTCATCCTTGGGACTAGCCTTGTTGAGATCCCGAAAGTCTATGCAAACCCGTACTTTCCCATTTGCTTTTGTGACTGTTACGATATTTGCCAGCCAAGTCGGATATTCAATCACCTTGATAAAGCCCACTCGTAGGAGTTTCTCAATTTCTTCTTTGACCTGTAAGGACCACTCAGGTTTGATCCTCCTCAGTTTCTGCTTGATCGGCTTAATATCTGGATTTAGGGGTATCCGGTGTTCCACGATAGCTGCTTCCAACCCAGGCATGTCTTTGGAGGACAAAGCAAAGACGTCTACAAACTCTTTAAGCAACTCGATCAGGGCAACCCGCTCATCTCCGGAGAAGAAGCTACCAATTTGCGTTTCTTTGGGTTCTTCAGCTGTTCCCAGGTTCACTGTTGTCAATACCTCATCGGCAGCTTGGGCCCGACTTTCCTTTTGCTCACAAACCTGTTTTGAATTATTTTCTAAAATTTGTTCATTTATTAAGTCTGAATTATCTTCAATTGAATCTGGCTTAATTATTTTTAAATCTTGATGATTATTCTTGGTTAAGCGTTCAATTGTTAGATTTGCAATCAAGAGATACTCAGAAAGATCGACCATTTTATTCAAAGCAAAGGGAAAAACAGTGTCTACAACACGACGACGGTCTTCCGTCGTGAGGACGTCAGACCGATCGGAGGACTCGAACTCAATAACGAGGGATTCATGGGAATGACTCAAGACACGGGGAACATATTTAGACGCAGAGGGACAAGGACGAGGCTTGAGCCCAAGCTTTTTGATGATAGTCTCCCTGTCAGCGACCGGTCCTCGGAATGAAGTCCAATTCTGCAGCGGCCTCTCTGCAACGGTCTCCAAACCGTTCAGATCTGCAGCTGGCCCCTTTTCAAACTCCAATACGGCCACTATCTCATTGTCGGAAGAAAAGTCAATCAAATCACTGGGATCCTCAGCCACAACCAACCCTTCTGTAGGTACCTCTGCCAAATACATATCATCCTCGGGCTCTAACAGCCCCTGGTCTTTGAACAGATCTGCCAAATCACCATCAATGTCCACGGGGTCAGCACCGCGGATCTTGTAAAGCAATTTCTTGAATGAATTTCCCACCCGGGATAAGGAATGGTGTGGATAATGGTAACACGGGATTCATCCCTTGGGAAGGTAAAATTTGGAAGGCCAACCTTGCACAGTAAGGAGGGCAGGAAAGAATTTCCCTCCAAGAAAATAAAGCCAAGCTCGTATCATTGGCATCAGTGAGAACTTTCAGGAGTTTGTGTTTGAGGCGATTGTCGCCAGAAACTAGGGCTTTTCTGTTTTTGATTTTGGGGATAATCTCTCGAAGGTCACCAGAGTGGTTCCAACCTACGCGAGAAGTAACGAAAATAGGATTGGATTGCCAGTTATGGACTTTTCGAGGATGAGGAGTTAGGATTTTGGGTTTTCTATACTTTATGGACAAACAGTTCTCGACTAGCCATCTCACTTGGACACATCGGTATAACCTTCAAACAAATGCACAAGTAAAGGAACTGTGGGTTCTTGCCTAAGGGCCCTACAAATCACCAAGTAGATGGTAAGGATGCGTATGACATTGGGGTGAAGATCAACAGCGGATTTGGATTTGTGCATGAATGCACATATGAAAGGATCTATAGGAAATCTAAGTCCATCTTCTAGCTGGGAAGGATATGCGACAATCCCGTCCATTCTTTGTGCATGGCGACCAAGGACCAGTCGCCAGTATAAGGCTCAATGTGGTGGAAGTTATGGTTTATCCCATACTTAACATGAAGGGGTGTTTAAAAATCTAATGAAGAGGAAAAGATACTTGTTTCAGCGATAATGGAGGATGGGATCTCGTGGGAGACTTGATGCCTTGAGGAGGTTTCTGCAGCCAGCGTATCAGAGACATCATGGCTGGATGAAGAGCTGGAGGAAGACATGTCGCCAAGTTCACTGGAAGAGAGAACCTGTTTATAGAAGTGACGACTACGTAAATTGAAAGCAGCGGGATAGTCAGTATCTGAGAAATCAAAGTCAAAAAGAGGATGGTAGAAGTCACAAATGTGTGAACAAAGTACCCAAGTATTGAAGAAAGTTTTCATGGGAACTGACTTATGCAAAAATGGAGGACCCCTAATTTCTAAGGTAACCAAAACGTTGACATCAGCGCCATGGCGCATAAGCATATCATTGAGGTCCTCGCATAGGATCCTAGCCCAAACCCCCATGCCAACCCTATAAAACCCTCCAGTTTTCCTAATTTGGCTAAACCTAATAGTTCTGGCACAAGACTTAGTCCTAGCCATTCATGCGAAATGCGGGAATTGAAATGAACTTAAAAACATGAAAGATTAAAAGAGTGTTACCTGGAAATTGGTTGAGAATGATGAAGACTAGAAGATTTAGCCGGATTTTTGGCCGAAAATTTCAAAGATGTGGGAATCCTTCAGAAACGTACCAAATAGGCTAGAAAGAAAAGTTTAACGAACGTAAATCTGAAGGGAACTTGAAAATGGTGGGATGAAATGGAAAACGGTTCACCGGAGGAAGCAAATGAGGTTTTGGTTTCGAGTAACAGAATGAAATGAGAGGACTAAGGCTGACCTTAGCCAAAGTAGACGAATAGTTTCTGGGGAGTTTTCAAAATGTATTAAATGATGTTCGACTTTTGAAATTCCCCCTCATTATTGAAGAAATATCATTAGGGCAAGAAAATCGAAATGGCAGTACGGCTATGACAAACCGTCCCTATCCGTCAACCGTGAGAAGACACGTGGCCAGAAGTATGTCAACTGAAATCGTCATCTCGCCAAGCGACAATCAAGAGGCGAGAATCACAAGCGACAACCGTAATTTCTCGACTGGATCATGAATAATCCAGATCTCAAACTTGGGGTTACTGATGTGATTGTGAAAAAGAGACATGGGCCTAACCTAATAATATGAGGCCCAATACGGCAATTATGGATTAAAGATCATAATAAGGGGCCCAAGTTAGATAAAGGCGATCGACGAGTTCTTGAGGTGTATTCGCGGGAACGAGGACCAGCGAGAAGTCCGTTAAAGCCCATCACTGTATGGAAATGGTATAAGTATCAAAAGGCCGGTATCTCTCGTTAGTGTAGGTTCTTATCAGCGACAATAAGGGTTGTCGCCTTATAATGATTGCCGCCTATAGGCGACATATGGATCAGAAGCTACAGTTCAGAAGTCATTAAAATCATTATGTATGGGGCCCACACAATTTGTTAAATGATGAAGAATTTCTCAGAGATAAAGTTGGCATCTCCACTTGCTGATACGTGCTCTTGCCCACCTTATGGATGATCGACACGCGTCCAGAACATATGACTTGCACATGATATGTGGGAGTATATAAACTACATCAAAAATGATATTTGGTAAGCCCTTTTAAGTACATTTTCTACAGATTTCATACCAGTTTATGTTTGTGCTTTCTTGATTATCTTGATCTTATGCTTACTCTCACACCGGAGGGGTAACGCCGGAGACGCCCTCGGCCTAGTTTACGTGTGGTGCATGTGCAGGAGACAAACGGAGAAGACGTCGGAGTATCCATCATAGCATCGGTGCTAATTACCACTATGTCAATCCTTAGTTCTGATAAGATTATGAAGTTAAGTATTTTTTACATTCTAAAATAAAATTTTATTTTATTTGTAATAAAATAAAATTTGACATTTATTTTGAGATGAATATTTGTAATAAAATAAAATTTGATGTGAGATGAAAATACGAATTAAATATCGTATACAAACGGACACTCATAATGCAATAACGCTCTCTCTTTATCTGACTCATCGCTATAAAATGAAAGACGTAAAATCTGGGGAGAAACGCGTTTCTCCATAATTTATGGAGAAACGGGGTCCGACTTGTCGCGCGACAATGCAGGCCAGAACACGTTTCTCCATAAGTATGGTACGACTCTTTTTTCTGGATATCCGTCCCAAGGCTTCTGAATATCCAGAACCTTATGAAAGTGATATCCAGAATCAGAAATTTGGCCTTGGCCTTGGCCTTTGCCCCAAAAAAATTTTTCTGGATATCTGTTCCAAAGCTTCTGGATATCAATATTCAATGTTCTGGATATCCAGAACCTTATGAAAGTGATATCCAGAATCATAAATTTGGTCTTGGCCTTGGATTTGGCTTCAAATTTTTTTTTTCTGGATATCCGTCCCAAGGCTTCTCGATATCAATATTCAATATTCTGGATATCCAGAATCTTATGAAAGTGATATCCAGAAATTTAGAATTTGGCCTTGGCCCCAAATTTTTTTTTTGGATATCCATCCCAAAGCTTCTGAATATCCAGAACACGTTTCTCTATAAGTTATGAAAAAACGTGTTTCTCCAGAGACCGACTCAATGAAAGAGACGGAGAAAATGACAAGAAAGAATGAGTTGGTCGATCGATAGTAACCGAAATAGTTTTTAAAAATGTTGAAAAAAAAAATCAAGATAATTGTGGCCATATATTCACATAATCATTTTCGCTTCATAATTAGAACAAGACAAAGATAGTACTAGCTCATGGTCCCCATATTTAAGTAAGTCTAGGTTTTTTATTTTTTATATTTAATTTTCTCAATTATTTTCCTATTTTGACAATTTAGTTAGTGGGAAACCAAAGATATTCCATTTTTAGGCATCCACTGATTTCCTTTTAACTTTATATGGTAAAGTTTCACGTACGGACGAGTTGCTTGGGATTTTGCGTAATCATACAGATATTTTTGCTGCATTTTAGTTTTATTTTTTCATTTAGGTTGTTTATATTTACTTTGTCACGTGTAAGCTTTTGGTGTCTTTCCTTATTTTTGTTGAATTCTAACATAATTATGCGATGAATTTTTCAATTCTCAACTTTTTAAAAAAAAATTAATTACAAAAATAAGTAACGTACTACACCCTTGTCAACACTAAATGTAACATAATACGAATTGATAACATAATATAACGTACTTTTGATTCTTAATTACAATTAAAGTAACTAAGTTGAATGAAGCTAATTTTCATTAACGAAATGAAATAACTCGTTAAATAAAATAATAATTGTTAAATAAGTAACATTCATTTCATCTTCATTCTCATTTCTCATTTCTTATTTCATCTCTAATTTACATTTTTCAATTTCTAACCATGATGAACGCATATTGTTAATTTACAACCTGACTACATAAAACCTATAATTTCCCAACTTTCTTGTATTATGTATCTTAAGGGCCACTATGTCTAGCACTCTTGACCCTCTAACCTGTATTCAGGCTTCGGGACCTTCCTCGGGTATTTGAATGTGCACATATATTGCAAGGAGTGTTATCATCCCTCCTATATGGATATCACCGGGAAAGTTAGGGGCAATGTGATCCTAAAGGCGATCAATAAACCACTTTCCCAAATTTATTCCCCTAAATCCCGTGACAAATGCCCATAACAAAAACAACTCATTCCTATTGATTGTTCCCTTATCCTCTCTTGCAAAAATGGTGCATGCATACATTGTGTGAATATATCGGAGGACGGGGTGGACAATTAAGGATGCCTTGGAAGTCTTAGGGAGGAAAGATGTGTAGCCTGTGATTTGTCTCCAAAAGAGGTCCACATTAAATTGTGGAGGTGGTACATTTGAGATGTTTCTAGGGGAAGGCCATCCAATTATTTCATTGATTTCCTCAAGGCATGTGTGCTTAGAAGAAGGAATTCTAATTCAATGTCATCAAACTCCTCACCGGTTGCTTTATCAATCAAAGTTCTCTTTCTCTTAGTCATAGTACTAAGGAACTCTAGAGTGAGGGTTTCGTAGGTTTTTGCTTCTGTTCATAGGAATTCCTCACTGCTCAATCCTTGGTGCAAAGGCCATACAGTACCATTGATTCCTAAGGCCCTCATTGTATTAGGATCGGGGAATTGTGTAGGCTTTATAACTGTAACGACCCCGAATTTTCACAACAATAATAATACTTAATTGATAATAAAATAACCTCCAACGGCTACTAAAATCATAATTCAAACACTAACCATAATTTGAAATGACTTAAATTCTGAAAAACGGTAACACTTTCAACGGCTAGTACAATCCACTAGCTCAACAAAATTCTTTATAGTCTTACAACTCTCAAATAACTGAAATAACTTACTAAAGAGTCTAAAATGAAAAAATCTAAACCGATCCTTGAACTCCTCATGAAGCGCTTCCGAACCATTTCACATTCTTTCTATATGAAATATGGAAGAAAATAAGATGAAAGGGTGAGCGAACAATGCCCAGTAAGTTCATATACAACCCCTCCGGTTACTAAGGAGGAGTTGACCTGAAGGAATATCAAACGATACAAATTTCAAATAACAATCGAAGACATAACGAAGTACAAATTTGAAATCATTATATAACAAATTCTCAAATCATATGTCTTTCAAAATCTCAATGGTTTCACAAACTGAGTTGACAAATATTTTGGAGTTTCAAATGATGACGAAATCGATTCAAATTGACTCGAATGATTTACTTAATTAAAACTGTCTCATACCAGCTATAATTAACTAAACCACTCACAGATTATAAGGAATTTCAAAGGACTGATAAGCTGAACAAAATTGACTCGAATGATCTAGTTATCTACAACTGTCCCATACCAGCTGTAGATAATCAAATCATTCACAGACATCATGATCACATAAGTGGTCCACTGACCTTATCAAACCAAAATCCCATAAAGGGAACAAAAGCCCACAAAGAGCACTAATACCCACAAAGGGAACAAAAGCCCACAAAGAGCACTAATACCTACAAAGGGAACAAAAGCCCACAAAGAGCACTAATACCCACAAAGGGTTCGAAATCCCACAAAGGGCACAAAGGTTGACTCCGCAGAGTCCTAAGTTTGCCCGAAGGCCAAAATATCAAATATATCCCTCCGAAGAAGGTTGTCTAACTTAGTGATCATTAATGAAACAAAATTATATCATATCAAAACTTATTGCATACAAAAATACGAACTTTCACAAGGACAATAAAATTTTCGTATTTTTTTGAAACCAAAAGAACGATTTATCAAACGAATAGCAAAAGATTAGCAAATAACGGTAACCGAGGGAGTCAAAACAAATACTGACGCGAGGTCAGCTTTTACGTATCAAATGAACGTACATCGCCAAGAAATATGCGGAAACCTAAACAATGAAACGGAGCGAAAATCAATTAACTTAAAGATGTATAATCCCTTACCTTAGCGTTGCTTAGTACTTCCAACAATGCTAATTCCGATCGGATCTACACAAATAAATAATATCCGTTAAGTACGGGTTAACTACTTAATACTCAATCCCAACTTAATTTTATTTTACTTTACTAACTTATGCGTTAATTCTATTTAACTCCGTCTCAAGTTGCTTTCCACTTCTAGAGTTTCCCAAATTACCCTTCACATAAATATCAAAACACTCTTAAGATTTACCCAAACTACCCTTAGGTTTCTAACATTTTTATTCCCTTTTCTTTAATCAAAAATACATTTGCACACACTAATTACACCTTTTTTAAAATAATTTTCTAAGGTCTTTTGACTTTTTATTACTCTCAAAAATGTCACTTTAATTTTCCGAATTTTGCATAACAACCCCTCAACTTTCAGATTTTGCAAAACAGCCCCTCAACTTTCTGATTTTACAAAACAGCCCCTTGACTTTCAAAAATTAAAAATAGTACCTTGACTTTCAAAAATTACAGAACAGTCCCTTGACTTTTCAAGATTTACCGAACAGTCCCTTGACTTTCAAAAATTACAGAACAGTCCCTTGACTTCAAAAATTACAGAACAGTCCCTAATTTCCAGATTTACAGTTTGGTCACTAGGGTTTGGAAAACTGATTTTTAGCTTTTAATCTTGGTTAGATTTCTAACCAAAAACACTTTTATTCAAAATCAAAACCTCTTTGATACCAAATATTTTACCCAAACCAATTTGTAAAACAATTTTACACTAAAAATTATTTACACAAAACACACACACACACACACGGCACACACATACAAAACACACAAAAGTATTTATTTTGCTTTAAATCTTCCTTAGTATGAACAACCCTAAATTAACCTTTATTAATTCATACACAATCATATTTCAATAATCTTTTATAGGATTTATATTTTCCATCACATAATATATTCATAATAAAAATCCCAATCTAATCTCAAGAGTTTCTAGGGTTTTCTAGGCTTTAAATTTAAGAACAATAATTATGGGACGAAAGAATCTTACCTTGGTTTTGGTATAACAAACGCCCAAGCTTTCCCTCCTCATTTTCTTCTCCAAAAGTGGCTGCCTCATTGCCCTCTCTCACGCCACTCTCTCTTTCTCTCACAGCTCCCTGTCGCCTCTCCTCTCTCTATTTTCTTGATTTGTAAAAATAAAACTAACCCTAAGTATTAAAAAAGAATATATATATATATATATATATATATATATATATATATATATATATATATATATATATATATATATATATATATATATATATATATATTTAGGTGAATTTTTCTAATCCTAATCTAATTAAATTTTTTAAGCCCACAAGATTACTTAACCCAATTAAACAAGCCCATTACTTTCAATTCTTTTATTAAAAAGGTAGTCCAAATAATTTAATTTAAAGAAATAATTTAATTACTAAAACAATTATTTAAAATGAGTATTTATAAAACGGTTCTACTAAATCTAAGCCCAATATCAAAGTCCAACTCATCTAAATAATTTAACCCACATAATATAATTCTAGGAATTCAATATAATATTAGGCCCTCTAAAAGCCTAAGTGAAAATTTAACAATTTACCAAATAATTCTCGTAAATTTTTGGGTTATTACATTCTTACCCCCTTAAAAGAAGTTTAGTCCTTTAAACTTTCATAATTCGACGAAGCAGCTAATCTTATCATATCAATCTAAACTAAATACTCCAAGAATGACACTGAGGTCAAACCTAAGGCTCAAATCAAACTTATCCTTACACATCCAAAACTCTCAAAGATCTAAAAGGCTCAAATCAAACTTATCCTCATACATTCTAAACTCCCAATGATATAAAGCCAAAATCAAATGTATCCTTACCCATTCTAAACTCCCAAAGATCTAAAAGCTCAAATCAAACTTATCTTCATACATTCTAAACTCCCAAGGATCTAAAGCCAAAGCTCTGATACCAACTGTAACGACCCCGAATTTTCACAACAATAATAATACTTAATTGATAATAAAATAACCTCCAACGGCTACTAAAACCATAATTCAAACACTAACCACAATTTGAAATGACTTAAATTCTGAAAAACGGTAACACTTTCAACGGCTAGTACAATCCACTAGCTCAACAAAATTCTTTATAGTCTTACAACTCTCAAATAACTAAAATAACTTACTAAAGAGTCTAAAATGAAAATAATCTAAACCGATCCTTGAACTCCTCATGAAGCGCTTTCGAACCATTTCACATTCTTTCTATATGAAATCTGGAAGAAAATAAGATGAAAGGGTGAGCGAACAATGTCCAGTAAGTTCATATACAACCCCTCCGGTTACTAAGGAGGAGTTGACCTGAAGGAATATCAAACGATACAAATTTCAAATAACAATCGAAGACATAACGAAGTACAAATTTGAAATCATTATTTAATAAATTCTCAAATCACATGTTTTTCAAAATCTCAATGGTTTCACAAACTGAGTTGACAAATATTTTGGAGTTTCAAATGATGACGAAATCGATTCAAATTGACTCGAATGATTTACTTAATTAAAACTGTCTCATACCAGCTTTAATTAACTAAACCACTCACAGATTATAAGGAATTTCAAAGGACTGATAAGCTGAACAAAATTGACTCGAATGATCTAGTTATCTACAACTGTCCCATACCAGCTGTAGATAATCAAATCATTCACAGACATCATGATCACATAAGTGGTCCACTGACCTTATTAAACCAAAATCCCATAAAGGGAACAAAAGCCCACAAAGAGCACTAATACCCACAAAGGGAACAAAAGCCCACAAAGAGCACTAATACCCACAAAGGGAACAAAAGCCCACAAACACTACAAGAAAATAGACATTTTGTGATGGCTTTCAGTGATGGCCATTTAAGCCCTCACGGTAGACACCATTTATGCAATGAACTAAGCCATCGCATAGGCGCAGTCACAAATTTAATTGGATCCTTACCGCGAGTCCAAAATTTTGGCGGTCTAAACAAAAATTTTCGCGGGTGAGAGAATATATTTTATACGATTGCTTGAATAAATTTGTGATGGCATTATTTATCTCATATAATAAATATATTGTAAAACAATTTTTTTTTTTTTTCGTATAAACTGAAACCATTTGAGACTAAGTGCCCATCGCATATTAGTAGGAGAAGTGAAATATACCTAGAAATTATCTCTCCTTCTTATTTTCTTTTCCAAATAACCTCTTCCCCTTCTCCTCTACAATCGGCGACTCTTGACGCCGACCCATTATCTCCTTGCCGCCGACCATTATCTCCTTGCCGCCGACCATTATCACCACCGCCGGAGCAAGATAGCGGGCGAGCGGGAGCAGAGCGCCGGCGCCGGAGTAGGTAATCTACATCCCGCTTTCCTCTTCTCTCATTTCAACGCTCTCTCTCTTCTGCCTCTCCCTCTCTCTCCCTTTATCCATGCTCTTCAAGCTATCAAGTCTATTTTCTATGTGAAATTTCTAATTTAGGGTTCTTAATTTTAGTAATTTTTCTAATTTAGGGTTATTACCATTACTTGATTTCTTCTTGCCGTGTTCTTCCCGATAACAATGAAAAATTGATTTTTGGAAAAATAATTTCTGAGGCTCGATTCAAACAAACCCATTCAGAAATCACCAATCTAAACTTGGAAACAGAAGTGTGGGGATATTTGAGTAAGTAAATAAAACAATAGGACCATCCAGCAGCTCTGGATGGACTAGGCATAAATTAGAATACGATGTGTGACATGCTGCAAATAGATCTCCATAAGCATCATCTGGTGTTGGTTCTTCAATTTTGTTCTCTGCATATGCGATCATCCTTTCATAATCATGTTTGTCCCTTTTAAAGCTCAATTTATCACACGGGAATGAGTGACATCTTTGCAAAACTTACATCAAGATACATTGTTTTCTGTTTCATTAAGTAGCAATCCACATGTTTTTTGACAAACTATTTGAAGGTATCTCATTGACAAAGAGCATATAGATCAGTTTTGGAGTTGGAACTTCATGTCTTCTTGCATAACTCCTTTTCCCTTGGGTACTGTTATGCTCAAGTGGTTAGGATTGTTAATTGCTCCCTTCAACACCTGATCATGAGCAATAGGGCAATAGTACAAGAACTCCACCCAACATTTTCCAAGGCTATCAATCAATTTTTGTTTGTATGCATAACTCCATTTGCCATATATGAAGTTTTCTTTCAAAACCCAAACTTCCAGAATTTGTTTTATTTAGTTCATTCTTTAGCAATCAATTTTTGGTTTCATCTTTTCAAAGTTCATCTTACATTATTTGGTTCTTTTTCGCTTCTTTCAATGTGATTTTTTGTTCTTACTCCAAAAACAAAACGTGAAGAGAGAAGAATTATAGATGTTTTTTAAACGAATTTAGAAATTATTATGGGGTAATTTTGTATTCTATTAGCGGTGAAGCACAAGAATGTACCGTCTTGCATCTACAAAACATAAAATTAGATTCTATGCTTATGCATTGTACATTGTACTAGGGTACTAGGGAAAGGGAGGGTAGAACTCGGCTCGGCAAAGTTTGTGACAAAGGCTGGAATTGTCTCTTTTGTGATATGTTACAACATTTTGAACTATTTTTGCATAAACTTTTATTTGTTATCATGATGATCATTTTGGTAGTTTCAAATCAAAATATACCTTTGTGCCAACTTATATGGTCTCTTCATTAGTTATTCCTTCCACATAGAGCATTATCTTTTTTTGGTACATAACAGGGAGCATTATCGCATTCTTGTGTGCCATCATTATGCTTTATTAGAATGGTGTTTATAATTTGACTCGGCGGGAGACATGTCTCATCATCGAAATTGGATGTACAGGGATGATTGTGAGAGTTTTAGATATGCTGAAGATTTCATTAAGGGGGTTGAGGAGTTTCTTAACTTTGCTTTTGCCCACCCAGAGTGTATGGCTGATGGCATGATAAGGTGTCCATCAAGTAAATGTGACTTTAGCAAATATAAGACACGAGAGTGCATGTACGAATGTGCTTACTTAATAATGGCTTTGTAGCTGACTACAAAAAATGGAATAAGCATGGAGAATCTAACATTGAAACGGAAACAATTAATATAGAAGATGAGAGAAATGAGAATTGGGCGGAAGAAATGTTAAGGGAAGCCGCGGGTCCAAATATTGATTCATCTAATGAGAACCCTAATACACAATCAAAAAAATTTTATGATTTGTTTGAGTCTTGCAATGTGCCATTGTGGAAAGGGTGTGACTCTTACACTAAGCTGACTGCCGTTAGTCATTTGCTCCACTTGAAATCTGAATATGGGATTCCCAATAAGGGTTTTGATGAACTATTGACCGTTATAAAGAAAATGTTGCCAAAAGATGAGAATTTGCCTAAATCATATTATAAATGTAAGGCTTTGATTAAGGGTCTAGGCTTGCCTCACCATAAAATACATGCGTGTGAGAATGATTGCGTCTTGTTTTGGGGAAAATATAAAGAATTGATAGCATGTCCTACATGTGGTGAGTCTAGGTACAAAAACCATGACAATGCTACTTTGGAGAAATGTAAGCCTATACCAAAAAAAGTCATGCATTACTTTCCACTCATTCCTAGACTTTAGAGACTTTATTTGTCGTCTAAAACTGCAGAACACATGAGGTGGCATAGCTCAAAACGTATGGATGTTGAGGGTGAGATTAGACACCCCGGATGGCAAGGCGTGGAAAGATTTTGATCTCAATTATCCGCATTTTGCAGTAGATTCTCGCAACATTAGACTTGGCTTGGCAACTGATGGGTTTAACCCATTTGGGCACACCAGTAAGCCACACTCAACATGGCCTGTCTTTATTGTCCCATATAATCTTCCCCCGTGGATGTGTATGAAACCTGCATATATGTTTATGCCTTTGATTATTCCTGGCCCGAAGGGCCCTGGTCGAGAGCTTGATGTCTTCTTAGAGCCACTAATTGAGGAGCTGAAAACCTTATGGTCTGAGGGTGTTGATACTTATGACATCTCTCTCAAACAAAATTTCAATTTGAGGAAATTTGCTTTAATGTGAACTATTAGTGATTTCCCTACCTATGGTATGTTGTCCGGTTGGAGTACACACGGAAAGTTGTCGTGTCCTGTTTGTATGGATAACACTATAGCTTTTACTCTTAAAGAAGGTAGGAAGCCAAGTTACTTTGGTTGTCATCGTCGATGGTTAAAACCTGGACATAGATTTCGATCAAACAAGAATAATTTCAATAATAAGACCGAGAGAAAGTTGGCCCTTCCAAGAAAGACGGGGGATCAAGTTCTAGATTATATTAATCAATTTGATTCAATTACTTTTGGGAAGGGACAAAATAGTGATGAAAAAATTCCTGGGTTTGGGGTTGAGCATAATTGGACTAAAAAGAGTATATTTTTTGAGTTGCCATATTGGCACAAACTCTTGATTCGACACAACTTGGATTTGATGCACATTGAAAAGAATGTTTTTGATAATGTATTTAATACAGTTATGAATGTCAAGGGAAAAACGAAAGACAATGATAAATCTCGTTTGGATTTAAAAGCTCTTGTATAAGACCTGAATTGCATACGAGATTGAATAATAATGGGAAAACAATAATGCCAAAAGCCAAGTACACACTAACCAATGAACAAATCAAACAAGTGTACGAGTGGCTCCAATCCCTTAAAGTTCCTGATGGGTATGCTGGCAACATTTCTCGATGTGTAAACCCTAAAGAGTACAAGATATCTGGGCTTAAAACACATGATTGTCATATTTTAATGGAAAGATTCCTCCCACTTGCCTTGCGAGAATTCTTGCCTAAGGATGTGTGGGAACCTTTGAATGCACTCAGTCAGTTTTTTAAGGATATATGCTCAAAAGTCTATAAAGAAGAGGAGTTAGAGAAGCTTGAATCCGGAATAATAGAAACATTGTGTAGGCTCGAGATGATTTTTCCACCTTCTTTTTTTGATTCTATGGAGCATCTACCTATTCACTTAGCATATGAAGCTAAAGTGGGCGGTCCAGTCCAGTATCGTTGGATGTATCCTTTTGAAAGGTAATCTCCTCATTTGTTGTTATATTAAACATGCCATATTTTGTTGTTGCTATATAACATGTATATCATTCTCATATGAAGGTGTATGCAACACCTTAAAAGGAAAGTGAAGAATAAAGCATGTCCAGAGGGCTCAATTGCACAAGCATGCTGGATTGAGGAAGTTGTGAATTTTTGTTCACATTATTTTGACCCCATTATTCAGACCAAGCTCAATAGAGATGATCGAAATGATGAAGGGGTTCGGGAGGAATGGAAAGGAGCGTTACCAATTTTTGCCCCTGATGGTCGTTCCCTTGGCAAGGGAAAAGATCGGTTTTTGTCATGTGAGGAAGTTAGTGCAATAGGCTTATATATATTGCTAAATTGTGACTATGAAAGGGCGTACGATAAAATAAAGTAAGTATAAATATGAGAATTTTAAAACTTAATGACCCATTATTTTGCAATTTACTCTAATCAATTTTGTTTTTATATCTTAATTTCAGTGAGCATAGGGCAATAGTACAAGAACTCCACCCAAATATGTCAGAAAATCAAGTAGAGGAAGAACATCATCGAACATTATTTAAATGGTTCCAGCAGCAGTGTAACAGGGACAATGATAATAATCTGAAGTATTTAGCTATGGGACCTTATAAAGATGTTACAAGTTATAAGCGGTTCCTTGTCAATGGTTTTCGGTTCCATACAAATAAACTAGAGTTCGGGAGGGTAACTCAAAATTCTGGAGTTGTAGTGAAGGGAAGTAACTACGGAGACGATGAACATGATTATTATGGACACTTGGTGGAAGTCCTCGAGGTACACTATTATGGAGGGAACACTGTTTTTTTATTCAAATGTGAATGGTATGATCCAATAAAAGGGGTTGAAGTTGACAAGTATGGATTTACCAAGGTAAACACTAAATCTAGACTAAGGTCCTATGAACCATTTATGATTGCATCTCAGGTTTTACAAGTTTTCTATGCAAGTTATGTTTTAAAAAAAAAAGTTGGTCTAGTGTTATTAGTACAAAGCCCATGATACATATGATATTATGGAAATTGATGAAGCTGAGGATGCAAACACATATCAGGAGAATTAGATCCTTGCTGTAAATCTGTGTAATTTTGAATACGAGGGTGATAATATTATGCTTCATGATAACTCTGAACCTGGAATTGAAGTTGAGCCTCTAGAAGACGATCGGGATAGTGAAGGTTTTCCTGATCATGAGGATGATGATGATGATGATACCCTTAATGAAACTTACGACACAACTGATGAAGAGAATGATGATACCCTCAATGACTACATTGATAATGAGGATGGTAACAGCGATAATGAAGATGGCGATTCCTTCGATGAGAGCGACTGATAGAGACTTGGTATAAAATTAAATAATTAATTTAAGCTTAGTTGTCAATGTACATGTTTCAAAAATATAGCAATTTTCTTTTCTTTTGTTCAGCCAGTGGGGAAACATGATTCAGGGGAAAAGAAATAATTGTCTTATTTTTATTTGCATTGTGTGCTCATTGTAGTCTATACTTGCCTAAGTTAGTTGTCCCGTGTACTTAACTATCTTGTTGTTTATTTTCAGTAATGATGTGCTAGCCACCTGATGAAGGACTAATGAATGGGGTGTGGGCCATATCAGTCGAATACGGTTTGTTCCGATTACTATAACTGGTTGTAGTATAAGGGTGTGGCGGTACTAAGAAGATTGTGGGTGGTTTCTTTTTATGTTTTTGTTTTCTATGTTGTGTTATTTGTAAAAGGTTGAGTTTGTTGGAAGCTTTGCTGACTAAATTTGATCCACTTTTGTGTTGAGCTTTTGCATTATGTGTTATTTTGCCTCTGTGCTTGCTGGGTTGGCCTCTGCCCTTGTCTCAATGTGATGCAAGTTGTTGCTTTTCACTTGCCCTTGCAGTTCCTTTTTTTTTTTTTTCTCACTGTCAGTAGAGTCCTTACTAAACTTATGAATCATTGTGTCTGTCTTCACCAAGTCTTTTTGAAATTTGAAATTCACAGCTAATGAAATTCTAACTTTACATAATTGTAGGGTGGTTCTATTGGCCCAAAAATATTGGCAGTTAAGTTTGTTGAAGAGGTTTCGCATTGCTTCTGACTCCCGCTAATTCTGAAAGAAGAAGTCCAGAAGGTATTTCATCTTTGAGCATCTTGAGTGCAGGGTTCATTTCATGACTGGTTGTTGGTCTTTTTTGTTATTTTATTTATCGCCGCATTAGTTTTCCAATTACAAAAGATTTTGTCTACTCATTGCATAGAAGTTTGACTTTTACAGTAACATGATTTATATAAGACGTGTGTTATATTTTATCGGGGTTGAGATAAAAATTTATAGTAACACGAGTCATTACATGTTACAAAAAGAGAGTTGCGTTTTATTTTGAATTCTGTACAGTCGGTTTGTATTGGCCCTGTATATATACTGCAGTGAGTATACAGACAGTAGAGTTGTCATCATCAGCTCCTTGCTTGAATCATATTGCCAAGGCAACTGACCTTGTTTGGAAATTTGTTGCAGATGCAAATTGTAGAATATAAAATCTCTGTGCTTTGCCAATGATGCAACAGATGCTGTATAGTGTGATCATATAAGTCAATGAAGTTGCTCCCCTCCCCTCCCCTCCCCTCCCCTCACGCATGCCGGGATACTGATGCTGTGTATGATACCATTAAGAGTTTTAATTTTACAAATCTTTGCTTGAAAAGTTTGTCAGATTCAATACTATTTGTGTCACAGTATTCCATCCAACAGCATTTGAATTTTTTTTGACATTCATTTTGAGGCGGATAGTTTGCTTATGTAAGGATATTGTGTGCTGAGTTTTGAAGATTATGAATTGCTTCTATCCTTGCTGATACATACGGTGTCTATTATACTTATATTTCTTTTTTAATTTTTTTTTTTCACTCTTAATGCATGAATAATTGAGGAAAGTGAACTGAAGCTCTTCTGTTGCTGTGTGTGTGTACTTTATTATGACATGTTTATCACTTTTTTTGATCACTAAATAAGTTCTCTCTTCATATTCAGGTATGGCTAGAGGTAAAGGTGCTGTACGTTCAACTTCTGGTAGGGGTGGTTCCATGAATACATCTAATCGGAAACCTCTAGCATCTCCGGCTAATTCTCACATCCCTGCTGCCACTGTTTCGCGTTCAACTGTTGGTGGGGGTGGTCCCCTAAACACATCCGCTCAGCAATTACTTAACTCTTTGGATGCTCCACATGTTGTTTCGGCCTCTGTTGCTCCTCATGTTCCTGCTGCACCTCGTGCACTCCGCGCTTCCCGTGTTCTGCCGCACCTCGTGCACCGTCGCTCCTCACGTTCCTGCTGCACCTCGTGCACCTGCTGCTCCTCATGTTCCTGCTGCTTCCCGTGTTCTTGCTGCTCCCCGCGTTCATGTACCTCTGGTGGAAGATGTCCTAGAAGATGTAAATCATGCTAATGATCAACCGAAGAATACACGTGGTTTAACCGTGGGCGTGAAGGGGCCCAAATCTGGCCAGGTGAAGATTCTAGTTACTGTACTCAGACACACGTAAGTTTCATCCAAATATTGTGCCTTGTTAAGTGGTTTATAAGTTCAATTTGTTTTTTTATTTATATATCATATATCATGCATGCATGGAACTCTTTTCATTAGATTACTACCTGCAAAGGCCACTTCAAAGCTTAACCCAATCTTCAGAAGACATTTCGATAAAGGCGATAAACTCAGAACAAAATGGAGCCATTGGAGTGAAGATCTCAGTGATCTTTGGATAGATTTTCTGGTAACATGTTATTTCATTCATATTTTTCTTGATTAAATATAAATTTACATTACTTGGCTTGAATATGCATGTCATTTCAATGCGGTAACCACAATCTATTTTATGTCTTCGCAGAGGTACTTTAGGTTTGCTTCACCCGAAGAGGAAGCAAGAGGACGTATAGTGTGGGAATATATATGTGCTAGAAATTATCCTAAGTACCTCCATGGATGGAAGAGAGAGGCACTGAAGGCATACGGATCAATACCTGCTGCGAGGAACCACAATCCGGAATGGACAAGCCTTAAAATATGGCAGGAATTATGTGATTACTGGATGAGTGAAGCCTTTCATCAATCAAGTGAATTGCGGAAGCAAAATCGATCTTCATTAAAAAGTATACCTCACACATCAGGAAGGATTCCATACGAGGAAGTAGAATTGAAACTGGTAAAGTAAAACATGGTTACTCTCTTATTTGTTAATCATCTGTTAAGTATCTATTATTTTTTCTATTTACTAAGACGGTAACGTGTGTAATGTACAGGCTGAGAGCTTGGGTCGTCCTCCGACTCAAATTGAAAGGTTTACAGAAACCCACATTAGAAAGAAAAATATCCAAGACAATAATGAAAATGTTTGGGTTAGTGAAGATGCTGAAAAACTTGAGGTACATATCATGAAATTATTTAAATACTCTCTATTATTGCTATTTCGACAATGGTTTAGTAAATTGCCATGATGATATGTGTTATGCTCTTATGCTTTGTGGAGATTTATAAGGTTTGTGTTAGAATGTTAGTTATGCATATCAGTCCCTCAGCTGCTGCACATAACATGGAAAATTCAACCTTGAAATTATGAACAATGAGATGATATGTCTGACAGAATGCATTACAAAAAGTTTGGCTGTAAGCCTATAACAGTCTGACCCTTTCTTCTCAAAGACGTTGACTTTGTACAAATTAACAATCTTACAATGTTTAAAAATGCTTGTACTAACAGTAAGAAGTTTGTTTACTGCCATAATCTTATTTTCAGTGTCATGTTTGCTTAGGTTTTGTCAAACCTGTTAGGAATTAATCATAATAAAGGAAATACTTGTACTAACAGTAAGAAGTTTGTTTACTGCCATAATCTTATTTCCAAGATTGCTAAACGGGAAATTATACTTAGGGATACTAATCGGTTTCATCATTTCTCTAATGGGATTTGCTCTTGTGGTGATTATTGGTGAGCCAAAAGTGACATTTGGCTTAGTGAAGGGCCTGGAGGCTTTCATCTGGGTCTGTAAACATAAAAGAGAGTTAGAAGAGTATGAAACCAGTGGCATTTCAGCCTTTATACCTATATTTTTGTATTGCTATTGAGGCTTCATTAAAAAGAATACATAATCCAGTTCTTTTGATGCTTCCCTTAGTTTTGATCTTAATTAAAGTTGCGAAAGCTCACTCAATCTTTGTCAATTTTCCTAATGAAGCCATTTCCACTAACAACCTTGACTTTGTACAAATTAACAATCTTACAATGTTTAAAAATGCATGTTAGAAAATCTCAGGTTGCTGTTTGTGGAAAATGCTTGTCCTTCCCCTTTCTTCTTTTGACAACCAAACTTTGTTCCTACAGCCAGTCAACTGAAGGAGAACTCTTTTTTCTTCTACCAAACAAGGATAGGGAAAACAGTACAAAAACTATACTGCCTAAATTGTCACTCTTCCCTCCTTTTCCTGTTTGAAAATTCAAAAGAAAGTAAAACATGTGCATGTTGAATCCAACTTTGGACAAAAGTTGCAGGTCCTTTGAATCATTTGCTAGTTCCTTCAACTCAAAGGACATTCCAGCTTGAAGAGTCCTTTTAGTGGGAGCATTTTGTAAAGCAAATCCCCACTGCTCCATGAATAATTAAGGAAAGTGAACTGAAGCTCTTCTGTTGCTGTGTGTGTGTTTTTTCTTTAGCATGGTCATTGTTAGTGGTCTCTAATTGTTAGTGGTCTCTAATTGCATGAAATGATCAGCTACCATTTCTGAATGTTCTCTTGTGAGAATGTTATAAGTTTCTGTTCACTTTATCCTTGTTGATAAAGGTTAATGTTATATTTTCAAAGCATGCATTACTGTTTGTGATGATGGGAGTGTGGTGTCTACAATGATTCATTACGAGTTGATATAATTAACATGCCAATGCTAGCAGGCTGATGCCATTTTAATATGGTCTGAAAGCCTTCGGTTTGTAAATAGACTTGTTATAAATTAACATTGCTGATAGTACTTTGAATTAAATTTTTACAGGAGGCTTATGCAACCAAATTACGTGAAGTTAATGGCCTGGAACCTACAACCCAAATCAATGCTGTTTTGTGCCAAGGATGTGATCTTTGTTTCGACCCAGGGATGTAAGATATGGGAGGTGGTAGCCGGTGGTGCAAGAAAAGGAAGATTATTTGGACGTCCAGGGAGAAGTGGAGCAAGCGTCCCATTAGCGCTTCATCGATTGATTATGCGGCGTTTGCTGCTTCACAAAATGCATCCGAGGAAATGAACAAAATGAAAAAGGATCTTGAGTTAAAGACATTACAACTTGCTCAACAATCAAAAGCATTCACTCAACAATCAAAAGAATTTTCTGAAACAAAAGCCTATCTGACAACTATGGCACCAATGCGAAGTGCTTTGGCAGAAAGAAGTGGGATGCTCGCTCCTCCTCCTCCTTTGTTCAGTGACATTAGTTGTGCTACACCTAGTTCCGACGGGGCATCAAATATCCCAACAAATGCATCTCCTTTCAATGACGATGATGGTAATGGTGAGGCTGATGACATTATCTAGTTGATATGTTTTTAGAGAATATTTTGTTTTAGACCGCCATGTGACTACTAGCCTATTATTATATAGGACAAAGAAAGTAGTTTTTGTTTTTTGAAACCTGGACAAAGAATGGTGGTTGGTTAGCAAGTTTTGGCACTTGGTATATATTTTGGACAATGGCTGTTGGTTACAAGTTTATATAAAACTTGTATTTATGCATATGAGTATTTTATTTATTTTTAGTTTTTATGAAAAAAAGTAGCAATTACAAAAATAAAATTTATATAAATTTTGGGAATTCTATAAATTTCGGGAAATATTTATGTGATGGCTAGTGCCATCTCTAAAGAACATCTCAAAGATTTTTGGCAAAATATGTGATGGCGGTTGCCATCGTATAAAATGTAAAATATACGATTGCAATTGCAATCACATAATCAGGCTTTATGCGACGGTGAAGTCCATCTAATTTGACGATTATATGCGATGGTGAAGTCCATCTAATTTGACAACTATATGCGACGGTTAAATTCATCTTTGTTGAAAGGAATATGCGATGGTTAAAACCATCTTTGTTGAAGACATTATGCGATGGCATTTTATTTTTAAAATAATATTTTTATTGAAAATAATATTTATATTATAAGATTGGATTAGCCATCGCATAAGGTATTACACATTACGCGATGGCCGCGGCTGTCGCATATACCTTTAGCGACAAGGCCTAAGGCGACGGTCATTTTGATGGATTTTGCAATCGCATAAGGAATATGCGACGGCTTATGGACATTATGCGATGGCTTTCGGCCATCGCGAAAAGTAACTTTTCTTGTAGTGAAAGAGCACTAATACCCACAAAGGGTTCGAAATCCCACAAAGGGCACAAAGGTTGACTCCGCAGAGTCCTAAGTTTGCCCGAAGGCCAAAATATCAAATATACCCCTCCGAAGAAGGTTGTCTAACTTAGTGATCATTAATGAAACAAAATTATATCATATCAAAACTTATTGCATACAAAAATACGAACTTTCACAAGGACAATAAAATTTTCGTATTTTTTTGAAACCAAAAGAACGATTTATCAAACGAATAGCAAAAGATTAGCAAATAACGGTAACCGAGGGAGTCAAAACAAATACTGACGCGAGGTCAGCTTTTACGTATCAAAGGAACGTACATCGCCAAGAAATATGCGGAAGCCTAAATAATGAAACGGAGCGAAAATCAATTAACTTAAAGATGTATAATCCCTTACCTTAGCGTTGCTTAGTACTTCCAACAATGCTAATTCCGATCGGATCTACACAAATAAATAATATCCGTTAAGTACGGGTTAACTACTTAATACTCCGTCTCAACTTAATTTTATTTTACTTTACTAACTTATGCGTTAATTCTATTTAACTCCGTCTCAAGTTGCTTTCCACTTCTAGAGTTTCCCAAATTACCCTTCACATAAATACCAAAACACTCTTAAGATTTACCCAAACTACCCTTAGGTTTCTAACATTTTTATTCCCTTTTCTTTAATCAAAAACACATTTGCACACACTAATTACACCTTTTTTAAAATAATTTTCTAAGGTTTTTGACTTTTTATTACTCTCAAAAAGGTCACTTTAATTTTCAGAATTTTGCAAAACAGCCCCTCAACTTTCAAATTTTGCAAAACAGCCCCTCAACTTTCTGATTTTACAAAACAGCCCCTTGACTTTCAAAAATTAAAAATAGTACCTTGACTTTCAAAAATTACAGAACAGTCCCTTGACTTTTCAAAAATTACCGAACAGTCCCTTGACTTTCAAAAATTACAGAACAGTCCCTTGACTTTCAAAAATTACAGAACAGTCCCTAATTTCCAGATTTACAGTTTGGTCACTAGGGTTTGGAAAACTGATTTTTAGCTTTTAATCTTGGTTAGATTTCTAACCAAAAACACTTTTATTCAAAATCAAAACCTCTTTGATACCAAATATTTTACCCAAACCAATTTGTAAAACAATTTTACACTAAAAATTATTTACACAAAACACACACACACACACGACACACACATACAAAACACACAAAAATATTTATTTTGCTTTAAATCTTCCTTAGTATGAACAACCCTAAATTAACCTTTATTAATTCATACACAATCCTATTTCAATAATCTTTTATAGGATTTATATTTTCCATCACATAATATATTCATAATAAAAATCCCAATCTAATCTCAAGAGTTTCTAGGGTTTTCTAGGCTTTAAATTTAAGAACAATAATTATGGGACGAAAGAATCTTACCTTGGTTTTGGTATAACAAACGCCCAAGCTTTCCCTCCTCATTTTCTTCTCCAAAAGTGGCTGCCTCATTGCCCTCTCTCACGCCACTCTCTCTTTCTCTCACAGCTCCCTGCCGCCTCTCCTCACTCTATTTTCTTGATTTGTAAAAATAAAACTAACACTAAGTATTAAAAAAGAATATATATATATATTTAGGTGAATTTTTCTAATCCTAATCTAATTAAATTTTTTATGCCCACAAGATTACTTAACCCAATTAAACAAGCCCATTACTTTCAATTCTTTTATTAAAAAGGTAGTCCAAATAATTCAATTTAAAGAAATAATTTAATTACTAAAACAATTATTTAAAATGAGTATTTATAAAACGGTTCTACTAAATCTAAGCCCAATATCAAAGTCCAACTCATCTAAGCATGCCCGGGAGAAGATAAGTTCCAGGGGGCGCACGACTCTCAGATACGCGGATTGCCTTCCTTTAACGGAGGCCGAGACGGATGAGAGGATGATATTCTATCTCTGGGATCGTTTCGAGGTGGCGCAGCTGAAGGGCGCTGAAATTTGGACTGTGCAGCGGAGGATTCTGAGAGGTCTGACCTGCGATGCCTATTATCTGGGAGAGAGGGTGACGCGCCAGCATGGCGTGAATTCGCCTTTGATGACACCGGTGGCGCCTCCCGCCGATATGATGCACCCGAGTGACAGATCTGCGACCTGGGATGATTACCGAGCCGGCCAGCACTTCTCGGCATTTGTGGCGATTGAGCCGCACCCGTATTTGTTTTGAGGAGGCCGAGGATGCCCTGTGTTACGGATAGAGAGGGTTTGGGATCCCGCGGTACCCTCGGACGGATTTTTCATATGTCCAGGATGGGGTCCGATTGAGGGTGCAGATCCTCGCCCGAGCGGCTTCATGCAGCTTTCCGGCCTCGTCCGGGTATGAAGGTATGGCTTCTCCTTCCCACCTTTCCTTTTTTTTTGTACTTTCTTTTCTTTCCTGTCATCATTTTTCGCTTCAACTGTTTCTGACGCTTTTGCTTTCGTGCAGTTTTCGGAGGTGGTCTTCGAGAAGCTGACGAAGCAAGTGATCGGAGCTAAGAGATTTATCAGGAGGATGGTTGCTTGCGGGGCTCCTCAAGCTAGAGCGAGGCGACCACGGCCGGTGCCTGTCAGGCGGGAGGCTTCCCCTATTCGTTCAGAGACCTCTTCAGAGACTCCTCTGTCTCCTCTCATTGATCCCCGCGCGGTGCTGCCTTCGGATCATGTCATTCTCGGGGATCCACACGGGCAGGGACACGTTTGGCAGCATGGTGGGTCGTCTTCGTACGTCCAGGAATCCGACGCCTTCAACTTCGGATATGATTTTTTCGCAGATCTTGGCTTGCCCTATCAGAGCGTGCCGGTTGGTCCTGACGAGCCTCTTTCTGGAGACGAGGACGATTCTGAGCCCGAGATCTTCAGGGCTCCTGATGAGGCGGGCCCGAGTCGCAAGAGGGACCGGGGGCAGACATCGGGCGCTAGGGATTCTGATTGATTACCTTTTTTAGACTGATTTTCTGAGATTTTGAGATTTGTACAGATACAGCTTGCATTTTTTTTTTTTGCTCTTTTCTCTTTTTTTTTTTGGGATGTAATAATTTAGGATTATTGTTACCTACCTTTTTTTTTTTTTTTGATTTTTGTCTTTTTTTTTTTTTTGTGTACACTCCCTTTATTTTTGGAATGTAATAATTTAGGATTTTATTATTTTTTTATGCAATGCAGTATGAATGCAATGTTGCATGAGCCTTGTTTTTTTTTTTTGGTAAGGGTGTAGATGTTTGGTGCATGGACTGGCTTGGACAGGCTTTGGCTGGGACAAAATATTCCTTTGGTGCAAGCAGCTTTGGAATTTGCAAAGATTTTTTCTTTTTGACAGACTTATCCGCGCGGATAGGACAGGAATCTGACACTGTCCTTTAATTTTGCTTCAGATCTGGTCTCACTTTATTTCAAATTCAAATATCCTCTTCAACCTCCAGTCCAAACAGCCATTTTCGGGGAGAAAGAGAGAAAATCCATGGAAAACCTTAGAAAAGCTCCATCAAAATTGTCCCAAGAATCCCAAATGTCATTCTTTAACAAATTCAAGGATTGGTCCCGGGAGATTATGCATGAGAGAAGGTCCTTCTTTGAAGAAAGGTATAAGGTGAGGTGCTTATGGTCTCTCAAAGAATTGATTCCGGACTATGATCTTCTGAGGGCTTCTTCCTCATTTTGTGATACTAGAAGGCATGTCTTTTGCCTTTCTTACAATGAGGTTGTTCCGACCATGGAAGAATTTCGGGCTTTGCTTGGTGGCCCGGAGGTGGAGGAGATAGCGGTTCCTTTACCTGGAGGGGCTTCTTTCGCTGACAGATTGTGCAACCTCCTTCATCTTTCCCCGGAGGAAGCTCAAGGTATGATCTGTGGTCCCGATCATTTTGATATTTCCGGTCTCCCTGATAGGTTTAGGGGTTTAGGCTTGCTTGATGATGCATATTGGGATGCCTTTGCCCTTTGCATGTTCGGGATCTTGTTCATGGTCTATTCTTTCGGGATCTGTCATCGGTCTCTGCTGGATGTAGTCGTTCATTGTCGCTTGGGCAGAGATGTTGTACCTTTGATCTTGGGGGAGACTTTCCATGCTCTCGATAGGGCAGCTACGGGCAGCGGTATATGCACGGGGCAGCCCGTTCCTCTTGACTTGTGTGGCGATGGAGCACTTGGGGTTCTTCGGGAAACTCCCGATATGATCAAGCCTTGGACATTCGCCAGAGAGGGGTTGCTGTAGATTTTGATGACCATGGCTCATGGGAGCGTTGGATGGCTGGTCGCCGGACGTAAGATATCGATGGTCGGTGCCTTGTTGGCGGGTGGAGACTCGCAGGTGCTTCAGACGGGTCTCATGTGGTCATGCTTCCGGGGCTTTCTCGGTCCGGCTTCTATATTCCGTCCTTGGTTACGAGACAGTTCGGCTTGGAGCAGGTTCCTTTGGAGGACTTTGATGATATAGCCACCAGGGTGGTGGCTCCTGTTTCTATGGATGATCCTTCGGTGTTTTCCTTTCTTTCCCGAGCATGGAGGTATGACGCCTTTCCTCCTCGGGTTATCCTCAGGCGTCCGAGACCGGTGTTCCTGACCACTTGATACCTGGATTGGTACGAGAGGCATTTTGGAGAGACTCAGATGGCTATTTTGAGACGGCGTGAGGTCATTATGGGTGCGGAGGACCTGACAGTTTCTGAGAGGAGGAGGGCCGAGGCGAGGGCCAACCCTCATGATAGGAGCGGAGACGCTGTGACCGACTATGAGGCTTACGTCAAGAGACAGGAGAGGAGGGCTCCTATGCTACCATCTAGGCTACAGGAGATGTGAGATGACGCTAGGGCTACTAAGGCCCTGACAGAGGCTGGTTTGATAGATCATGTTCCTGTACCAGAGCTTGGTAGGAGGAAGACCGACATTTTTCCTGTTCAGAAGAAGAAGACTCGAAGGGGGAAGAAGAGGGGAGAGGCCAGTACGAGTGACTTGGAGTGACTCTGAGGTTTCCGAGCATCCCTTTCTTGCCGTGGCAGACACATTAGTTTGATTATGTATTTTAATTTCTTTTAGCAGGTTGTCAGTTGTAGGAATGAATTGGGCTTAGACTCATCAAAAAGTTTTTAACTTGTAATGAATATTTGTATTGCTTCAGAGTTTTTCGAGACGCTTTCATGGTCTAATCGATTGTATTGATGTCAGAGTATGACTTTTATTTGTGCTTTAGACCGAACCGTTTCCGGCTGCCTACGTTCCCCTCATTTTGAGGAGCTCAGGTCTTCGTAGTTCAACCTGATTTTTTTTTTGTTGTTGTTTTTTTTGTTTTTTTTTATTATTTTTTTTGGTGCAACCCTGTTTTTTACCAAGGCCGCCCTTTTCGGGTTTTCAACCTAGTTGGGTATTACTCTTTTAGCACTCCTTTTTTTTTTGTTTCTTTTTTTTTATGCGTAGTATCTGCGCAGCTTGTCACCATTCACTGGGTGTACAAAGGGATTCCCGTCGAGGTCTGCAAGTTGCATGGCTCCTCCGGAGAAGATCTTCTGGACGACATATGGTCCGACCCAGACAGGCTCCCATTTTCCAAGCGGGTTGACACGGACCGGGGGCTTTTCTTTCAAAACGAGATCCCCTTCTCGAATCTCCCGATGCTTTACTTTCTTGTCAAAGGCTCTGGCCATTCTCCCTTGGTAGGCTCGGATGTGTTCCATTGCTTTCAATCGGCGCTCATCTAGCAGGGCCAATTCATCATGGCGACTCTGGAGCCATTGGCTTTCCAGCAGTATACGGAGCGAGGGGATTTCTAGCTCGATTGGGAGTACGGCTTCCATTCCGTATGTGAGGGCAAACGGTGTTTCCCCAGTTGCCGTTCTGACTGATGTTCTGTAGCCCCAGAGTGCCAGGTGTAACTTCTCGGGCCAATCTCTGCCTTGGACAGCCATTTTCCGGATGATGTTTTCCAAAGTCTTGTTTGTTGCCTCGGCGGCTCCGTTGGTTTGGGGCCTGTAAGGAGATGACTTGTGACGGGTTATTCGGAATTCTGCCAGCAGCCTGTCGCATTCCCCTTCGAAGTGGGATCCATTATCTGAGATGATTTCGGCTGGCAACCCGTATCGGCACATGATGTTCTCTTTGATGAAGAGGGCTACTTTCCTTGAGTTGAGGATTTTGTAGGATTGCAAGGCATCCTTTCCAGTTCCTTCGAAGAAATCACCAATCTGCGTCTCTTTGGGCTCTTCCGCAGTTCCCAGATTCACACTCGTCAAAATCTCTTCGGCAGCTTGGGCTCGATTTTCCTCTTTCCGGACAACCTGCTTAAAGATTTTTTTGTTGTTTGATTTTTTTTTTCGTTTAATGTGTCTGCTTCTTTATCTAATGAATTATTATTAAGTGTTTTTTTTATTAATTCATCATTAGTTAAAGTGGCAATCAAGGGATACTCAGAAAGGTTCGTCATTTCATTGAAAACGAAAGGGAATACAGCGCTTGCTACAGACTCGTAGTCTTCAGGCGTAAGGCCATCGGACGACCCTAGAGACTCGACCTTAACAAAGAGAGACTGGGAGGACTTGTCCTAGATTGACACAAAGGGATGGGAGACCAATCCAGGCTTGGTGATCATTTGTTCTTTGGTCGCGGATGGGCCTGAGAGAGTTTCCCGACTCTTTAACGACATCGATGTCAGGGGCGTCATGACTCGGGAATTGTACTGTGCTCCTTCCTCGATCATTGCTACCACTTCTTTGACTGAGCTGAAATCAATCAGGTCTGGCACCTGGATCTCTTCCCCAAACAACTGTTGCATGATCGGACCATCCCAATCATCTGAAAAGACTTCTGTGGCTTTGACTTTCGGCACGGTCAATTCAAACTCAGGTTTCGGACCTTCCTGGGCAGTAAGCTTTTCGAACTGTTCCACTAGGCTTGGCACGCCTTTAAAAGCGTACTCACTCTTCATGGTAGTGGTAGCCCCGGGTATCTTGGGTAGGTCCAAGAACATTCTACGGACCGGGTTAGCTTTGGCTCCCTAGAACTTGTTGAGGCTATCCTGTAGCTTTAGCCATCCTTCTGTAGGAGTGGGCTCTGTGATGTTAGCCGGTTGTGTAGGACCCTTTACAAAGTAGTCAGCCAAATTAGGACTGAAGGGGAGAGATTTAGGGTTGTCGACCGGGACCCTTCCTGTAGCAGCTTCAAATCTTTTTCCTTTTGCAGTGTCCACTGAGGAGGCCTCATATCCCAGGCCGTGGCGAGTTTTCTGTCCTTTCACCTCGATGAGTTTGTGATTTCCTTGTTGGTGCTTCCCCAGACCGAGGCCAGGTAGATAGCTCATTTTTCTCATCATTTTCAAGACCGGTGGGATTTTATCCCGAGTGACCGTCAGATCTATGTTGCACACTTGGGCTTTGGGAGGCTCGACCGTGAAGCCTGTTAGCATGAGACCTTCCTCGTCATGTTTGATTTCCAGAATAGGTATTCCACCTGTATCTGTGCCCTCCAAGGTGACTAAATCCCCATAAATGGTCGTCAGGTCCCCATTCGAGACGAATTTCACGCACTGGTGGAGGCTTGAGTCAACCCCCTTGACCTGGTGCAGCCAAGGTCCTCCCAATAAGGCATTGAAAGTGATTGGGATGTCGATAACCTGGAATTCCACAGGTATCAATTTCTTGCCGAACCAGAGGTCCAAAGTAGCAACTCCGAGGACTGCTCGGGATGTCGAGTCATAAGCCTTGACTGTGAGGGAAGAAGGCTTTAAATCTGTAGTCTTGATTTCGAGCAGGCTCATGATCTTTGCCGGGAGGATATTCATTCCAGACCCATTGTCCACCAAAACTCGGGGGAGGCGTCGTTCATCCAACTGGACTGTGATGAAGAGAGGCTCGTTGTGACTGGCTCCAAATTGAGGGAGATCAAGGTCTGTGAAAGTGATTATGTTCCCGTAGTGGATGTTTCCAATCAACTGTACCACGTCATCGGGAGTAGCATCAATAGGCACTAGAGTGCGAGCCAGGCTTTCTTCCAGCTTTAGCTTATGGGGATAGGACGAAGTGAGTAGAGACCAGAGGGAAATGTTGGCCTGTGTCTGCTTCAACTGGGTGAGCACGGGATCCTATTTTTCGGGGTCTGGAGTTTTAGCTGTCTTAGCATAGGGGCGGCGATCTTCTTTTGGTGCTTGGTCTGTGGCCTTCTTATCTGTTTTCGGATTTCCTTGGAAAATTTGCCCGGATCGGGTAAACAGATTAACTTCCTCCTCAGTTGTCTCCTGACTGGATTTCTTCAAGGATGCTAAGGTCAACGGGGGAGCCTTTTTGGCTATTGGCCACTGGTTTTGACGGAGTTTAGCCACGGTGAGGGGCTGAGCTGTACTGGCCCCTTCCTGGGCAGCTCTCATGACTGCTTCCCAAGTCACAGGCCTTTGAGTCTGGGGTTGTGTTGTTGCCCCTTGGATGGATCACAGAGCTAGGGCGTCCTCCGATTCTCTCCCATAGTCTGCCTTGCTCATAGTTATCATACAACAAGAGTCGCTATTGTCGGGACTCGGCGGCTTTTCGATCTCATCCCCGGGATGGCCCACAGAGTTATGGCTATTAGCCTCCATTTCATCGTATATCCTTTTTCTTTCAATCTTGCAAGTGGGGCAGCCACAAGTGAAGGATAGGCAGCGTTCCCCTTCGGAGTTTGATGTAGCAGCTCGATAGATCTGTGTCCAAATAAGGAGCACCCGGGGTCCATTGTCGGGCACTGGAGCAATTAGGAAGGCGTCATGTGGATTCATAGGTATGAAGGCTACTGGGGAGACGTTCAGATCAATAACCCTTTTCAGTGATTGCAGGCACTCGCTGCGCTCGAGCGGCCCGATTGTGACCCTTACGGTTGTTATGCCATCCGTTCTCGGGAAAGAAGAAAAAGATCCGATGACGTTTACGAATTCTTCATCTTCTGGTGGCTGAAACCCTCCATTCTCGACCAGTGCTTCGATGAACCCTTTCCATTCACAAGTCAGGTTCTTATAAGGAACGTTGTGTTCTAGGATTTCAGATATGTACGGATCTGGGCGCGGGCTTTGCTGTCCCTCATCCTCTGAAGTATCCGGACACTGGCCGCATGTGCATCTTACGAGGTGCAGTTCTTGGGGACCCATCCCCGTTGGTATTTGACTTGTGTTTTCCGGTGGTTCTCCATCGTCACTTGCTGACAACCAACCATTGTGTCTGGCTCCCATGGGCTCATTTCTGGCATGATTGTTCCAGATTGATTCTGGATCTGGAGCCTCAGTTGACTCTTCGCTCTCGTCATCATCATCATCATCGCTATCATCGGAATCATCTTCCCATATTACCGGGATTTCGGCTGAGAGGGAACGCCGATCAAACCCGTTAGGGGAATATGGGTGAGTGCAGCCGCAGAAATTGTCATATGCCCCCATTCCCGGAAGTGGTAATTGTGACTCAGCTTCTCCTCCCAGAAACTGCGAGGGAAGAGTGAGAGGTGGTGGCACGTATTTGACGCCAGGTAGAATGTAGAAGGATTCTTCCTCCTCTCGATTCTTCATTTTCACCGCCTTCGGGATCGTATTTGACTTCTCCAATAGCCGGTTGCGGAAGTGTACTAGCTCCGAGATGTTCTTCGGCCTCTTTGCTTTGATAAGCCCCAAGATGTGCGCCCGCCGGAAGCTTTCTTGTTTAATTCTTCTTGATTGTTCTAACCATCTTGTGTAAATGGTCCTCTCATGTTTTGACCAGGAATGCCCAGCTTCTTCAAAGATCGGTTTTCCCTTCATCCGAGAAATAGCGGGCCTCGTATTCTTGCAAGAAGTCTCTGACATGGGACCAAGATGGGTTGATTCGTTCAATGTCCTCAAGGCTGAGGGAGAATCCGAATTCAGGATCCTCGACAAGGTTGGCTATGGGTATTTGGGAAGCTTCATCTGCATCTTCCTGGGCATGCGAAGGTTCTCCGCGTTCAATCATGTTCACCTGATTATGGTTCCTTGGCAGAGGATTTTTGACTGTATTAGGCCCTTCGGGGCCTTCCAACTTTCCTTTCTCTATGAGCCCCTGGATTGCCTTTTTCAGAGTGAAGCAGTTATCTGTTAGATGTCCATGGGCTTGATGAAAAGCGCAATACTTTGTAGTATCCACAGGAGCATTCGGATTCCTGGGTTGGAAATTTTCCAAGGGCCGCAGCAAGCCTTCTTTCACCAGTCCCCTAAAGATGTCATTCAGAGGCATTCCAAAGTTTTCGAGGTTCATGACTCGTGGTCTGGGCTCGACTGGTTTTCTGGGAGCAAAAGGAGTTGTGTTATTACATTCCTGTCCCGTATAATTAATCTTCTCTTTGCCTTTAGCAGGAGTAGGGGCAGTGTTTGCAGGAGGAGCCCGATATCTCGTAGGCGGTGTGCGGCGGCTGGTTCGATTGTAAGCCTTTTCAAACTTAGCTGCGGAGTTAACCATGGCCCGTAAGTCTGAGTATGGGAAGTGACTGAGGGAGGCTCTCAGATGTGGTTTCAAGCATGACTGGAAGATATCCAGTTGTTCCTCTTCGGAAGGAGGGATGGCCATTTCGCTGAGTTTCAGATTCCACCGCTTGTAAAAGTCCCCAACATTCTCATCGGGACGCTGCACTGTTGTTTGTAGGTCAACCCTATTTGTTTCCCACTCCAAGTTGGCCTTGTATTTTTCTGTGAAGGCATTGGTAATCTGGTCCCACGTAGCCCTGGCTTCGGGCTTTAAACGGAAGAACCACTTTAAGGCACTGGATTTCAAAGATAGACTGAAATAGTCAGCTAACTGTTGATTGGTGCACCCTTTGGCCTTCATTGGCAAGGTATATGTGTCCAAATGGGTTTTCGGGCATGCAGTCCCATCAAAGAGATCCAAGTTAGGCATCACGAATTTGTGGGGCAGAGGAACAATGGAGTCCTGGTTCAGTAGGCGGAAAGGACTTCTTGGCGATCGGTTCGGGCCGATCTGCGCTTTTATTTCCTTGTGTTGTTCCATGAACCAGGCCAGATGAGGGTCTTGTGGCAGAACCATGGCATTCAAGCTAGTGGCTGAGTTAGAGAGAGGAGCTACCACTGGCGGCAGACTGGTGGAGGGAACGGCCGATCCGGGGACATAGGTGAAAACCTGTCCTTGGGCTGAGTTACCCTGGGGAGCATGAATAGGACCCTGAGCAAAAGGATAGAACCTTGCGGCTTGCTGTGGGTTTTCAACCGGCAAAGTGGGTGGAGGTAGTCCTGCTGTAGCCGGATAACTTGGACTTCCGGAGTGAGGCCCATAAGTAGGCTTAGCGGGCCGCCGTCCCCGACCGTTGAATTGCATGGCCGGGCCGAGGCGGTGGTGTATAACCCGGGGGTACTGCGGTCCCGGTGATTCGGATGACACCGGGATGGAGGCTTGGTAACCCATAGAAGTCTCGAGTGAGGAACGGATTTGTGTGAGGAGGAACTAGTACTATTCGAGGAGGGGCTCGATCGTGGCCCGTAACCAAGCCGTGGCGGCATTCCGACCTGTGGCTGTTGCCGTGAAGGTCCGAATTGATCGGTTTCGAACTGAGGTGGCATTCCAATTTGTTGGGGCATTCCGAGATAACCCCAACCATGAGAAGACATTCCATACTGACTTTGTCCCCACTGAGGGACTGTGAACTGATTTGTGCCGTCGGGCTGCATGGATCCAGTGATCTGACCCGAAGACCGAGGAGCATGGTTTCTGGTAGTATCACCATAGGAGGTGGGTGGTGGCATCCTGGTGTAGTCAGGGCGACTGAGAGTGGGATTGGCATCCTCGTTTCTTCCACGGTGAAGGTGCCATCGGGATTGAGGCTGGCGGCCAGACCTTGGCTCTTAATAGCCTCCATAAGGCTATTCAGCTGTGCTTCCTGTCGTAACCTCATCTGTTCTGCTAACTGATTCCACTGCTGTTCTGTCTGAGGGGTCCCGGGAGGCGGAGTGACGTTATCCCCATCATTACCGGCTGACGCAGACATTCTGAAACCCGGAGTCTGAACAAACGGTGAAGCTGATGACGCGCTTGACTCTTCCCAACTAATCAAACGATGACCCGGTGTCCGGAACCAACCTTTGTGAGGAGCTGCGGGGGAAAAGGCACGAGGGTTCAGATGTCTGGGAATGAAGGAGGGTAGGTGTTTGGGCTTTGGGCTCATGCAACATGCAGTTATTTGTTCACGTTTACTTAAAACATGTTTTATTAACCTAATCGGTTGGAAAAGATTGCTCTTCTTTTTCGCGAACTACTCTGGATCCTGGATCAGTGGGCCCCGTCACTACGTCTATAAGCCCCTCGTATTCCACCTGTATTTCGACCTCCCAGGGTGGACAGCCCCGGGCGAGGGTCCTATAGGGCAAGCGGGTCCCACCGACCGAAAGAAAAACGATCCTAAAAGTCTGGCGGGTAATCGAGTCTTAACGAGCATTCGATGTAAATTACGGACAAAGCTGATGTCAAAGTCAAGATCATGTCCGAGGGCTCGACGAAAAGTCGGCATGATTTGGACTGATAAATGTCCACGATTGATCTTGACTTGTCGTCAATTAGGCCGTAATTAGGCATGGAATAATCATTAATCCTTGATGACTCAAAGGTCATGCCGGGAGTCGTGTATAATTTGTGCCAGCCGAGCCGAAGTCAAGGCGCCCGGTCAATATCTTGGTCAAAGTCTGCGGCGGAAAACCGGCAGAACTTCGACTGATTAGGTCCCCGAAAGATATTGAGTCGGTATGCCGACAAAGGCTTGAAAGGAAAGGTCTATACACAGACAGGGCATGACACAGACCAAACTAAAAACCAACCGGGTCTCGGACAAAGTGTGTCACGGACAAGTGCATGGTCGACACGAGGCTCCATGGGATGTTTGGGTAGTCCTGTGCTTGCACCGAGAGGCGTAATAAGACCAAACGGGCCGTGACAAGGATTTTCCCGGGTTAGGGACGTAGTGTGCAATGTACGGTCACGTGCGCGTAGTGTGCAAGCAGTCTATATTCTTTTTCTGAGTAAAATAGAAATTTTTTTATGTGTCTTAGAAATATGATGCATGATTATTTTTTTTTGAAAATTTTCTCTTTTTTTTTGAAAATCTTTTTTTTTTGAAATTTTTTTTTGAAATTCAATGAACACATAAGCACATAAGCACAAGAATTCCGACAGTTAGGGACATGATTCCGACAGTCAAAATTTTGACTTTTTCCGAGGCGGCCAAAACAACACGAAAAATGTGCAAAAATCAACACACACACACAAATGATTTTTAAAGCCGGGACGGAAGCTTGACCCTCAAAATCTTTTTCTCTTTTTTTTTGAAAACAACGATACCGGTACGCGGGATTGTTAAACCACAATTTATCCCCGACTCGTGTTAGGAGGCGGTAACGGGAAGTTTAATGGTTTCCACCAATATACCAAATATCATTTTTTTTTTAGAAAAAAGCTTATCCCTCCCCAGCGGAGTTGCCACAGTGATGATGTGCCACCAAAAATTTCCTCTCGGGAAAAATTCGGTTTTTTGGCTTCTTTGAAAAAACCAAATAAAACCGGAAAAAGAACGGAGTCGCCACGCCATTTTTGTTTTAAGGGCTAAAACTTTGAAAAATGCCCGAGATTAGAGATTTGGGTTCGGAGGTCATGTTACACGCCGGGAAGGACGTTAGTGTGCACCCGGAATGCCTCGTAAAACGAGTCTTCCAAGCTGAAAATCATTTGTGTGTGTGTGTGTGTGTGTGTGTTTTATCCAAGATAAGTTGAAAATCAGAAAATTAAAAATTGGGATGTCTTTTTAAGACTTTAAACTGATCCCATGATTTTTTGGAAGATTTTTGGATTGAGATTTGGTACTCAAAAAACCTTTTGAAGTTGAGAGTCACTTCTGCCAGAATGAAAAAGGCAGTGGACCTTTGATTTTGAAATGGATTCAAGGGCCTTAAAAATTCATAATCTGGATAAACTAAGAGAATGAAAGTTGTTCCAGACACCTTAAATAAGATTTGTGAGAAGGAATTTTCCATTTTGGAGAAGATTTTAGGGGTAAAAACCTTCTGGAAATCTCAGATATGAGATCTGGACTCCCAGAAGCTGATGAACTGGCCTCTAAAAGAAAATTTGAAAAGATGAGTTTTACTCACCCAAAAAATAAAGTAAAAATATGTCTGGAAATCTCTGGATGTTTTCTACAAAAAGTGTTTTGTAGTCAACACCAAATTCCAAGTTTATCTGTGTCCAAAAATTAAGACAATGGACTGGGGTCTTGGAAAATTGCTACTGGACAGCAACTTCTCAAGAAAGGAAAAATGATTTTAAAGGGGGTTTTTGCATCCATGCTTGTCCCCATTTCCCTAGGTTTTGGTTAGTGATCACTTGACATTTTAGTGGTGAATCAACTATACCAAACCATCCTTGGGGTACATTAGGACTAAGCACTTCATTTGCTTGGGAAGGGGAATTTTATCCTTTGAAATCAAGATTTGGTGCTTGAAAATGGTTTTTAGGGTTTTGAAAATGTGTTTTCTTTGCAAGAAAGTAAGAACACTTTGAAAATAATGTTGATCCTTGTAGAAGATCATCCATGGAGATGAACTTCCATGGTGATCTTCTTGGATCTAAGACAAGAAGATGAATGAACTACATTTTGTAGCTTGAAAATGCATGCATGGATGAGAGATTTAGGGTAAGAAGAGGGAGGTTATACCTATCTTCTTTGTGTTTTGTGTTTGAAGGCTTGAATGCAAGAGTGTTTGGGTTTGATTTGAGTGAGTGAAAGTTGGGAAGATTCAAGAGAAAAAGGTGACAATTCTTAGAGAATTCTCACTGTTTTCTCAAGTATTTTCGCCAAATGCTGTGAGTGGTGTTCTTCTCCTCTTTTTTTTTTTTGTGACTGGAGGGCTCAATTTATAGACCTCTGAAAATGACAATCCCATCCGCGCGGATAAACCCTGCAGCGTGCACTGTTCATTAAATGCTGCTCCAGTCTTTGGACACAAGGAATAATCTTTTCAAAATTCAAATTAATCAGCCAGTTTTTGTTTCCAGCCATTTCTTTTTTTGGTTTTTCTTATTTCTTTTGCTTTTTTGATTCCTTTCCTTGGTTTATCTTTTTTTGGCAATCCCTAATCTACCCTTACTTGGTTAGAAATGTTAGGAATGTTAGGAATTGTTAGAAATGTTATAACTTTCGTTAATTTTCTAACGAAAATACTAACAAGCTCAAATTGGAGCACTTACACATATGGACAAGTAAAAGTAGTTTTCTCTTGGTCACTTGGATGGATGAGTATTTGGAAGAATCCGAAATATCCATCCAAGTAACAAAAATAAGAATGTTTTGCCAACCTTTCAATCATTTGATCTTATAAAGGGAAGGGGGGAAATGACCTTTAAAGGTGGCCTTATTTAATTTTCTATAGTCTATACATATATGCCACCCCGTGACGGTTCTAGTTGGGATTAATCCATCTCTATCATTCCGATTGACCGTCATTCCTCCCTTTTTAGGGACTACTTGAACTGGTCTCACCCACTTGCTATCCAAGATTGGATAGATAATGCCCGCGTCAAATAATTTAAGGACTTTTTTTTTAACCACCACTTTCATATTAGGATTAATCCTTCTTTGGTGCTCTATTGAAGGCTTATGATCTTCTTCAGGATCAATTCTATTCATACAAATCATAGGATGAATTCCCTTTAAATCGTCTATAGTATATCCAATAGTTTTTTGATGTAGTCTAAGTTCTCTTAATAACTTTTCAGTCTCAAGAGTACTTAGACTAGCATTAATAATTACTAGATACGTAGAATTAGAACCAAGAAATTCATACCTTAGATTAGGAGGGTGGGGTTTTAACTCAACTTGAGGCGCCTTATTTACCTCAATGTTAGATGGCTCTGCTTTAGCCTCTAACTCTTTAATTTTGATGTTTCCCTTTTTTGCTTCATGGTTAGAATCAAGATACATAGCATAATTTAAAGCATCAACATCATCATCATTTATATACCTCCAATCTATAAGACATCTTTCAAGCGGGTCCTTAGATTGAGGTTTTTCAAATTCCTTGCTTATAGATTCTAGCATATTAATATCGAAGCGAGGGTTCTCAAGATTAGGGGTCTTCATTAATTTGGACAAATTAAACTCAACTTTCTCATCCCCAACATTCAAAGAGAGGTTGCCATTTTTAACATCAATAATTGCCCCAGCGGTGGCAAGCAATGGCCTCCCTAGAATGACGAGAATTTGATGGTCTTTTTCCATCTCAAGAACTACGAAGTCGATCGGGATGATTAGTTTCCCGATAGGACAAGGAACATCATCCATAATACCCACCGGATATTTAATGGAGCAATCCGCTAATTGGAGAGATATGGTGGTGGGTTTGAGCTCCCCCACACCTATTTTCTCACTAACTGATAGCGGAATTAGGCTAACACTTGCCCCAATATCTAGCATAGCATTATCAACATTGAATTTACCTATGTTTCAAGGAATAGAGAAAGTTCCGGGATTTTTTTAATTTAGGGGGAAGTTTCCTTTGTAAAACAGCAAAACATTTTCCGTCAAAGCAACAGTTTCATATTCCTCAAGTTTCCTCTTATTAGAAAGTATATCCTTTAAAAATTTAGCGTAAGAGGGCATTTGTTGTAAAGCATCGGTAAAAGGAATGTTGATGTAAATAGACTTCAAAACTTCTAAAAATTTTGCAAATTGTTTGTCAAGTTTCGCCTTTACCAATGTTTGAGAGTAAGGTATTGGCGAGTCAAAATTTCTAGCAAGTTTAGGGGATTCCGTCCCTTTTTCATTTTCTTCATTAGTCTCAACTATCGGTGGGTTTGGACTAATATTCTCCTTAATAGGTTTGCTATTTTCTTTAGGAGGGGGATCTAAAAGTTCTTTTCCACTCCTAGTTACTACCGCTTTAGCATGCTCGTTGGGCCTTTGCGGTTGAACGGGAAAACTCCCTTGGGGTTTATGCGAGGTGCCGACTTGTTGTGCTTGTTGGTTTTCTAGCATTTTATTATGGGCAGCAATATTATAAAACCTACTATTCAACAACTTAAAGCATTCCCTAAATTCCTTCTAATCTTCTCTTGTGCATTCTTATTCTCAACTATAAAGTCCATAAGAAAATCCAATTTAGATTTAGGGAGAGGAAAAACAGTAGAGTTAGAATTGATATTCTTTTGTGCGAATCTCGGTGGTTGTGTAGAAGGTTGTGGGTTTAAAACATTGTTATTCCTATAGGAAAGGTTAGGGTGATTTTCCCATTCCGGGCTATATGTGTTTGAGTACATACCACCCTTTTGCACATAGGAGTTAACATAATTGGCTTGCTCACTAGGGGTAATGTCAAGCAAATCACAACTTTCTACACTATCTGACTTTGACCCACATAATTCACAAATAACATTAACGTTGGCCACGGTATTCACATTTAAGTTTTCAAACTTTTTTAGAAGCATGTCAACTTTAGAGGACAATAAAATAGTGGTATCAATATTATACTTACCTTGGGTCCCCTGTGGTTGATCCCTTTCATTTGAACATTGATAATGGTTCAAGGCTATGTTCTCGATTAAGTCATACGCTTCATGCACAGATTTGTTCATTAGTGTTCCTCCAGCGGCGACATCAATAGTCTCTCTAGTTTTGAATGAGAGACCGTTGTAGAATGTGTGAACAATCAACCGTTTCTCCAACCCATGGTGAGGACACATCCTTAGGAGTTCTTTATATCTCTCCCAAGCATCATAGAGTGTCTCGCTTCCCGTTTGGTTGAAATTTGTAATCTTTATCTGAATTTGAGTGGTCTTGCTCGGTGGGAAGAAATGTCCAAGGAATGCTTCTTGAATTTGGTCCCAAGTTGTTAAAGAATTGGGTGGGATGGAATTAAACCATTGCTTTGCCTTATCTTTTAGTGAGAAATGAAAAAGACACATTTTTACTGCCTCCTACATGACACCGTTTATTCGGGTGGTGCCACAATACTCGAAGAATATTTGTATATGGAAATGAGGATCTTCAAAAGGTGATTTGTTGTATTGGTTATTTGAAACCATATGAAGTAGTTGTGGCTAGATTTCAATGTTGTCTGTGGCATTGGGGACAACTATTGGTGACCTAGTACCTGGTGTACTATGATTGACGAAATCCCTCAAGGTACTAGGAGGGGTTTGATTTCCTTTCGTAATTTTCTTGTCTATTATTTCTATTAGTCTTCTTATTATTTCACAAAAAGTTCTCTCGGCTTCCGAATCAAATTCTTCAAGGAATGTCGTCTGGGTTCTTTTCATATACACCAAGTACACCTAATGAATGAAGCAATCAAAGACAATAGATCTTTGGAAGGATTGTTAGGAATGAAGTAAAATAAAAAAAATAAAATACAAATAACTAAAATCAAATACTAAGTAGTAAACCGTTGTCCCTGGCAACGGCGCCAAAAACATGTCAAGCTAAAACCTATTGGATTAGTTTATTATACCGGAAGTGTACGGTGTGTATTTAGTATAGAAAGGGGCAAATGCGGGTCGAATCCTACGAGGACAATGTTAATGTATGTAATACTTGCTTTTATTTAAAATAAATAAATAAAATATGATTGGGGGAGAATTGTTGTGTCGAATATCTAGAAACAAATACAAATTACTCTAACTTTAAATTAAACTATATACTCCCTCCGTCCCACGTGAATACAAACTTATTTCCTTTTTGGTCCGTCCCACGTGAATACAAACTTCACAAAATGGAAATAAATTTATTATTTTATATTCACCCTACCCCACCCACTCATTCTCTCTCTTCATTTCCTACCACACAATTTATTCAACCAACTCCACTCATTCTCTCTCTTCATTTTCTACCACACATTTTAATTATCTTAATAATATTTCTTAATTATTGTGCCCGAAAAAATGGTTTGTAATCACATGGGACGGAGGGAGTATGCTTAAGATATTCTCGAGATTGGAAATTAAACAATATGCAATCATCAAATAAATCATGCTTTTATATATTATTCATGTCATAAATCAAGGATGATACGCTAAGTTGTGCTAACTACTCACGATCAAGGCATAGCCCACGTATTTTAAGACTAACACAGCCTATCTCTCGAGGGTTTCGTACATTAGTCAAAATCCATTATAGTTCATGTTAAGCCCATGTATTTTCCACTAAAGGATCATCCTTAGGCCATTAAACTACTCTCGTGATTAATGATACCCAGTTCAATTCATATGGTTTCATTAATCATGATTCACCACTAAATCAATCTCTTGATTAACTAAAATCATACAAATAAGGACGTCTCCCTACTGTAAGCGTTAAGAAAAATAAGAAGAGAATTGATTTGACATGGAGAAGAAGAAGAGAAACAAGAATTATAAAGATGAACACATAATTGTCGAGTTTCCAACCCCAATAATTAGGGGAATTACTCACTAGCCATTGAAATTATGAAGACAAGAAAATAATTATAAAACATGAAATAATAGATAAAGGATAGAGATGCTTATTATTGTAATTAAAAGAGAGACAATGGTTGTAAAGAAATGTTCAATAATTGTATTACTTCAATCTTCAAAATAGTATCTCAAGAACACTCAATAAACTTATAAAAGTATGTAATGAATTGAGAATAATTGATTTTATGAAATACAAATCTATACTAGAGTATGTAACGACCCCAAAATTTTCACAACAATAATAATACTTAATTGATAATAAAATAACCTCCAACGGTTACTAAAACCATAATTCAAACACTAACCACAATTTGAAATAACTTAAATGCGGATAACGATAACAATTTCAACGGCTAGTACAATTCACTAGCTCAACAAAATCCTTAAAGTCTTGCAAACTCTCAAATAACTACAATAACTAGCTAAAGAGTCTAAAATGAAATAAACTAAAAACAATCCTTGAACTCCTTATGAAGTGCTCCCAAACCGTTTCACATTCTTCCTATATGAAATCTGAAAGAAAAGAAGATGAAAGGGTGAGCGAACAATGCCCAATAAGTTCATATACAACCCCTCCGGTTACTAAGGAGGAGTTGACATGAAGGAATCTCAAACAATACAAATTTCAAATAACAATCGAAGACATAACAGAATACAAATTCGAAATAGTCATTTACCAAATCTCAAACCAAATGTCTTTCAAAATCTCAACGGTTCACAAACTGAGTTGACAAATATTTTGAATTTTCAAATGATGACGTAATCGATTCAAATTGACTCGAATGATTTTCTTAATTAAAACCGTCCCATACCAGTTTTAATTAACTAAACCACTCACAGATTATAAGGAAATTCAAAGGACTGATAAGCTGAACAAAGTTGACTCGAATGATCTAGTTATCTACAACTGTCCCATACTAGCTGTAGATAATCAAATCATTCACATACATCATGATCACATAAGTGGTCCACTAACCTTATCAAACCAAAATCCCATAAGGGAACAAAATTGACTCCGTAGAGTCCTAAACAGTGAATCCGGAACACCCCACCACTAATTTGAAGCGGTGTACTAAGTTTGCCCGAAGGCCAAAATATCAAATATACACCGCCGAAACAGGTTGTCTAACTTAGTGATCATTAATGGAACAAAATTATATCATATCAAAACTAATTGTATACAAAAATACGAACTTTCACAAAGACAATAAAATTCCGTATTTACGAAAAACAAAAGGACGATATAGCGAATGAATAACAAAAGATTAGCAAATAACGGTAACCAAGGGAGTCAAAACAAATACTGACGCGGGTCAGCTTTTACGTATCAAAGGAACGTATATCGCCAAGAAATATGCGGAGGCCTAAATAATGAAATAGAGCGGAGATCAATTAACTTAAAGATGTATAATCCCTTACCTCGGTTGAGCCAAAATACGAACGAAGCCTTCACTTGTGCTTTCCAAAATCTAACATAGAAAATACCATTACTATCATCAACTAACATAGGAACTAATTTAGGAACTAATTTGTTAGACTTTCAAACTTAAGAGTTGATTCTAACTATCTTTAGGACTATTCTGTAATCAACTAGTTTTGTTTAGTTCCTTTACATTTTAAAGGCATCTTGGACTAGACTGGAATTTATTTTAATGCATGGACTAACTGGGCAGACACCCTACCTTCTTGGTACAACATCAGTATCCTGAACCAACACCAATATCATTGTTGTTCACATTCAGAACCAGAGAGCACAGTTTAACTGTGTTCCTTCCCTTCCTATCCTCATTGAAATAATTTAGCTATGTATCAGTTTATACATATACGAATTAATCACAGAAATTAAAACTCCATTAATCATCAAACATTATCTGAAACCCATCTTGCCCGACTAAATCCGGACTCACTTGAACCATCAAGTCCTATTCACATGGTTTTTTTTCAATTATCAAACAAAATTCAAACATAACCTGTTATTCATACAATTCTTCACCCCTTATTACACTTTCAATCTATCTCTTTATACCCCATTCCAAACATCAATTCAACAACCATAATTCTTCTAGTTCAAAATCAGAAAGAAAGAAAGAAAGAAAAGGAATTGACTCACCTTCTCCTTCTTCCCCAAGACTGACCGCCCTCTCTCTTTTCTTCCTTCTTAGCACCGGCTCCTTGTCTCTGCTCGCTTTCCTCTCTGCTGCTTCTCTCTCTAATTCTATTTTACCGCTTACTCCCTCAGTTCTTCCTCAGCCTTCCTCTGTCGTGCTCTCTCTCTCTCTCTCAGCCGCTTCTCTCCCTATTTCTCTCTCTAAGCATACCTCCCTCTCACTAAGTCTCTCTCTCTCCAAGCGGCTTATCTCTCCCTCTCTCTCTCTTTAATTCTATGCGTTGAATTAGTTTTAAAACCCTAGGGCTCCATCCGTTTTAAAAAAAAACCAAGAGGCTCTTATGTTTAATGATTTATATTTACTTGGGTCTCCTAATTTTCTAAGCCCAAGAGGTAATAGAATCCAACACATAAAAGGTAACCCAATTTTAATAACTAAGCCTAATAATCCTAGTCCATCTAGGAAAGGTAAACCCAATTAATTAATCAAATAGCCTACATAATCAATCTGGAAAATAATAATTTCTAAGTAAATGACATAAATATTAGGGTTATTACAGAGTATGTTTACAATGTTCCTAGATATTTGAATGTCTGAAACTGATAGAAAATTTCCTATATATAGGCATTTGGATAAAAGGTTGGGACTACTCCAAAAGCTATCTTGAAAAGGCACCTTTTTAACTGAACAGCGGGTGCTCGGCCAAGTTAAGGGTGATGCTCGGCCGAGCAAGGCCTTACAAAAAAGACTCCATTCTGAAGTCATCTGCTCGGCCGAGAATCAGTTGGTTTGGACTGATTCTGTATTTTTCATTCTTTCAAGCATTCTTTCTTGATGTCATTTGATTCTTCTTCTCTACAAGCCTCTTCTTGTGTTATTTTTACACCTATAATGTCCCAAATTCCTGTCTAACCACAAAACAAACCACCAATCATAATATCCGCGAGATCAAGTAAATAAATGAGCTAAATTAAACTAAAATGAACTAAAACTTATTTAAATGATGTAAAAACTAGAATATAAATTACTATAAAATAGTCATTTATCAAGCCCGAATAATATTTCTTCGGACGTCATCGTAAGCCCAAATCTTTCTTCAACCATTATCGTAAACCAGAATAATCTTTCTTCAGCCGTTATCGTAAGCCTGAATCTTTCTTCGGTCGTCATCATAAGCCTGAATCTTTTTTGGCCTTATTCATAAGCCCAAAACTTTACTCGACAGTCATCGTAAGCCCGAATACCTTTCTTCGACCATCATTGTAAGCCCGAAACTTCCTCGACAGTCATGTAAGCCCAAAAATTTCCTCGGCAGTCGTCGTATGCCCGAATCTCTCCCCAACTATGTGGCAAAGTATTTCCAACCAAGAAATCATGAATGTCCCCAAGTCCATTGAATCTCTCTAAGTTCTTGACGCCTACATAAAACAAATAGACTCATTCAGGCCAAGACCCCTCCAAATTATTTTCAACTTAGGTACAGACGCCTCTAAACAGACTCACTCAGGACGAATACCTCCGAATCGTTCCCCACAGGTAGAGGGCCCTACATATTGTCCTCATACTCGAACTACATCCCACTCAGGATACGTAGGAATCCTAACAGAGGGTTCAGCCGTCCGACCAAATCGGTCGTTTATCTCCCCCTCCCGATGAGCGATCCAAATTGGGATTCTTATTTTTATCGATGACCCCACTTCCTTTGTAAGTGACGTCGTTGAGGGGCTTCGGTAAGTACCCCAATTCGGATCGCTCTCCATCCAAGCGTGCGGGAAGGACACCAAGGGTTCACTTATCCGTAATCACAAAGTCCCATAACTTTATGAGCATCAAATTGACCAAACAAAGCAAGGAAGGACCTTTTGTACACTAAAAACATCAAAAGGACCCCTTAAGAATAACAAAAGTCAAAAAAATATTGAATCTACACCTTGTTCCGCACGGACCACCTTGCAAAAGGAAGTGTCTGTCGTGCGGACCTCCTTGTCATTTCCAGAGGCTATAAATATAGGCCTCTTGCTCCTTCATTTGGGACAAGAAAAATCTGAGAAGAGTGAACATTAGGGGACATTCTGCCTAAGTGATGTTGTGGGCAAAATCTCAAACGACGACATCTCGAACCTAGCCAGCATGTTAACATCTTGAGTATTCCTGCGTGACGACATCTTGAACCACTGTAAGTAATGCATAACTTTTTATTTTACTTAACTATTTTTTGCAGCAACTCCTTGGAGATTATTTTGGGATATTTTAAGCACAAAAGACTCCCTTCAACGTAAGAAGACCTGGTCAAGAGGCGTGGATAATATTGAAGATAATAAAGCCTAAAAAATAGGAAGATAGTTATGATATTTGTTATCCTTTTTCTATTTAAAGAAAGGGCTAATGGCTGGAACAAACACACAATCAACACACACAACTCACGTACCACTTCTTGTACTCCGCCATAGCTCCACCCCTTGTAACTCACTAAATATCAATATTACCATTTGGGAAGGTAGGTGCTCATAAACACCTCCCGAGGTTTTATGCCGGCGAGATAGTTGTCTCAAGGGCTTTCCTCGTTATATTATCGTGTCAAACTTGCTCTACCCCTACACCGATTAAACTCCACTGTGTCTTCCTTATTCTCTTTATCTAAATTACAAATTGATTGTTTTTTACCAAAACAATTTGGCGCCCACCGAGGGGCCTTTGATTTTTTAATCGGTTCAATTCTCATCCGCCCATCATTTCTACTCAACCCATGACCTCTACCGCCGGCAAAACTATTGTTACTAATAATTCCACCGGAGGTTTCAATCCCAGCGTGTCGACGGTTGCAATCTTGGGGTCGTTTCCGCCACCACCACTTGCGGGATCTGGCAAGAAGCAGTCATCTCCAACACTCAATTCTGAGATCAAGAGCATGCTCATGCAGACGAAGAACCAGCTGGACAGATAACAAAGTAACGCCTCGCTGATTGCTGACACCTTGGTGATGATGCAAAAGGATCATAAGTTGTTGACTGAAAGAATGGATGTTGTCTCCCCTATTCGCCCTGGAGTCCTTAACTTTAATGCTAGGGGCAGCTCCCAGACCCTCGATGAATTCCTTCCGATGGCTCGAGCAATTCATAGGTGGACACCACAGATGACGACATCTCCCGAGATGATGACATCTCCCAAGATGACGACACCTCCGATGATGACGACACCATTTGCATCTAGCATCTTCGAATTATCTTCTCAAGGAAATGCCTATGTCCCACCTTCTACGCATAGCATCTTTGGGACATCTTCAGAGGGGGAAACCTTTACTAATAGTACTGTCGTGACATCCTCCGCAGATAACACTAATCCCTTTGCTAATGTCAATACAAATTATGTTTTTTATAATATTGCTAGTACAACTAACCCTTTTGCAGGTAGCTACATAGCAAGTCAGCTTCAAGAATTGAGGGATATACTCATGAACATACCTGGTGTCACTCACCCAATCCAGCAAGTTTCATCGACATGCTACAATCAATCACGCTTTTTACCAGCTATTGAACATGTTGACATCCCGAAAGGATTTAGTGTTCCAACCATGAAACTGTATGATGGAAGCACTGATCCTGAGGAGCATGTCGCTCATTACCATGAAAAGATGGAAATTGTCCCTATACCTCTCCAATTTCGAGAAGCATGGTTGTGCAAAGGATTTGGTTCAACATTGGTAGGACCAGCTTTGAAGTGGCTGATTCATCAACAACCTGGATCCATTGGGTCGTTTGCCCAGCTTGTCAACATGTTCAACAACCAGTTCTCTTGTAGCAGACAGTTCGAGAAACTCACCAGTGACCTTTATTATATCACTCAGTAGCCTACCGAAGCGTTGAAAGACTACGTTATCAGGTTCAACAAGGAAGTCTTGGAAATCCCCAGTCTAGATATGGCAACAGCCGCTGAAGCCTTTAAAATGGGTTTGAAAAAGGATTCTCCATACTATAAGGATTGGTGATGAACCCGTGCAAGAGGATGGAGGACATCCGAAATAGGGCATTAAGATTCATTAGGCTAGAGGAAGATAAGATGCAGCAGACAAATCTTTCTGGCAAGGCGTCGACATATTTCATGTAAGTCGTAGCATATCAACTCAATTCAGAAAACAAGAAAACTCAAAACATTCAAATAGGTCAATATGTTTCAAGATATCAACATCATTACTACAGGTAGACGACATCTTAAGGTAATAAGCCAGGTGCGCATCGACCCTTGTTATTTAATAAATATTTATTTATTTCCTTTTTCAGTGAATAAATTTCCGCATGGTTTATTTCTTATTCTTTCATTAAATAAAAGTGACATCAATCAAGATGTCAAATACTCTTACCATGTCATCGTTTTGCAAGATATTACCATTTTGGAACTTCAAGATCTTATGGGAACAACCGTTTGAGACTGGCCATCTCATCTTAAGTTTTGGGTACTTAATCCCCTCAAAGGTTTAAAGAAATTACTTTCTTTCATCGCATTAAGGTTTATACACCTCCCCTATAGCGCACGATTGTCATCCTTGATTGAGGTGTGGGATGGGCCCGTATGTTTTATATATACGAATTACCCATTTCCACTCAATCAAAGTGTATGACCAAACGATTTTTACAATTGGTTATGACACATACGTGTCATCTAAGAACAAAAGGTTTCTGACATTAAAATGTCAACAAAGCATAAGCAAGGATTTCTACATCCAACGCAAGGTGACAACATCTTCAAACATGTCAATCATTCGCTACCATTTCATAAAATCTACGCCTACCAGAAAAAGCTTTCAAAATACCCAAGCCAAAAACTGTCTTACTGTAAGTACCCCAATCTGGATCACTCTCTTTCGAACGCACGGGAAACACAGCAGACTCACACGAACGCAGTCTCGAACACCCATAGCCCTCAAAAACCCATAAAACCACCAACCAAACCAAGGGGGGGACTTTCTGGGATAAAAAAGCTCAAAATGACTTTTTGGGAATTTCGGAAAATTCGGAAAAGCATAACACGTTCGTGCGGACCTCTTTGCTTCCAGACATCATAATTACGAAATCCTCTTAAAGTCCACAATATTCCCTCAAATCTGGGAAAACCAAAAATTTGGTTTTGCATGGAAGGTCCGTGCAGACCTCTTTGTAAATTTTCCAACCCTATAAATAGAGGGCTCCCCCTCTCATTTTTCACACACAATCCTCTTCTCCTCTCTCCCCCAGCCTTCAGGCACCCCTCTAAGACCCTTCGGGGCAATCCCGATCCCTTTCGGTTCCTTTCGGAGCATTTCGAGGCCCCTCGTGGTACTCCGAAGCTCTGCCGAGCGCTCCCGAGACGCTCCTGAGCTGCCCGGAGGCACTCTCGAGGTATTCTGAAGCCCCTCGTGGTACTCTGAAGCCTTTCCAGGTCCATCCCGAGGCATCCTGGCCCTTTCCGAGCCCAACCGACGATCCCGAAGCACGCCAGAACTCTTCCCGAGCACAACCGACGATCCCAACGCACGACGAACCTCTGCCGAATCCAGTCAACAATCTCTGCGATCCCAATGCACACCGAAACTCTGCCCGAGTACACACCTGACATCCCAAGGCACGCCGAAGCTCTGTCCGCAGACAACCGGCACATCCCGAAGCAATCCCGATCTATCCCGGAGCACTATTCCATCCTCAAACACTATTCCCCAGCGGAAGACAGACGCGAACCAACATTGGTAAGGCTTCCTTCCTAATACGTAGTGTACATTGTAGACATCCGATACATCATACATTTTTAAAAGCACATACACACACGCACAACATTTAAAGAAAGAAGGGGTACCGAAAGACTCGTTTTTACGAGATGACTCGGGTGAGCTCTAATATTCTAATATTCTCTTCCCGAGGAGTAACCTGACCTCCGAACTCAAAAATCTCATCACACAACAACAGTTTTTAAACTGATGCCTTTTTGTCAATGTTTTGGGCTAAATCAAAACGGTGTGGCGACTCTACAAGCAAAAAACGCAGCGAGACACCTCCATCGAACAACGAACGCACAAAATGCGAGATGCTGAGGCCCGCGCGCAAGCCGGATCCAGGTAATTTCAGTTGGCGACTCCGCTGGGGACATTTTGTTTTAAAAAACTTTTAAACAAAAAAACAAAAGATTTTTAAAACGATGATGAGGTTCAAACTTTTATTTTACCCCTTTCTTTAACTATTGTGTGTGTGTGCATGTGCTTTACTTTTTATTAAAAAAAATAAACAATAAAAATACAAAAAATGCATCAATATACATATGTGTACATACATTTAAAATTCTTCAAAAAACTTCTATTTTACTCAGAAAAAGAATTTTAGCGACCACACTACTCGCACTGCTGCCTCGGTACACCGCACGCTACGTGCACTTGCTGCCTCGGATACATTGTACACTACAACCCTCAACCCGGGGTCGTCTCAGTTGCAGTCCGTTTGGTCTTCTTATGCCTCTTGGATGCGCACGGGATCATTCCAAACATCCCATCCTAGCCAGTGTCAACCATGCACGCTTGTGTCATACTCTGTCCAGACTCGGTTGGTTTTTACCCAGTCCGTGTCATACAGCCTGGATACATATCCCATGCCGGCCATTTTCTGAGTCGAAGCTCGGAACTCAAGATCCCTTGCGCAAGTAAAGCGATGAAAGGTCATGCTAAAATCTTGACCCCCACAACAAATGGCGGATCACTTCTTCCGATCCCCACATGGCTTGGTTGATCGAACAGATGAAGGACATGCAAGGCAAACTAGACAGCTCTCGGAAGGACTCCTTCAGGCCCACTGATCCAAACAAGGTGGTCCCACTTCCTCCGAAATTCAGGATGCCGGAAATGAAAAAGTTCGACGAGATAGAATACCCAAAAACCCACATCGACACCTATGTCTTGGGTATGAGAGCCAAAGGGGTAACTGTAAGTACCCAAATCCGGATCGTTCAAATCCGTCAGAAAGTTAACCGAAATCCGTTAACTGGCCCGCTCCAGGTTAACCGGAACTCGTTAAACTCCCGTTCTTTGTGCCAACGAACGACGTCCGGGGATCGCCCGTGCATCCCGACGTCGAATCAGATAGCACGTGACATCTCACGTAAAAGTATGGCTTTCCCTAAAAACGCATTTTACGGCACTTTCCGGGCGTTTCGGACATTTCTCGGACTGTTATTTTAAAAAACGGACAAAATCGGGACCGTGGAACGAACGCCCACACTTCTGGTGAGTCACAGGACACGTGTCCTGCATGCCACCTCCCTCTAGTCACTCGTCAATCACAAATCAAGGCCAAAAGACCAAAATACCCCGGTTTGCAAGCCAAGTCCTGGCCGGACTCAGCTGTGCAATTTTCTTGAAATTGCCAACAAGTCCTCCGATTTCCAAAATTCCCAAAACCCCTGAAATTCGGTCCAAGTAGTGGGACTCCTACCGCAATTTTCACCCTATAAATAGAAGTTCTTTGAAAGGCAAGGGGAGGATTTTAACACCAAAAAATCACATACCCCACGGTCCAAACTGGTTTCCACCCCTCCCGAGCTCCCGTTTTGTCTCGATTCGCGTGAAACCTTCGTATTTCGATCAAATACGCACCCTACAACTTCGAAACAACCTTTCGAATAACTTTCCGTGTCCCGTGCACACCTCCCGAGCCAAAGGAGTCGACCCTAGCCATAGGTATAACTCCCTCTCTCGAATCTGCCGTTCGTCTCGGTTTTACGCGCCGCCGCTATAAGCATTTCGAACGTCATTGTCAAAATGTAGACGCCTCCGTCTAACGGGGTCCGATACGTTTTAGCCCCGCGATCCTCTTCTCTTTCCGTAAGAGAAGTAATCACGGGTTAAAACGGCGTTCCGACCCCGTTCCGTTTACTTTCACGTTATTTACAATTCCGAGCCGTTTGGCCTCGTTGATCGTCATTTACAATTCCGAGCCGTTTGGCCTCGTTGATCGTCATTTACACTTCCGAGCCGTTTGGCCTCGTTGATCGTCATTTACAATTCCGGATCGTTTGATTCCGTTGACACTGCTTTAAATACTGTCATTTACAAGTCCGATCCGTTTGGATTGTGATAGTATTTACTTTTCAAAAGTCCGAGTCGCAACCCGATTCGTTGATCGCATATCATTTAATACGCATTTTTCCCGTAAAAATCGTTAACAATGTAATGCCCGGTTCAAAACCGGAGTTCGTCCGTCGAACTCTCTTTCAAAACGCGCGACATGACGTTCGGCCTCCGAATGCTCATCTTCAAACTCAAAGCCGCCATTTGACACTAAAATCACTTAATACGCTTTTTCCCGTAAAAATCGTTAACAATGACTCATTTCAACTCAAAGTCGACGTTTGCCACGCAAACGCTCATTTCAACTCAAAGTCGACGTTTGCCACGCAAACGCTCATTTCAACTCAAACCGACGTTTGTCATTCAAACGCTCGTCTTTTCAAACAAAGTCACCTAATCAACGTTTGTCACTCAAACCAAGATTAAAGCTTGTCATTCAAGCCCCCATTTCAAAAGACACACACACACACACACGATTTCGAGAAAGGTAGAAAGACTCGTCATGCGAGGCGTTTCGGGCGATCTCGTAATACTCTACCCGAAACGTAACCTGACCTCCGAACCTAACAATCTCTGGTACAAAAAAGCTTTTTACTCGTTTTTGCTGCCAATAAAAATGATCCCCGTTTTCAAAGCCTTTTCCTAAGTTTTTGCTACCAATAAAAACGACACCTTTTCACAATAGCCGTTTCTCAACGTTTGGGCTCAAAATACAAAACCGCGTGGCGACTCCTCATTCTGCTCCTTCCCGTGAAGCGAGGTCTCAGACACCAACCCCCCCGCGAAAGACAACCGCCTTTTCCGCCGCCCCCCGCGCGGAAAGATCGGGTAATTCGATTAGCGACTCACTGGGAAAAGATACTTTTTTCAAAACTACCGTTGTTTTCTAAAAAGCCTTCCGTGGGTCAAACTTTCGTTCACCCTTCCTCGTTTTCGTGTGTATGTTACTTTAAACCTCGAACGGTTTTTTTCAAAAGGCATTACATTGTCAACTTTTCAAAATCTTACCATGTTTGTGCATCCCCATTCATGTTTGATTTTCATGATGTCTTTTGAACTGTGCATCATAAATTATTTAAGACACATTCTGAAAAAAAAATTTCTGTTTTACTCGTAAAAGAATTTTAGTGACCGCACACTACGCGCACTTGCCTCGGAACACCGCACTTCACGTGCACTTGCCGCTCGGTACACCGCACACTACAACCCCTAACCCGGGATGGCCTTATCGCTTGCACTCCGATTGGTCCGCGTACACCTTCGGGGTGCACGGGGTCATCCCAAACATCCCATCCTAGCCCGTGTAAGCCATGCACTCCTTTGTGTCACACTTTGTCCAAGACCCGGTTGGTTTTTGGCTTAGCTCGTGTCATAAAGCCTAAGTGTATGTTTTTCACGGGCCCCGCTCCGAGTCAAGCTCGAGAGTTTTAGACCAAAGGTCGTTCCCGACCCGAAGTCTTGAGCTTTTCAGCCTTGACTTTGACGCGGAGCTCTGCCGAAAAATATACCCAAAGGTTCAATGTGACGCCGTGTCACCAAACCTCGCCGTGTGTACCGTGCCAGCCACAACTTGGCCATCGCTAAAAGCTAAAGGTCTCTCGCACAAGCGAGTCAGGAGAGGTCATGCCCAAATTTTGGCACGACTCCCGCCTTAACTTAAGGACGTTGACCTCGACCGTGGCCCGTACGCCGCACACGTCGAATGTTTGCGTGATCGCCTAGCCTTAAGTTCACTTTTTCCTTTGTCGGTGGAACTCGCTTGCCTTATCGGACCTCGCTCGGGATAGTCCGTCCCGAGAAAGATGATCTACAATGGAAACGAGGGGCTTATAAGCGTAGTGACGAGATCCACCGATTAGAGCTCTAGGATTAGTTGCAAAAAGAAGACACGCTCTTTTCCAACCAATTAGGACTACGAGAAAACGCGCTTTAAGTAAACTTTAATCGGTAATCGCACATTGCACAAGCCCGAAAACCTTGAGCCAAATACCCTTTTCCGAAGCCTAAACCCTTCCTTTCGTTCCTCTGCAATGAGCGTAAAGTGGTTTAGATTTCCGGCCGCCTTGCCAGATCACAGAACGGCGTCGGACGGTTCTTCGGTTCCCTCGGTTCCCTCGACCAAATTTCCGACATGTCTAGCTCACCGAGAAATCGTGACGGGAAGGACCCCGCCACCGGTAATGATATGACATTGGAAGAAGCCATCCGGGCTTGTGAGGTTCACAAGAGGCGTAAAGAAGATCGTCGAGAATTTCGTGGTACAGCCTTTACGAATGAGCGTGGTATAGCAGCCTATCCCCGCCGACGGTACTTTTGTCCCGGTAGAGGATGACGATTCCCCAAAACCGCTTACCAAACCTTCAATCAGGTTCCTCCCCCGCCAACTTACGGGATGCCTTCCAACCAAGGAAACAAATCGACCTAGGCTCCATGTTGCCACCTCTCGGAGCAACCCTGTCAATTTTGGTCCGCCAAAGGTGCTACACCCATCACTCAATATCACGGCGCATCACTTTGGACCATCTCAGATGCCAATATCCTCAAGCACCCTCCGGGTTCGTCCCGTTGCCTATACACGAATCTCTAAACACCGGGACAAACCCCGATACAGTTCGTAAAAGGATCCCGTATATTCTCATATACCAAGCCTTCCACCTCCAATCACTACCGCTCACGTGGTAGCACCCGGCGCCGAGCCTCACGAGCCCACCATTGGACCCAACCTTAGCCTCGGATGGTTGAGCAAATGAAAGACCCGAAAGCCACCATGAGCAGCTCAAAGCAGAAACGCTCAAATCCACAGATCCGGGAATGGTCACGCCTCTCCCCGCCAAGTTCGAATGCCTGAGATGGACCGATTCGATGGAACCGAATGTCCTCAAACGCACGTCGACACTTACGTTCTCGGCATGAGAGCAAAAGGAGCAACCCTCCAAAGAAATGGCCGACCACTTCCAAAGATACGCTCAAAAGTTCGGGCCAAGCTTGATGGTTTCGAGGGTCAAGCTGCTGGATCGCCACACTGGGAACAGATCGCAACATCTTCACAGGAACGGTACAGATCCAACTTAGAGTGGGAAACAAGTCGCGAGGACTTAATCACCACCGAGCGTAAAGCGGATGAAAGTGTTGGGGAATTCTACAAGAGATGGAGCCGGAAACTCTCCGAAATCATGGAGCCACTCTCCAAAGACGAGCACAGATGCGGATCTTCAAGTCTTGCTTGAGACCGTCCATCGAACTCTCATCGGGCCACAATTTCTTCCTGCATCTCCGGCCATGGTCAATGCCGGCTCCACGCTTCGAGAAGGATCTCAAGGAAAAGTTGGCTACGCACGGCCGTACGAGATACCGCTCAACAAACTCGCATTCAATCCCGCACCGGCCCCCGGCAAAGTGGAAAGATACGCTCTGTCAACTACGTCCATCGGGACAACGGTCGGGTAACGAAAACCCGAGTCCCGAAAGCAACAGCTTCTACTGGAAGCGACTGCCGTACACTTCGACAAGTTGGACATGCTACCGAGCAAGATCTTTGGAAGCGGCTAATCAAGGAGGGTCTCCTTAAGCCCGGCCAATTACAAACCCAAAGTTCCCGTAGCTAATGCGGACAAGAGCAAATCTTGGGCCTTCCATCGCATCACGGCCATACCACCGACAATTGTTTGGGGTTACGATATGAAATCCGTAACTTGATAGAAGAAGGCAAGTTAGAGCGCCCAGTGGGCCAATCTGATCGGGAATCCCTTTCCGAATAATAACGGCGTGAACTCCATTGAGTGGGTGCCCAAGAAGTGTGCTACGGAGACCGGTTTCTCCGCCTCTTTCGGCTGGATCCTCCTCAATGTTCACATCGCCTACGATGTTTGTGATCGCTCCGCCCGCCCGGAGTACGAGTCTCGAGAAACCGTCCGAGCAATCCTCCGAGGAAACAGAAGAAGAAATCCTCTCAACAAAGAATCGAGAGAAAGATACGAAGCCGGAGATACCGGTGTAGGTACACTGGAGAACCCTCCGGGAGGTTCGACTACTACGCATCGTACTCCACCAGGTCCTCTTTGCCTCCAGGCCATGCGGCTCTAGAGCAAAGGGGTGGGAAAGCCGAAAAGTCAGTGAAACCGAATTCAGACACTGGAACACCGGAATACCTCGGATCTTGATAGTCTTACTTCGCCGAAGCTTCCAACCCTCCGCGGGATCGCCCAAGATTCAACTTGTCCAGCTCTTCCGAGCCCGGACCGGTAAAGGAAGATCAAGGTCGCCTTGGCAATCGCACTCGATCAATGTGCTAACCAAGGGCGGCAACCGCCACAGTGACCTCAACATACTCCTGAGGTTCCAAAGAAAGGCTTTACCTCGCAAGAGGAAGACAGAAACGGATGGCCGGATGACTCTCCTTCCACGGATAGAGACGAGATCTACGACTCCCGCTGTATGGCAAAGATGATCACATTCTCGTGATGAAGACTTACCGAGAGACGCCTCGGGGCACAACGAAGCTTCGTACATCACTCTCAAACTCAACACCATATCACTCCCTGAGTATTGGTAGATAACGGGTCAGCCGTTAATGTCCTCTCTCTCGGCATGATGCGAGCTCTCCGCATCCATGAAAGTCATTTGATACCGTCTACTCGAACTATCAAGGCCTACGACAACTCGTCTCGTCCCCATCCACGGGGACAGTGACTCTGGAACTTTGGTTCGAAACCCAAATGGTGCCAAAGAAAATTCCACGTGATGGACATTCCATCCGAGTTCACGGAAACTCTTTTGGGACGCCCTTGGCTACACCACATGAAGGCCATAGCTTCCACTCTCCATCAATGCGTCAAGTTCATCAACCGACAGGGAGATCTTGAAGTCATCCGAGGGGACAGGTTCCTCATAGGAAACGAAGCCGAGACAAGAGCCAAACGTGTCCGCACTCGTGCACCGGGTTACCTCCTTCGAATCAACCAAGGGACTATCGGGCAAATCTCATCGTAATCCCTCGAGTCCGGAGATGCTAACTATGTAAACGTACTCGAGCGGGCGGACCACTGAAGCGATCCGAATACATCAAGTTCAACTGTCGTTTCCAACACTTGGAAGCATTGGAAGGAAACACTTGAATATCGCCATGATACGGGCACATAAACCCCCAGCCTCCAATCGGAGATTCGTCAAGATTCTCCAAACAAACTCTCTCGGCCCCGCCCAGTGAAGAGGTTTTTGTGATCAAGGTCAACAAGCACCGTCATTCTCGTGATGAATGCATGGAAGTTGTATGGGACGTCCTCCACGAGGAACTACCCGCTGCACCCCTCTTCTCCAACGAAGAACATGATGTTTTCCTAGCCGCTCCAAAGAACGCAATCGACGCAATACGTCCCTACACTGGATCGAGCGATCGGATGACGATGAATCTGGACTCTCCGGAGTCCGAGGACGCGTGCGAGACCCGCAAGCGCACCTCCGCATTCACATGCTCGGTTTGAGGACGGAACTCCTTCCGATCGTCACTCTATGACCAAGGTTCCAATACCGTGGAAATTGTCAAGCTCAACGTCCAAGCATGCATACTATCCGACAATTGGAAGCACGTGATTCACGCAACGAGGAATCCTCTCGATCAAGTGAATGACGACGACTTCGTGAATATCATCTATTCCGTATCCCGATGAAGCCAAGGACCCGTTCTTGTTATCGATTCTCGCCACACCAAGGTCACCTCGATGATTGCTCGCTCACTTGGTAAACGAGGCATCGGCCAAGCGAGCTCGGAGCTCATCCCTACTTCCAAGTACCACCCTTGGCTGCAACCGGCCCGTGCCGTCGCCAAGCTTATACCCTCAAGCGCCGCCAAGGCCAAGGGCAACAAGAAAGGAGACCAAGCTCCTCACCTGCTACAAGTCGGATCAACCTCGGGAACGCTTCCAGCCCACCCCTAGAAAACATATGTGAAAGTCTTCCCCGCAAGGCGTAGCCGCCTTCCGACACAGAAATGACCACCTCGGCATCAACATGCTTGATTTACTCCCAGCCGTCACGGCCTGATTCGACATCCCGCCAATCGACCTGCTAGCTTTGATAGACTTGGCGATCGAGCGAGATCACGAGACCGTCAACATTGCATTCGGTACCCCGTGGGGTCAATCAAGCGTATATGGGCAAACTTCTTGGTGATCGAGATTAAGGAAGGACGCATGGAATGTCCTGCCCGACTTCCTTCGTCAATATAATCCAAGTGTTCCGCCATTCGGCGATTTGAATGTAATCACGGCTACGACACTAGCAGACGATGCGCACCTACGGAGATCGCCTAGTCTCGCAAGGAAAGCTCTGTGGAGATAGCCGCTCCAAGAAAGTCGTCTTTGGGACGAAGATCAAGCTCGAAAGACCTACAGGGACCAAGCCCTTAAAGTGTCACAGCAGCTTCAGACAGAAGCTAGAGGCCACTCTAGACCAATTCGACCTCAAGAGTTTTGCTCATGGCAACTTTCGACTACCATCTGTTCTCATCCAACCCCTCTGCCGACCAAGGGTGGTCAACGGTCCCGATGACCTAGGAGATGGAACGACACGGCGGAACGAATCCTGCGCTTACGCTTCCCGAGGAAAGCAAGTTCTCTCAATGAAAGCGACGACGAAGACGATGAAACCATTCTCTTCCAAGCCGGGCATGAAGTCAACAAACCGAACTCCCAAGGGTCACTGGGAGGATGGGAACGGATCATCTCCGCACTCAAATTGAAAGGCCAACTCAGTGGAGGAAGGTCTATTTAAAAATGGAGGAGGATGGAAATTCGTCTCGAGCAACTACTCGGGGAAATTCCACAGCTCTACGGCCTTCATTTACGTAAACGATCAACTGGGACAAAGAAGTGGGCCACATGGGCAGATGTTCGGGAAGCCGTATACTCGCCTTCCGACATACCCGCCACTCGTATAAAGCGTAGAAGAAAACTCTCCCCAATGGAGGTTTACCTAGACGCCGCACGCAGCTTCAAGGAAGCACCGGCTATTCTCACATGGGAAGAAACGCAGCATTAACTCTCGACGCAGCTCCGCTGCAAGAAGGTTGATCCGGACCCAGAGTGGAGGAAAACTAGCCAACCACGAGTATCGCTGCACTCCAACCTGCATCGCCCGAGTATGCTCGCAAGAAGGAAAGGAACGCGATATACCGTGAAGAGATCAAGGAGACCGTTCGCTTGAGCCGAGAACTCTCCAAGCCTCCCGGAGGAGTCGGCAACGCCACCGGTTCGCCTGAGGCAATCCTTGTTGTGCAGCGACATTCGAGCAGTGCTGCGTCAAGCGTAGGCTACCTCCCGCGAGAGGCACCCGAAACCGGTATCACGACGAAACTCGTCAAAGCCGCTAAGAAGCTCCCACGGGAGTTCATCCACAATCAATGAGTTGAGGAAGACGCGTGGCCCCATGCTACGAGGAATCCTCCTCTAACTATGGCTCAACTCAGGCAGGCTGTTCGAAGGGACCAAACTCCGATGTCGGCGTTCTAACCCGATCGGGTCAAATCCATGCATTACCACCTAAGGCCACCAAAAAGCCGACGGAGCGAATTGCGGTCCGGCCGGCCACTCGAGACGCAAGTTCCTTGAAAGAGGACCCGATCCTCACTCGGCTCAAGCAAACTCGGGCGAACATTTCCCTTTGGTCTCTCGCTCACCTCATCTTATCCCTCACAAGCTCAAGCTAGAGGAAAGCCTGGCCCGTACCATGGTCCCCGTGACGCAACCCTGTATGAAGTCATTCAGATGATTGGTAACATCCACTATGGCAACATTATCACCTTCACAGATTTGGACCTTTCCAAAATTTGGGGTCGATCACAATGAGCCGCTTTACATCACAGTACCAGATGACAGGCGTCTCTTTTCCTCGCGTGTTGGGTAGACGGAGGTTCCCCGGAATGAATGTCTTGCCCGCCAAGATGATGGACCCGCTTGACATCAAGCCTACGTATCTTAAGCCTTGACTGGGCCCACAGCTGTCAAGGCCTATGACTCTACTTCCCGTACATGTCTTCGGGTTGCTACTCTTAACATCTCGGTTCGGCAAGCGGGTGATCCCCACCGAATTCCAAGGTGTTGGACATTCCAATCACTTTCACAGCCCATCTCCGGGGCGTCCTCGGGCCGCATCAAATCAATGGCGTGACATCCACCCTTCACCTGGTGCCTCAAGTTCATGCAAGGCAACGAAGCTAACTACGTCTACGGCGACGGTGTCACCACCGAGGGGACCAAAGACCAACGACATTCCAAAGGTGTTAGAAATCAAGCATAATGATGACATGCCATTAATCGGATTCACTGGAGACCTCCAAGATCCAAATATGCAACGTGGACCTTCCACTGTCTCATGATCGATTCCTCCCGCATGAGGATGATGAAACTCATGAACTTCATCCTGTGATCGGGGCTCGGCAAAAGGCCGCAAGGCCAACACCAAGTTATTGAAGTCAAGGATCACACCACGGTCCAGTGGCTTGCCACGTGCCAACACCGGCCGACATCAAGGAAGACAAAAGGCTCGCCCGCACCAAGGCGCAGCTTCGCAAAAGGGGAACCTCCGACGGCACACCCAATCTCCGACTCCACAGCTTTGACCTCGCTCATTACTTCTACCAAGGGAACCGACAGCCAGAACCGAGGGGACCGACAGCTGAACCGATGAAGATGAGAAAGAAGCGAGTGGATAGTCAACACCAAGACTAAGGTGAAGAATGGAACAGCCTAGCACGGGACCTCAAGCGCTTTCGCAGGACTCAAAGCTAATCCGATAAGGGAGCGTTCTCGACATCACAGCTTTACCTCGACCAACCGCCACCACACCCAAAGATGAGTACACATTCAAGGGAATCCTGCACTGGAGGAGCAACTCAAGGTACTCTCCATGGGAAACAAGTTGTTCGGATCAGCCGAGGCCACATTCGAGACAAGAATCCAAAGCGTATGAACCAGAATTCATAGAAGACGCTCTCAGCTGGACCACTTACGTAGTCCGTTTGAAGAAGTCATGGAGCTGCCTAACTTGATCGACCGGGGCTCCGACAACAAAGATAATCGCCATGATAGGGACAAGCAGAGCCAAGCCTCTCGATCCCCGCACCCTCATCAAGCATCCAAAGCAATGCCATCAAGAATTGGGTAACTTTCACCGACCAAGGGCAAGCCAGTGCACTGGAAGACAAGCCGGGCCCGCACCCACATCTCCCTAAACCCGGTCTCAAACCCTTCCGAGTCGGCCCCTGTCGTAGTCCAGCCTTCCGAGTCATCCAACGGCCTTACGCCTGAGGACTATAATGTTGTAGCTAATCATGTATTCCCGTTCTTGTTTAATGAAAAGTCTCGACCTTTCTGAGTATCCTCTCATTGCCACTTTAACAACCGATAAGTTAACAAACAACTTAAAAGACGTTAATAATCCAATTGATAAAGAAGGCATACATTAAACGAACAATACATTAAAGAAGTTCTCGAGCGTGTAGTTGACCAAGAGGACAACCGGCCCAAGCCGCCAAGAGGTTATGACCAAAGTGAACCTGTCCGCCGCAAGAGCCTAAAGAGACACAAGCGGGCGCTTTTCGCCGATGCGTAAAAAGAAGCCTCTGATAAGCCTCCTCCGGGAGTATGTTGACGTGTTCGCTCGGTCATACCAGACATGCCAGGACTCGATCCCTCAATCGTGGAGCACAATTCCCTGGATCCCGAATCCAAGCCTCGTCAAATGTAAGCCGCGCAAGATCAAGCCAGAGTGGTCCTTGCAAGTTAAAGAAGAAATTGAGAAAATGCTCCGAGTTGGTTTCATCGAGTGATTGAGTACCCGACTTGGCTCTCCAACATCGTGACTGGCCACCAAGGCCAACGGAAAGGTCGATGCCGCGTGATTTCCGGGATCTCAACAAGGCCAGCCTAAAGATGATTTCCCACCGCCTAACATCGACATGCCGGTCGACACCACGGCAAATTTCGAAGTAAAGTCCTTCGTGGACGGGTTCCGGATACAACTGCATCAAGATGTCCGAGGAGGATCGTGCCAAGATCGCCTTCACCACTCCACGGGGACATATCGTTACACGGCTGGCCATGCCGTTCGGCTAAAGAACGCCGGCGCTATTTACCACGGCCGCAATGCCTCTTTCCATGACATGATACACAAAGAAATCGAAGTATATGTCGACGACATGATCATCCACTCCAAGGGATCGACATGCAAAGACATGATAGATTCGAGGAAGTTCTTCACCCACTCGTAAAACACTCCATGAGGTCAACCCGCAAAGTGCACCTTCGGCGTCGCGCGTCAAGGTACTGGGTACATGGTTACGTAAAGAGGTATCGAAGCTGATCCCAGAAAATCAAGGCCATCATCGACATGAAGCCGCCTCAAACCCCGACGTAAGTAAAGAGCTTCATGGGAAGACTTCCCAAGACATCGGGCCGCTTTCATCAACCGGGGCTGACATCTTCTCTCGCGAGCCCATGTTCAAACCTACGAAAAAGAATGCCGACACTCAAATGGGACTCCGAGTGCCAAACAAATTTTCGAGAAGATCAAGCACCTACTTGGTTAATCCCCCACCCCGTGCCCGCCACATGAAGACAAGCCACTACTCCCGTATCCGACAAGAATGTACACGTCAATCGGAGCAATGCCGGCACAAGAACGTAAAGATTCCAAGGTTGAGCATGCAATCTACTTCGTAAGCCGAAAGCTTCAAGGAAGTGAACTCGCCTACTCAAAGACGTAGAAAACTTGTACCGCTGGTATGGGTAGTCGGGAAACCGAAACACTACATGCAAGCCGCATCTGTGCTCCCGGTCTCCAAAGTGGACCCCGTCCGATATCTCTTTGACAAGCCATCCCTCGTCAATGCGGCTAGCCAAGCGGTCATTCTTCCCGGCCGAGTTCGACATCAAGTACATGGTCGAAAATCAACAAAGGGCGCAGTAATGGCGCATCGCCTGCCGACTTCCCGAGCAAAGGAACCTAAGGGTCCCGATCCGCAATTTCCTGACGATGGAATCTTTTCACTTGACAAGCAAACCGCCGGCAACTCTTCTTCGATGGGGCAGCCAACAAGAAGGGGAACGGCATTGGAATGCTCCTGTCGATCCCAAGGACGAGCATACTCCCATAGCCATCAAGCCGAATTTTGAAGCAACCAACAATGCAAAGAATACGAAGCTCGTGCAGCAGTTTGGAAGCCGCCTCGAGCGCAACATCTTAGAGCCGGATGTATATGGAGACTCAAAGCATTGATCATCAATCAAGTATCCAACAAATGGAAGACGGTAGATTCCGCCTTCGAAGTACCACGCGCATACGGAGGAGCTCATTGCTCGCCCAAGGACATCTCTTTTCACTATTTGCCAAGAGACAGAACCGCTTCGCGTACGCCCGGCAACCTCGCCTCTCTTGTCGAAATTCCGAAGGGAAAGCAAGAAAACCCTCGTAATAGGCAAGACGGGAAACACCCGCCTATTGGGCCGTGAGATCGAAAAAGAAAAGAAACGACGACGAACCCCGGTACAATCAAATTTACCAAGCACTTCCAAAACGGAGAAGCTTCCTTCACAAGTGAAGATGGAAAATACAAAGAAGGGATCAAAGCCAAAACATGATGGCATTAAAACGCCCGGCATCCCATTTCGTCATTCCTGGGGGGTATGTTGTACAAGAAGTCGCCACCAAGCGGCCACTCCTTCTGTGTAAACAAAGAAAAAGCTGCCGAGCTAATGAACGAAGTTCACAACGGAACCTCGCGGTCCGCACATACGAACGCCCGAGCATTGACATGTATCATTCTCCGTATGGGATACTATTGGATATCAATGGAAATAGATCGCATCCAGCCGTCTAAGCTCGCGACAAATGTCAACGGTTCTCCAACCTCAATCACATCCTCCTCACGAACTCTATTGCATGACTACGCCATGGCCTTTCGCCACATGGGGAATCGACGTCATCGGCAAGATCACTCCTCCAGGAGCAATGGTCACGCAGTTCATTTTAGTCGCAGCCGACTACTTCACCAAATGGGTAGAAGCCGATCGTACAAGGTACCGAATTCTAAGAAGGTGGCCGAGTTCATCCGAGAGAACATCATGTGCCGATACGGAGTGCCCAACGAGATCATCTCCGACAATGGGACCCACTTTGAAGGAGATTGTGACCAACTACCGACCGAATTCGTAGTCACACGTCACAGTCTTCCTTACGTACCACAAACCAATGGTGCAAGAGAGGCGACCAACAAGACTCTCGCCATGATAATCGTAAAGATGACCACTGCAGGTCTGGGACCGGCCCGAAAAGCTACATCTAGCCCCTCGGGGATACCGAACATCGCCGAACCGCCACAGGGGAGACTCTGTTCGCACTTACCTACGGAATGGAAGCGATGTTACCCGTGGAATTGGAAATTCCATCCTCCGAGTCCTCTTGGAAAACGGGATCAATGAAGTCGAATGGCTACAGAGCCGTCACGACGAACTTGCTCTACTCGACGAGCGCAGATTGAAAGCCATGGAACACACTCGAGCCTACCAGAGCGTAATGGCACGAGCATTCGACAAGAAAGTCAAGATCCGAGACATCGTAGAAGGCGACTTGGTGCTAAAGGAAAAGCCTCCTACGCACCAATCCCCTCGGAAAGTGGGAGCCTACCTCGGATAAGGACCAGATTCCAGTGAGTACAGAAAGAATCTTTCTCACGGGAGGAGCCAGAAGCTAGCAGATCTGACGGAAACCTCTTTCGTTAACCCCGAACGGAAGCAAAGCTCCGCAGAGTCCTACTTCGTTTCGAGGAAGAAAGCACGAGTCAACTCACCTTCCCCATACACCTCGTCCCCTCGCAAATTAAAGTGCTAAAAAGAGTAATAGCCCAACCTGGGATACATTCCCGCTAATGATCCGAGGGTAAAAAACAGTGAGTCGCACTTCTTTTGTCTTTGTGTTTTCTTTCAAATTCACCTAAAAGAAAGTGTCGAACCACGGTGACCTCGGAAAGCCCCTTAGTCCACCCTTGTAAAAGCGGGAACGTGGTAAGGCAGCCATCTTTGGTTCGGTCCTAAAAAACAAAAATACAATAAGCATCAATTGCTTGTGTTTCGAAAAACTCTTTTCATTTAACCTACAAATTCATAATTCGGTTAAAACATTCTTTCGATGAAGTTCAAGCACGGTCAACTCTTGACTCTCGCTACACGCTAGCAAAACTACAGCATAAAACATTAATCAATTAACGTTAGTCCGCGGTAATGACAATGGGTGGATACTACGGACAAAGAAGGTCAACCTAGTTTCCCGTACTAAGGTCCTTCATCCTTCTTCCCCTTCCACTTTCCCCCGGCGAGTGTTCCTTCCTGCCTTCGCAGGAAATATTCCGGTGAGAGGGGCCTTCTGCACTCCGGCTCGTGGACCCTTCCTCGAAGCGCCTCCGTCAAGCCCGTGGGCGCCAGTGCATGATCCTCTTTCAGCTCTCGTCTCGAGGCACCGCCTCGCTCCGAGCCATCATCATAGCTGCTTTGATTGGCCTCCGATCTGCACTCTGCCACATAATCAGCCCATGGCATCGCCGATACGATTCTCCGAGGTTTAGCCCTCCAGCCTTGTCCTCTCTCAAGGTCGAGCCGCCAGGTGATCGGCACCCGACACCTCACTCCGTCTCCACAAGAGAGCCATCCGTGTCTCCCCCATACTCTCTTCTGTACCCAGGTTCGGATCTTTGCGTCGATAGAACGGTGCCCTCTCTCCTGCAGTGAAGAAGAGAACCACTCGGTAGGAAAGGAGCGTGTATTGCCACCAGGGTGATCGTGCAATCAGCCGTCGAAGGATCCTCGCATCCGCATGAGATCCCACCTCAAAAGTAGCAAAGCATAACTCAGGATCGGTCCATGGCACTGCTCCGGCTGCACGTCTTGCCCTTGCAGTAACCAATGATGGAATATAGAAAGACGTGCCGAGACGGCCCGGTGACACTCGACTGATCAATAGACCCTCCTGAGCGGTCCTACCAAGTGTCAGCCGCTTCCAATGGGAAACCCGCCATCGCAAGTGATGCAGTGCAAAGTGCCGGCCATCCAGAGCTCCCGGCAAATCGGCTCGATTGCCTCTCCTATCACCGGAAGGACGTCGCGAGAAAGACCAAGCGTCACGGAGACATTGTAGCACCCTCGGGCATCATCTGCGCAAGTACCTCTCCCTCAACCACATGGGCTCGGCATAGCGGGACTCCCTCCCCGCGTGTATCGGCTGCCTGCCATGCCATCCGGCCCATGCCCGAGAACGTCTCGCCCAAGTTAACCAATGGCACGCATGTCTCCTCCACTCCGGCCATTGCCTCACCGGAGTCCGGTCTGCAGCGTGATGGCACACACCCCGTAGACGTGGAATGTGAGCAAAGAGTAGCAATGTTCTGCGCACAGAGCAAAGCGCGTCCCCACGAAAAGAGCACGGCTCCCAATCTCGGCTCGAGAAATCTCTCGGGCGAGTCATCCCAAATGTCAACGTAATCGGTATCCCGTACTCCGGCCATCCCGTATGCTTCTCCGGCCCGAGATACCCAACAAAAGACATCTAGCTTCTCAACGGTGGCCATGCCACCAAAGTATACGGGAAGAACTAGGCTGTTCCAGTCTCAGGTCACCTCCCAGAATGGCGGAAATCTTCAAACGTAGGAGTGACTTACGTTGTACGAAAAGGCTGTACACGTGCTCCTCACTTACGTCCACGTAAGCCGAAGACAGCGGCTCTCAAAAGATCCCAATCGGCATGAGCTCCTTCAAAGCCCAAAGCAGATTTAATCCCGTATAACTGACACTTCGAAAAACCTTTTGTTACGCACTCGTGTGGTTCCGGTACTCCACGGCCGAAAAGTTGTCCAAATATCGCTCTTGCACTGTCCGAGACGATAACTTGGGAAAAGGGAAAGCCATGTCGGAAAGGTGAAGAAAACCTTTAAGAAAGGGAAAAGAATTCAGCCGGAATGAGCAAAAGCAATCTTTTTGTGAGCTTCTTACAAATTTGCAAAGCTGAGCCGGCAATTTAAAGAATGCGGAAATTCAATTCTAGTCAGGCCGGACTCCCCTCTCGCCGATTGACTTGTAGTCAACTTTCTGCGGCCATCTCGCCTTAAAGTTGGGAAAAACATTTTCCAAACCATGCCCACTATTCACTCTTGTAGAAATGCTGCGTGCCTCGCATTACGATTTCATTCAACCAATGATCAATATCCCTTCCGCCCAGGGCTCGTGCAAGCGGTGCAGAAATAATTAAAGGAATTAGTGCTAAATCACATTGCTTAATTTTTGACCCGTTCAATTTTTTAATGCATTTCTCCTTTTTATTTATTTTTTGATTAACCTATTTGCTTATTTGCCTGTAGAAAATAAGCCGAAGAGTGATCACGAGAATAAATATCGCTGAAATACGAGTTAGCCCCCACGGAAGCGCTTTTTGCAAAATACAAGTTCAAATCAAAAATTTGTTCCCCGACAAATACATGCATTTCTTGTCTAACATAATAATAGTAAAGAAAGAAAAGCTGATAAAAAAGGGGACTACTCAAGTACCCACCGCTCGTCATCCGTACACTCGGCGTCTTTGCTCCATGACTTTGCCGGGATCCTGTCGCAACGAGGAACTACTGCCGAACTCCTCCCGGCGGGGAATAGGCGAAAGGGGCCTCTCGGAGTGCACGCGAACTCGAGGACTCCCTCTCTCGCTCCCGAGTGCGCGAGAAGAAGGAGCTCAACAAATCCAGGCCGTTCCGCCATGGAACCTTGGCCAAACCCACGTGTGAAGTCCTCCCACGCCGAGGCGTAGGAGCGGGCGAATCTCTCGGCCTAGACGGCCCCGATCACACGGACATCCACGCTCCTCCGGGAGGCGCACCGCATGAACTCCACGAGCCTCCTAGCGTAGCGCGGGACCACCCGTCCACCAGCCTCATAGGCACGTCATTCAGTCACGTACGGCCGGACTCTTCTTGCACCGGGGAAAAGTCATCAAAGACAAGCGAAATCCGAGATCACTTTGGTCCCAGAAATTTTATGCAAATAGCCAATGGTTTACCTCTTTTGGCCCTCGTCTCCAAAAGTATAAAATTTCCCAGTTAGACATTTCAGACCCCATCCCCGAGGCGTTAAATTCAAATCCCGGTTAGCGTTTCTCACTAACGCTCAATCATGTCTCCCCCGACATTCCAGTTAAATTCCCGTCTCCAGGCGTTAGTTATATTCCGAGTTGGCGTTTGACATTCAAACGTCGTTGACCATGTCTCCAGGACATTCCGATTCTCTCGGTTACATTTCCGTCTCCAGACGTTAAAAATTTAATACAATGGTCCTCGCCCATTAAATTCGGTCGTTTGACATTCCCCTCGTCTGTCTCACTATTGCGGTCCAGGCGATTTCACCATCAATTACATCCTCAATACGCGACCTTTCACGGTCGTTCCGCCTGTCCTTTGACCTTTCGGTCGATTTCCAACCCTGTCCAGCGACCTTTCGCGATGCGATTTCAAGTCTCACTCGCGACCTTTCACGGTCCGGGATTTCAAAGAGTCCCAATCAGCGACCTTTCACGGTCCGAGATTTCAATTCTCCAATCGCACGACACTTTGCACGCAGTCCGATTCCAATCCTAATCCGCGACCTTTCACGGTCCGATTCCAATCCTCAAATCGCGACCTTTCCACGGTCCGATTCCAACTTCTCAATAGCGACAGCTGCGGTCGATTTCCAAATCTCAATCGCGACCTTTCACGGTCCGATTCCAAGTCTCAGTCCCGCGACCTTTCACGGTCAGATCTCCAAGTCCTCAATCGCGACCTTTCACTCGGTCCAGATTTCAATTCTCGATCGCGACCTTTCACGGTCCGATTCCAGCTCAGTCCCGATCGCGACCTTTCTGCGGTCCGATTTGGTCAATTTCTGCGGCAATCGAAGCGACCTTTCGCGGTCCGATTTCAAGTCTCAATCGCTACCTTTCAGCGGTCCAATTTCCACTCACCAGCTGGCGACCTTTCACAGTCCGATTCCAACTCTACGAAACGCGACCTTTCGAGCGGTCCCGTTCAAGTCTCTTAATCGCGACCTTTGCAGTGGAATTCCAATCCTCAGCGCGACCTTTCACGGTCCGATTTCACCCAGGGAGTCTCAAACGCGACCTTTCAAGCGGTCCGATCTCGCGGCAATCCTCAATCGCTGCGGAACCTTTCACGGTCCGATTTCAGAATCACAATCGGCACTTTGCAGTTGATTTCAAGTGGCAATCGCGACCTTTCACGGTCCGATTCCAATCTGAATCAGCTGACCTTTCACTGAGTCCGATTTCAGAGTCTGAATCCGAACGACACTTTCACGGTCCCGATTTCAAAGTCTTAGCGCGACCTTTGCGGTCCGGAGGGACCCAAGTCTCAATCCCCGAACGACCTTTCAAGCGGTCGATCTCCAGAAGTCCGGCAATCGCGACCTTTCACGGTCCGATTTCCAAGTCCTATTCGCGACCTTTCGAGCGGTGAAGCAATCACCATTGTGACCTTTTCCAACGGCCCGATTCCAATCCTCAAAGCGTTTCTTGGACCAGGCAGTTCCGAAATCCTGTCCACTTTGACCTTTCGTACGGTCGATTCGGCAAGTCTCGCGCACGAATTGCGACCTTTCACGGTCCAGTCTAAACATTCAATCCCGACGCCGGCGGTCCAGGCCTGGCACGGTCTTATCGAGACCCAGCCAGAATAGTCGACCTTTGCGATCAATAAGCCTCTTGAACCGGGCAAGACACGAACGCCTTGCAAGCGGATCATCTCACGGCAACGGCAATAGCTTAGAACACCAAGGCACGAACGGCCAGTTGAAACGCGGTCATCTCTCCGTGGCGGCAATAAGCCCCAGGCCGAGGCACGAGGCACTTGCAGCATTTCGTCTCGCAGCCCGTGCGGCGTAATCGCCCGAACCCCGAGGCACGGCGCTGCCCACCAAGCGGTCATCTCCCTCAAACTGGCGACAATAAGCTAGAACCCCGAGAGCCTGAACGCCTTGCAAGCGGTCATCTGCGGCACTTGGCAATAGCCCGAACCCCAGAGGCACGAACGCCTTGCAAGCGATTCGTCATCTCAGAGCCGACGGCAATAGCCATAAGCCCGAGGCACAGGCGCCTTGCACGAACGCCTTTCAAGCGGTACATCTCACCCAGGCAACGACAATGGCCCGAACCCCCAGGCACGGGGAACGCCTTGCAAGGCGGTCCCACTCTTCGGCTCAGTTCCGGAGTCGTAAGAGCAGCTCGAGACCCTCGATGGGGAGGCACGGCGCCTTTTTAAACGGTCATCTAAGACAGCAGCGACAATAAGCCCGGGAACACCCAAGAGCACGGGAACGCCCTCGTCGACAATCGCAACTCCGGTTCGGCCATCCTCATCGTAAGCCTCGACACCTTTCACTTCAGCAGGTTCGAGACGCTCCATCTCCCGTAAGTGCCATTCGGGTTAAGCCCGATCGTTCCACCTCGGCGGCGGCTGATAAGCCCGCTGTAATCCCTCTTGGCCGTCCCTCGTAGCCGTGCACGTCCCAGCGGAATGAATTAGCGCCGCGGCAATAACCGACCCGGCACTCTCGAGGCACGAACGCCCTCGTCGGTAGTCGCAACTCCGGTTTGAGGCGCCTCGCACCCTCGATGGTTTCAGAAGTCTCGAGAGTTCGGGACGCCTCCCAGCCGATAGTCTCCATTCGGGTTTTACCTCGCGAATGGTCTCATCCAGGTTTAGACGCCTCCCTAATAGTCTCGCTCGAGGTTAAGGTCCCCATGCGCGGCCCTTGCCCCTTTTCGAACTACGATCGGCTTGATTCCCGCTCGGGATACGTAGGAATCCTTTTCACTAAGGGTCCGGCCCGGTGACCGCCCGGGTCTCTTTTCAAAGTAAGGCATCCCGATTTGGATCCTTATCTTTTTTCAACGACCCCACCTCCTTCGGAGGAGACGTCGGCGAGGCTAGCGTAAGTACCCAAATCCGGATCGTCCAAATCCGTCGGAAAGTTAACCGAAATCCGTTAGCTGGCCCGCTCCCGGGTTAACGGAACTCGTTAAACTCCCCGTTGCCGTGCACAGACGTCCGGGGCGCCCCGTGCATCCCGACGTCGAACCGTACTTAGCACGTGACATCTCACGTAAAAGTATGGCTTTCCCTGAAAAACGCATTCTCCGGCACTTTCCGGGCGTTTCGAACATTTCCGGTTGTTATTTTAAAAACGGACAAAACCGGGACCGGGAACAATCTTCCACCTGTTTGGTGACTCGGAGGGCACGTGGCGGCCATGCCACCTCCCTCTAGTCACCCTTCAATCAATTTCAAAGGGAAAAGACCAAAATCCCCTGGTTTGCAAGCCAAGTCCGGCCGGACTCACTTTGTGCACATTTTTACAGAAATTGCCGGCCAAGTCCTTCAAATTCCCAAAATACCACAAAACCCCCTGGATTCAGGCCAAGTCCGTCCGGACTCCTACTGCAAATTTCACCTATAAATAGAAATGGTTGTCAAAGCCAAATGGAGAGGATTTTTACACCAAAAATCACCACCCCTCACGGTTCAAACTGGTTTTCACCCCTCCCGAGCTCCCGTTCTGTCTCGATTCGCGTGAAACCTTCGTATTTCGATCAAATACGCACCCTACAACTTCGAAACAACTTTTCGAATCACTTTCTGTGTCCCGTACACACCTCCCGAGCCAAAGGAGTCGACCCTAGCCATAGGTATAACTCCCTCTCTCTAAATCTCCCGTTCCGTCTCGGTTTACGCGCCAGTCGCTATAACTGTTTCGAACGTCGTTATCAAAATGTAGCCGCCTCCGTCTAACGGGGTCCGATACGTTTTAGCCCCTCGATCCTCTTCTCTTTCCGTAAGAGAAGTAATCACGGGTTAAAACGGCGTTCCGACCCCGTTCCGTTTACTTTTATGTCATTTACAATTCCGAGCCGTTTGGCCTCGTTGATCGTCATTTACAATTTCGAGCCGTTTGGCCTCGTTGATCGTCATTTACAATTCCGAGCCGTTTGGCCTCGTTGATCGTCATTTACAATTCCGAGCCGTTTGGCCTCGTCGATCGTCATTTACGAATCCGAATCGTTTGATTCCGTTGACACCGCTTTAAATACTGTCATTTACAAGTCTGATCCGTTTGGATTGTGATAGTATTTACTTTTCAAAGTCCGAGTCGCAACCCGATTCGTTGATCGCATGTCATTTAATACGCATTTTTCCCGTAAAAATCGTTAACAATGTAATGCCCGGTTCAAAACCGGAGTTCGTCCGTCGAACTCTCTTTCAAAAACGTGCGAAATGACGTTCGGCCTCCGAACGCTCATCTTCAAACTCCAAGCCGCCATTTGACACTTAAAATCATTTAATACGCATTTTTCCCGTAAAAATCGTTAACAATGACTCGTACGGTTCAAAATCGACGTTTGCCACGCAAACGCTCATTTCAACTCAAAGTCGACGTTTGCCACACAAACGCTCATTTCAACTCAAAATCGACGTTTGCCACGCAAACGCTCATTTCAACTCAAAATCGACGTTTGCCACGCAAACGCTCATTTCAACTCAAAATCGACGTTTGCCACGCAAATGCTCATTTCAACTCCAAATCGACGTTTGCCACGCAAACGCTCATTTCAAACTCAAAGCGACGTTTGTCATTCAAACGCTCGTCTTTTCAAAAGTCATCTAATCAACGTTTGTCATTCAAACCAAGATTAAGCTTGTCATTCAAGCCCCCATTTCAAAAGACACACACACACACACACGATTTCGAGAAAGGTAGAAAGACTCGTCATGCGAGGCGTTTCGGGCGATCTCGTCATACTCTACCCGAAACGTAACCTGACCTCCGAACCTAACAATCTCTGGTACAAAAAAGCTTTTTACTCGGTTTTGCTGCCAATAAAAATGATCCCCTTTTTCAAAAAGCCTTTTCCTAAGTTTTTGCTACCAATAAAAACGACACCTTTTCACAAAAGCCGTTTCTCAACGTTTGGGCTCAAAATACAAAAACCGCGTGGCGACTCCTCATTTTGTTCCTTCCCATGAAGCGAGGTCTCAGACACCAACCCCTCCGCGAAAGACAACCGCCTTTTCCGCGCCCCCCGCCCGCGCGCGAAAAAGATCGGGTAATTTCAGTACCGAAAGACTCGTTTTTACGAGGCGACTCGGGTGAGCTCTAATATTCTAATATTCTCTTCCCGAGGAGTAACCTGACCTCCGAACTCAAAAATCTCATCACACAAACAACAGTTTTTAAACTGATGCATTTTCTCAATGTTTTGGGCTAAATCAAAATGGCGTGGCGATTCTACAAGCAAAAACACAGCGAGACACCTCCATCTTTCAAACAAAATGTGAGATGTCGGGGCCCCCGCGCGAGCCGGATCCGGGTAATTTCAGTTGGCGACTCTGCTGGGGATAGTTTGTTTTAAAAGCTTTTAAACAAAAACAAAAGATTTTTAAAACAATGAAGAGGGTCAAACTTTCATTTTACCCCTTTCTTTAATTGTTGTGTGTGTGTGCATGTGCTTTACTTTTTTATTTTACAAAAAAAATTAAAAATCCAAAAAAATGCATCAATATACATCTGTGTACATACATTTAAAATTCTTCAAAAAACTTCTGTTTTACTCAGAAAAGAATTTTAGAGACTGCACGCTACGCGCACTGCTGTCTCGGATACACTGCACACTACAACCCTTAACCCGGGGTGGTCTCAGTTGCAGTTCGTTTGGCCTTCCTACGCCTCTCGAACGCGCACGGGATCATTTCAAACATCCCATCCTAGGCAGTGTCAACCATGCACGCTTGCGTCACACTATGTCCAGACTCGGTTGGTTTTTACCCAGTCCGTGTCATACAGCCTGGATACATATCCCATGCCGGCCATTTTCTGAGTCGAAACTCGAAACTCAAGATCCCTTGCGCAAGCAAAGCGATGAAAGGCCATGCTAAAATCTTGACCTAATCTTGATTTCCGAAGCAACACCCAGACGATGTTCCATCCCGGATATACATCCATGCCTACATGACACCACGTCATCAAGCCTTTAATACGTCAGCTATGACGATATGACCCAGGCAACGCCTAACGTCACAAATCCCTTGCGCAAGCAAGGTAAAGAGAGGTCATGCCAAACTCTCGACCAGATCTTGACTCAGGTGCCGGCTCGGCTCACTACTCACATGGCTAACGCATTAAAATGAACATGACAGGCTCGGTCCTTAGGTTCGATTTTTCTTTTAGGCCGGTGGAAACCGCTTGCCCTATAGGACCCTCACCCGGGGCTGTCCACCCCGGGATGTCGAAATACAGGTGCAAAACGAGGGGCTTATAGCCGCACAGATGGTCTCCACTGACCCAGGATCTAACATAGTTGCGAAAAAAAGAGCAATCTTTTCCAACCTACCTAGAATTCTGAGAAAACACTGTTTTAAGTAAATTAAAACAACAAAAAAAGCGGAAATTGCATGTCACATGAGCTTCCCCCCCCCCTTTTTATCCAAAAGGCCTTCCCATGTCTAAATCTTACCCGTCACCCCCTCCAGCAAACCGAGATTGATCGAGAGTACCCGGGAACTATTCTCCCAGTGTCAAAGCCGCAAGGTCCAACATCCTTCCCAGTACAGCCACCAGGGCAGTCCACAAACTCCCCATGGCCAGGTCAGTGGATAACAACGAGGAAAATGGGCCCTTACCCCCGATAAACTTCCCGACAATGGAAGAAGTGTGGCAAGCCGTCATAGCCCTCGAAAAATGCCAAGGTGAACAACAAGCCTGGATCGAAGGTGCCATGCACCACTTCGGAACATTAGCCATCCCCCAACCACTCGGGGCTCCCAAAGACATACCCGCTCCCGCAGCTCCTAATGTATATCATTGTCTCCCAGAAGTCAATCTGTTGCCCTCGTACGAGCCATGCAGCTACGACATAAAGCCAAAAGACCCCAGGGAGGACGTGTCCGATCCAACATCCACGAGGTCCGCTACCGCCACAGAACAATGAACACATCTGGTGGGACGTCTGCGATTGCACCGCTTGTCTGGAAATGGAGTTCCAAGATGAAATAAACGAGGATCGCCCTCGAAGAAACAAGAAACCCTCTTCTCAACAAAAACTGAAGAAGAGATACGGCCGGCGACCCCAGTCAGACTCTCGGAGAACCATCGGGAAAGTTTGACTACTACGTCATCTACTCCGGCAAATCTCCTCAGCCTAGCTCTGCACAAGACCACGGCAACGTCTGCTCCATGATTAGCTGGGACGAACTCTGCACCGCCACCAACGGCCCGAGGGTCCAGATACCCCAACCCCTGTCTTGGGAAGACCTCAAAGCCACTGTTGACGCTTCAAGAAAAGCAATAACAGTGAACGAACTAAAATGCGAAGCATGGCCTTACGCCAACCAAGGCCCTCTCATTACAGAAATAGGAGAGACAAGCAAAGCAGCAAAGCCAGAGGTGAACGTACTGACACGTTCCGGTCCCGATAAATCCTCCACGGGCAGACAAAAGGCCAGCCATGCCTGAGCCTCGAACTGAAAAGGGGCCCTACGCCAAAGAAGCCGAAACTCTTGACCTGAAGGCTGAAGATCCTGTCTTAACTCAGCTCAAGCATACTCAGGCTAACATCTCACTCTGGTCCTTACTCACTTCCTCTTACCCGCACAAACTCAAGCTGGAGGAAAGCCTGGCCCAGACCATGGTACCCATCACTGTGACACCAGATGAAGCGGTTCAGATGATCGGCAACGTTCATTACAGCAACATCATCACTTTCACGGAGCTCGACCTCCCGAAATTTGGGGCTGACCACAACGAGCCTCTCTACATAACAGTTCAACTTGACGAGCGCCGCCTCCCTCGGGTCTTGGTAGATTAGGGATCAGCCATGAACGTCCTTCCATCCACAATGATGAACTTGCTAGGGATCAAGCCAACTGATCTGAAACCCTCAACTCAGACAATCAAAGCATACGACTCAACGTCTCGCTCAGTCCTGGGAATAGCCGCTCTGAACCTGTGGTTCGAAAAATAGATGGTCTCGACTGACTTCCAAGTCATCGACATCCCGATCATATTCACTGCCATCTTGGGACGCCCTTGGCTACACCAGATCAATAGGGTGGCATCCACCCTCCACCAGTGCGTAAAGTTCGTCAAAGGGACAGATCTTACCATCATCTATGGTGACAGCATAACCACCGAATTGACCGACACAAACAGTGTCTCGGTCCTGGAGATCAAACACGACAATGACGGCATGATGCTGACAGAGTTCACAGTCGAAAGCCCAAAAGCCCAGGTGTGCCACATAGACCTACCTTTGACTTGGGACCAGATCCCTCCCACGATGAAGATGATGAAGCTCATGAACTACATCCCGGGGCTTGGTTTGGGAAAACGCCACCAAGGTACCCAACAAATTATCAAGGTCAAGGAATAGAATACCCTCCATGGCCTGGGATACATTCCCACTCCCGAAGACGCTGCGGAAAATAGAAAAGCTGCACGGAAACGCTCCGCTACTAACAAAAGAGGATTGCATGCAATCTCCGATCTCCGCCCTTACAGCTTCGACATGACCAGGTACTTCACAAGGAAAGCTGGCAGTTTGAACAAAGATCCCAGATAAGGAAGCAGATTCTATGAAGATAATCAACATCAGCAAGAATCAACTCCGAATCAGCGAATACTTCGCCCTCCTGGAAGAAGCTCTTAACGACCTCTATCATCAAGGCCCCCCAAGATCTGGTAGCAACACCAATGGAGGTACATCATCAAAGGAGCAACCGAAAACCTCCGCGATCTGGTTTGAAGTCGAACCACAGGCAAGCTATCCTCTGGGATCCGCATCAACTGAAGAATGGCCACCAAAGCCATCGCCGCCCTCTCCTGACCTACAGCCCGCAAAGAGCAATGAAGCCTGGTCCAATCCCTCATCATCTAGAGTCTAGCTTCGAGTCATGTTGTCTATGAATTCACGTCTTTTGAGTCATCTGATGGCTCTACGCCCGAAGATTGTGAGTCCAGGATCAACAATGTATCTTCTCTACGCTTTCAATAAAAGGTCCAACCTTTCTAAATATCCTTTCATTGCATCTTTAACGAATGATGAGTTAACTAACTCACAAACAGTTAATAACAATTCATCTAACAAAGAAGCAGACACATTAATTGAACGAATGCATTAAACAAACGTTTAAGCATGTTGTTAAACGAGAGAAAAACCTGGCCCAAGCTGCCGAGAAGGTTTTAATCACAATGAGTTTGGGAACTGCTGAAGAGCCAAAGAGACGCAAATCGGAAGCCTCTTCACCAGCACAGTGCGTCCATCCGATCTTCCAATACCTCAAAAAACGGGGAAATAACCTCCATGAACGAGGAAGTCCAACACAAGGAAGGAGTCAAAGCCAAGAGCATAATGTCCCTAAAACGCCTTGCCTCTCACTTTGTCATCCTTGGAGACATGCTATACAAAAAACGCTACCAGGGACCGCTCCTACGCTGCATTAGCCAGGAAAAAGTAAGTGAGCTCATGAACGAAGTCCACAACGGGGATGGTGGCCCCACATGAATGCCAGAGCCCTGATGCAAATCATTCTTCGAATGGGCTACTACTGGATCTCCATGGAGGCCGACTACATCCACTTTGTCCGAAGCTGCGACAAGTGTCAACGGTTCTCCAACCTCAATCATCTACCTCCTCACGATCTCTACTGCATGACTACGCCACGGCCCTTCGCCACGTGGGAATTGAGGTCATCGGAAAATCGCTGCGCCAGCGGCGACGGCCACGAATTCATCTTGGTAGCCATCGACTGCTTCACAAAATGGGTTGAAGCCAAGTCCTACAAGGTGCTCACCTCCAAGAAAGTCGCACATTTCCTCAAATAAAACATCATCTGCCGATACGACATCCCAAACGAGGTCATATCAGACAATGGCTCCCACTTCGAAGGAGAATGCGACAGACTGCTGGCCGAATTCAAGATCACACGCCACAAGTCTTCTCCCTACCGGCCACAAACAAACGGCGCCGTAGAAGCAGCAAACAAGACCCTCGAACGAATCATCCGAAAAATTACCACCCGAGGACGTGATTGGCCTGAGAAGCTGCACCTTGTACTTTGGGGCTATCGAACATCAGTCAGAACAGCCACGGGAGAAACTCCATTCGCCCTGACATACGGGATGGAAGCAGTACTGCCCGTTGAATTGGAAATTCCCTAACTCCGAGTGCTGTTGGAAAACAAAATCAACGAAGTCGAATGGCTCCGAAGCCGACACGACGAACTGGCTCTGCTAGATGAGGGACGACTAAAGGTCATGGAACACATCCGAGCCTACCAAAGCAGAATGGCTAGAGCTTTCGACAAGAAAGTCAAGTCCCGAAACATCAGGGAAGGCGATCTGGTACTCAAAGAAAAGCCTCCCACTCGAACCAACCCACTGGGAAAATGGGAACCAACATGGATCGGCCCTTTCATGGTTCAAAAGATCTTCTCCGGAGGTGCCATGATGCTGACAGACCTAAACGGCAATCCCTTCATGAATTCAGTCAACGGAAGCAAACTTCGCAGATACTTCGCCTAAAGAAGACCAACAGTGCATCTCTTGGCACTCCTTGTAGTGTCGAACTACGCAGACCTGAGCCCTCTAGTCCGGGGGAACGTAGGCAACCTTAATTGGTCCGGTCTAAAAACACACAAAAAAGTCAAAAGTTTGAATGTCAACCAAGACCTCCATCAAACTATACACTTTCCAAAAGCATGCCCCCACCAGCACCTTGACCAAGTCAAACGACGGCGGCAACATCAAAGGACATCCGAGGGTCACTCAGCGTCAAACGACTGACCCATGTCAACTTCCAATCTAGGGGCTTATCTTCGCCCCCACGGGCTTCAAAAAAAAAAAAAGAGCTCAAGCAAAAGCTTTAAAAAAAATATAAGCTCAAGCAGATGCTACAAAAAAAAGAGGTCAAGAGCCCAACGCCGACATAACAAGAGGCAATGAAGTTGCGGAAAAGGCCATCAAGACGACTTGTCAAGGGATCATCCAACCTTCCCGTTCAAACACCAAACCCAAGAGAAAAGGGATTGCCGTCAAGGCCCAGGCTGCTTCAGTCCACGAATAAAACAAAAAGGTCCAAAACTGGACGACATCAGGGCTCACAAAAGAAATAAAAAGCGAACAGGAGATCTTGCGTCTCGAAAAAGATTTAAAAGCAAATCACAAATCACTAACGATTACAACATTTCTTGATGAGTTCAAGCACGGTCTACTCTCAAGTTCACAATATGCTAAAAGACAACTTAATACATTTAACAAATAATGTGTCTGCAATGCAATGAAGGGATACTTAGGAGGTCATTCCGTGCCATCTGCGCTTGTCCCCTCGCCATTCTTCCCTTTCTTTCCTCGTCCCCGGCGAGTCTTCTTTCGCTCCACGTGAGCCAGCTCTGCCTCTCTCAGTCCGAGATTAGGGGTCCTTCCCGTAGAGTCAAACAATCCAAGGCTCGCAGAGCTTCATTCACCCGCGCTTCGGCTCGGATCTCCTCCCTGCTAGTCTGCAAAAGAGGACCTCTCTCCGTCAGTCGGTCAACTCTGGTCTCGTAGTCAAACAAGGCGTCCCCCGTGACATCCTGAGGGTCGACTGTGCTTCGGCACTCTAAGGCAATAGGCTGCGATGGCAATCGGGCCCCGTAATCGCTTCACGCTTTGCTCCCCAAAACCACTTGACCGCCTAACACGCTGCTCGTACCAATCCAGGTACTTGGTGGTCAATACAACACTCTCCCGACGTCGAAGGAGCACCACAGGAGGGAAAGCGGAATACTTCCATACCCTCAGAAAATACAAAAGAGCATCTGGAGCTGCTATACAGAGAGGAGCTACCTCCGCAGTAGCAAGGTCATCCCAGCCCAGCAAAGGCTCCTGCCTCATCCCGAACTGCCGGGAAACAAGCGACGGAACATAGAAAGAGGACCAAGACAAACCCGGAACTCTGGCAATGTAGGACCCTTCCTGAAAGGCCCTCCTAGTCTCAATCCACCAGTGCGGAACCCACCAGCGGATCTAATGCGTACCAAGCTGTGCCATCCATCTCTCCCAAGCGGACTGATCCATATCCAATACAAGAGGTCGCCAAGCAAACGACCACGGGCTAAATGACGTCGGAACCTCGGGCATAGCTTGAATTCTCTCTCGCAACCACAAAGTGAGCAAAGCAGGGCTTCCCCCTCTCATGAACCTATCCCCAGTCGCCAGCCAACGGAACAATATCTTCTTCGGCCTTGCAATGCCCTACCACATCCAGCAAAGCGCCGTCACAAACCCAAGGGAGCTGACCAGGAAAAGCGTCGCTATCAAGCACAAGGCAAACGCATCCCACGAGACGTCACTCTTATCATCGCTCATAAACCGCTCCGACAGCGCAGAAATGTCAATATGACCTAAATCAAGAGTCATACCCTGCACTTCTTCCAACGAAGTCTGAAGAAAGCATGCAAGCTTCACGCTCACGGCAGCACCGCCAATCAAAGAAAGTGAGATGGCGTCCACCTCCGGTCCTCCAATCAAAGCTCGAAAATCCTCAAAAGTGGGCGTCACTTCATTATAGGAGAAGCTAGACACATGCCTCCTAATATCCCAGAACTTCGCGGTAGTTGTAGACACCCCATTCTGAACTCATAATTACATGATTACACTACTCTTCATCTCTCCTTTATGTTTTGATGAAAGCATATCAGTTTCGTCATGTTTCGTTAAGTTTCTAACTAACCTCGTTAGTTTTGGACCTAACTGACTAACGGAACAACTGAAGAGGACAAAATAGTCATCAGACTAGTTATCTCGCACGAGATATCATATCTCGCGCGAGATATCCCCTCAACCGGATGTGCAGAAATCACTCTCCTTCTCCGTTTCAAACTCTCTTTTTGGATAAAACCTTATCAATTCGGGTATCCAATCAGAACTGAGTTCTGGAACCGTCCTAGGGGATTTTACCTCTCCACCTTCACCTCTCCAACCTCCTATAAAGACTGGATGACTTTCAGTGTTTTGAGGGTCGACAATTCTGATCCTTGATCAAGAAAACACACAACACACACAATTTGTTGGTTTCTTTCCACGAAAGACTCATTCAAATCACTCACAAACAACTCCTAAATTCGTCCTTCAACCACGTTGATTGACGAACATCGAAGCCCGAATCAAAGGACCAAGGCGAAGCTCCGTCCGCATCGAGATCCAAATCAAGGATCGAGGCAAAGCTCTGTCCGAATCAAGGTTCGACTCTAAACTTGAGTCGAAACTCTGTCCGAATCCCTTTTCAAAAGGTAATCATCCTTTAAACTTTCGTTTCTCTTCTCAACCTCTCTATTGATTTTAGAGTAGTGTAATCCCATCAAAAGGATTAGCCTAGAGTCCCTTCAGTCAATAAAGGCGATCTCGAAGCATACAATCCGACATTCCTAATCAAGAAATTGATTAGGGTTTATTTGTTCTTCTTTAATTATTTTATTAAAAAGATTGAAAACCTCTCTTTTCTTTAGCAAGACCGATCTCCGGATCGGGTGGAATGGATGCTCCTTGGCCTACCCATTCCATAACCTAAGCCCCGAACCCAAATCTCTTTCAAAATGGTTTTCCTATGTTTCCAATCAAATAATATAGGTGGCGACTCAAAAAGATGAAAAGATGAAATTTTCCTCACAACGCTACAGCAGCCCGCAACAATTCCCAATCAGGAACCAACTCCTTAAGGGACCAAACCGAGCAGAGACGAAACCTCACCTCGAAAGCCCGCCTATGGTGCCTCATACGGTGTCGCCTCCACATTTTCAGACGCTCAAGAAAGTATGTTTGCCGCTCCATCGAAAGCCTCGGCAAAAATCTTGGAACGAACGAAGAATCCATGACAAAATGGAGGTTCCTAGAGAAAATGAGGAAGAAAGCTCGAAATGACTGCAAATGGGAAGTGAGAGAAGTTCAGACATCCTGAAAATTAACACTTATATCTTTCCCAAAAGCAAAGATGATCCGTACGGACCTCTTTGCATGCTAGGTCTGTCCGTACGGACCTCCTTGCAGTCTGGTCCCACATTTTCAGCAAACAGTAAAACAGCCACTGTTCCCAGCAGGACCTTGCTCCAAACTGCCCAAATTCTGGCCAAAGCCATTTCCGGGAACCATACACTAATCACAAACGCACTCCCAGCTCACGTGGCATGCACAAATAATAAATTAGCAACAATTCCTAGGACAATCCCCGAGAATCACAAAAAACGACATTACATCTCAAATAAAATACTTTGTTGTGCACATACAAAATGTTTTATTATAGGTACCAAAAATGTCTGATGCTAAACAAAAAAAACAACAAAAATGGGAAAGAGGGAAAGCAAATGAGCCCTACTCCGACTCATCATCATCAACCTCATCAAATGAGAAGGCAGGCATCTCTGCAAACTCGCTAGACACACCCTCGTCATCAGAATACTAGACCCCCTCCTGAGGTGAGTACTCGAAGTACTCCGAGGGATCAAACCCGGTGAAAGGATCAAAGAAGGGAGGCGACGACGAACCCTCTCCCTATGCCTCCTGCGAAGTCAAGAACTGGTGAAGAATCGGCGGCCTCTGGACCCCCGAAGACGTCCCTGCATCTAGACTATGCCGCCCCCGAACGTGTCCCTCCTGCTGTGGCCCTGGCTCAGCCCTCGACGAAGGAGTGTCCACAAAATGCCTCGAATGCATCGGCTCGAACGCCGGCACACGCCGCAAAGACCTGTAAGACAGCTTCCCCGCCATCTTCTTCGCAAAAGACCGCATCCCCACAAAATGGCGGGTCAACGTGTCAAAGGATCTCCCCGAGACCTGCGCAAGAAAACAACCAAAGAAATGCTCAGCTAAAAGAGATACAGTCATACTCAACAAAAAGATAAAAATACAGAAAAGATGCCAAGATAAAAAAGAGTAAGCACACTCACCGGAGCATCCGGGTTAACCCGATAGGCAGCAGGAGCCTGCTCAGGGACGGGCACCGACACCCTCCGCCTCGACGAATCCCCACGGACATACGTAAAGTCTGGCCCAGGCACCGAAACATTTGGGGGACGCGGTGGCACTACCAGAAAAATGTCATTTAGCGACGAAAATTTCCGCCGCTAAAATTAAATTTTCGTCGCTAAAAATAATCACCGGCGGAAAAATTCCGTCGGTGCTCACGCCATATACCCGGCCCGTCGCAGTGCTCCGACGGGTCAATTTCCGCCGGTATTTTTGTATTTTTACCGACGGAATTTAATTCCGCCAGTGAATTAATGGTTTCAGCGACGGAAATTTCCGCTGCTAAATTAATTTAATTTAATTAAATTTTCATTTCAGCGGCGGAAATTTCCGTCGCTGTAATAAAAATTAATTTAATTAAATTAATTTCAGCGGCGGAAATTTCCGTCACTGTAATAAAAATTAAATTAAAATTAATTAATTTCAGCGGCGGAAACTACCGTCGCTGAAATTATTTAATTTAAATTTAAATTTTATTACAGCGACGAAAATTTCCGCGGCTGAAATCAAAAATTAAATAAAAATTAAATGATTATAGCGGCGGAAATTCCTTCGCTGAAATAAAAATTAATTAAAATAAATTAATTTCAGCGACGGAAAATTCCGCCGCTGAAATTAATTTATTTTAATTAATTTTATTTCAGCGACGGAATTTCCGCCGCTATAATCAAAAATTAAATTCGCTGTAAAAAAATTTATTGAAATAAATTAATTTCAGCGACGGAATTTTCCGTCGTTGATTCTGAAATAAATTAAAAAAAATAATTTAAAATATCAATAAACAAAAATTTTTTGTTCCTGATATAACATTTCAATTTATAAAACTAAAACTATAAAAACTAAAAATCAAATATCAGCGTACCAAATAAAAACTAAATATCACCGTACCACCGTACCAATTCGGGAGGAGGAGAGGGGGGGAGGGAGGAGAGGGGGGAGGGTCTCCCGCGGGTACCAAATGTCTCAAATGTTTACAAACAAGTATAAATTAATACAAAAATGTCTAAAAAAGTCCGCAATCAACTCGGGGGAGGCTGAAAATTACCCTGAAAGTCCTGGCCGAGATGAGCCATCAACAGCGCCAATTGTCTTTGAGTCTCTGCATGTTGCCTTTGAATCTCTGCATGACGCCGATCATTCTCCTCCTGCATCTGCGTCTGAACCGCCAAAGCCTCCGCAAGCTTTGCCCGCTCGCGTTTCTCCTCCTCCAACGCAGCCTCTAGAGTGTCAACCCTCGGATCATACGTGGGCGGGGCATCATTTCGCCGACGGCCGGTCGACGTCGACGGGCATTGCCGCCCGTAATCCCCCATCCCTAACACTCGGGCTCCTCTCTTTAAATGTCCCTCAGAGGTGACCGAATGCCTAACATCAGGCACGAAGGGGGTGGGCTCGCCGGGAGGCGTTCCTTCGGGAACAACGGCGGCTTGATATGTACTCTGTCAAAATAAAACAAACAATTATAATCATATACACAATGTAAGGTACATAAATAAATTTACATATTCAAAATCAAGTCATTTAATGATAGTTTACTTACAAAGGCATTAGCAGATCGATCGTCAACCCATTGCGGAGGTTGATCGGGCGCTGTAGAATTCCGAAGATGGGTGCTAGCGTAAACATCCACAAAACTGATATTCGGACCATACTCCCTTTCCTATAAATAAAATAAGCGAGATTATTACTTTGAAATTGTATAAATGCAACATTTAAACTGATTTAAAAGCATGCATACACCACATTTACACTAAAACTATGAATTTCATAGCATCAACATGGCTCCCAGCTAACATACGTACATAAACCTATTTAAAAGCATCCATACACTACTACATTTAAATTAACATACATACCATGCGGTCGTGATGCTCGGAAATATTTCCGTCGCTGAAAAATAAAAAATATTAATTTATCAGCGGCGGAAATATTCCGTCGGTGTTTAATTAAAAAAAAACATTTAATTTCACCGTTGGAATATTTCCGACGCTGATAAATAAAAAAAATTAATTATTCAGCGGCGGAAATATTCCGTCGGTGTAATATTTCAAAAAAAAAAAAATTTAATTTCACCGTTGGAATATTTCCGACGCTGATAAATAAAAAAATAAAGAAATGATATATTTTCACCGGCGGAATAATTCCGTCGCTGATAAAGATTTAGCGGCGAAATATTCCGTCGGTAAATCAACCGCGAAAATAGTGGCGGTAATTAAACGAAAATTCGAGGAATATTCGTTTTAGCGGCGGAATTTAGCGGCGGAATTAAATTCCGTCGCTAAATTTGACGCCAAAATAATTCCGACGCTAAAGCTTATATTCCGCCGCTATTTTAGCGACGGAATGAGTCCGTCGCTGATAATTCCGTCGCTAAAACACCTGTTTCTGGTAGTGTGGACCATCCTACCTCTCCCTCGCCAACACCTGTGGCATCCTCAACTTCCGCCAAACGAAAGCCCCGTACTCCTCTCCATACAGGATAAAATCCTCGGCACTCACGCCCCCCAGGTACCTGACGTACTCCAGCACGTCCATGTCACGTGGATGCATCATCCCAAAGGGTGGATCCCTCGGAGCCATAGGGGGCACACATGGGCCATGCTGCCAGAAGACCCTCTCCCCCACTCCCCCAAATACATGACATCACAAGTCAAACCCCGCAGCATCTTCCTCTGCTGCGTCACCACGGGACCGCCCTCGAGCTCGTCACCGCCATACCGAGCCCAGGGGTACAGCTCAAACTCCGCCGGGCTATCTCTCTCCAAGAACTCCTGCACATCCCGATATGTGATAGTGAGTTTCCCCTAACCGTCCTCCTCCTCCTCAAAGGACGGACCCAGCCAAGCATAGCAGGATAGGCCCCCATGGCCTCAGCATCCCGATCCCACAGAAAACACCAGAAGATCTCATAAAACCACACCTGCAACAAAAGCAGATAAAGCTCAGGGCAAAAGAAGACGGAGAAATGACAAACTGCTAAATCACAAACAGCAATAAACTCATACCTCCAACGCAAAATCGAAGCATCCCAGGGAACTGGCCACGCCTCGGCTAAACCTGTCCAAGGAAAAATAGAGCTCGGCCAAGCCTGCCTCGCCCCAAGCAATCTCACCAACTCTCCCCAAATCCACCAAGCTCTCCAGTAGAGGAAAAGGAGCAGAGGAAGAGTGATTCGAGAATAAAGTCTCGAAAAGAGCAAACCACAAGAAAGAGCGCGCCAGCTGCTCAGCCGTCACCAAGCCGGTGCCCCGGCTATAGGCCCCAATGTTGGCCGTAATATGCGCCTCTACATCGCCATACAGCATGCCCATGCCCCTACGAGAAGAAGGCACAAAGCCCAGCAGCTCCGCTAGTGTCCCATCGAACATCCTGTCTCGCCATCTCACTGGCCCTCCTTTGAAGGAAAGCCCAGTAATCGCCGCAAAGTCGGTGGGATTCACCGTCACCTCTCCCCAGCTCAGATGGAAGGTATGCGTGGTGTCCCACCAATACTCGGACAAAGCCAAGAAGATACTCTTTTTCTTCCTTATCTCTGCAATCCCGGCAAGATTCTCAACGAATGCGCCCAAACCAGAAGCAAAGACCAGCCTCTTAGGACTCGGTCTACCCTCCCTGGAGATATTCGGCAAATGCTGCCACAGCTCAACTACAGCCTCGAGCGACCCTCGAGACTTCATCTTCTTTGCCTTTCCGGACAAAGGCCCCTCATCCTGCAGGTAAACACAGCAAAGGTACGTCAATCACAGTACTTAATGCAAAATACCAAAAGGAAACGAAAGCATAAAAAGTCCGTCCCAACACAGCAAAGCATAAAAAGTTCGTCCCAACACGGCAAAACATAAAAAGTCCGTCCCAACATGGCAAAACATAAAAAGTCCGTCCCAACACGGCAAAGCAAAAACCGTCACAAAACACGGCACACATTGCACATAATTTTCCCCACATAGTCCGTCACAAAACACGGCACACACTATACAAATTTTCTCAAAAGAGGGATTAGTCCCTACACGACACATTTTCAAAAACCCGTCACAAAACACGGCGCACATTGCACATAAACATCCCACGGAGTCCGTCACAAAACACGGCACACACTACATGACACATTTTCAAAAAGTCCGTCCCTACACGGCACACACTTTCAGACAAAATCCGTCACGAAACACGGCACACGTCACACTTTTTACACAAAGTCCGTCCCTACACGACACACTTTCAGACAAAACTCGTCACGAAACACGGCACACGTCACACTTTTTACACAAAGTCCGTCCCTACACGGCACACACTTTCAGACAAAACCCGTCACTAAGCACGGCACACGTCACACTTTTTATGCAATGTCCGTCCCTGCACGGCAATTCCTCCACAATATACACACAGAAATAGCATAAGGTACAAATCATCAAATCATGCATTTCAAAGAGAGGCACTTTATTTTCACAAATAAGTGCTAATCTCCACATTTTTGCACAAAAATCACATACCCACAATTCTTACATGCTCAATTTCAACAATTCATCACGAATTTCACAAAAAGAGCATGGCAACAACAAAAGCCCCAAATATGCGAAAAACTAAAACCTAGTTCTAGCATGCAACAAATCGAATAAGAATCAAGAAAAAATTAATTTCTTACCTCCCCAGCGGTCCTATCTCGCAAGTTGTGCACCTCCGGATCCGGATACAACACATCCGGATTCCTCGACGAAGGCGTAAAGGAAGTGCAATTCCTTTGATGGTCCAATCTCCGCTCAATAGCCTCTTGGCCCCTTTGACGACGACCTCTTCTCACTCTTTCCGCCATAACGAGCAATTCCAGCAAACGCGGAAGGATTACTTAGGAAATTTTGGCCAAAAAAACCAATTTTTTCTCTCCCTCTCTCTCTGTTTCTCACGATTGGAAATGGGAACAATGGAGGATGCTTCGTTGCTGGAAGCTGATCAAAACCTGGGAAATTAAAATCCCACGATAGTTCGTACGGACCTCTTTGTAAACAAAGAAGATCTGTACGGACCTCTTTGCACAATATGGCAGGATTACCCTTTTTACCTTTATAATCTTTGCCCCTGGCTGTCCAAAGGCCTTTTTTAGCAGATTCAATGCAGTTTGGTCCTTAACCCAACAAAGCAAACCCCGGCCGTCATCGTAAGTCCGGATTTCACCCACTAAACGGTAAACCAAACACCGACCGTCTTCGTAAGTCCGAGCCTTGCCCACTAAACGTTAAAACAAACACAAAAGGCGCAAACGCCTCCAAACACAAATCCCAAGGCACAAAATGCCTCCAAAACACAAAACGGTAAACCAAACACTGGCCATCAAAGTAAGCCCGAAAACCCGTCCTCCGCGGACAAAACTCAAACGGGAACTCTTGAAAGCCCATACGAGACTACGCGTCCACAACAGATGAACATCGGCAGTCATTGTAAGTCCAACCTTTTCCCAGCGGACAAAACACGAGGCAGTCACGCCTCTCAAAATCAAAACACGAGGCAATCACGCCTCTCACAATCAAAGCACAAGGCAATCACGCCTCCCATAACCTCAGTCAGAGGACAAGCCACGTCCTCACGCACAACACAACCTCAGTCAGAGGACAAGTCACATCCTCACACACGACATAATCTCAGTCAGAGGACAAGTCACGTCCTCACACACGACCTAACCTCAGTCAGAGGACAAGTCACGTCCTCACGCACGACACAACCTCAGTCAGAGGATAAGTCACGTCCTCACACACGACACAACCTCAGTCAGAGGACAAGTCACGTCCTCACGCACGACACAACCTCAGTCAGAGGACAAGTCACGTCCTCACACACGACACAACCTCAGTCAGAGGACAAGTCACGTCCTCACGCACGACACAACCTCAGTTAGAGGGCATAACACGTCCTCATCACTATCCGCAGCCCGGAAGGCTTTAAACCACTCGGTCCGGGAGACCGCATAAATCAGCCAAATCACCATCCGCAGCCCGGAAGGCTTTAAACCACTCGGTCCGGGAGACCGTATAAACCTCCCAAATCATTATCTCTAGTCCGAAAGGCTTTAAATTACCCGATTTGGAAAACCGTAAAATTTCCGTTTCAGGACACCACCACGTTCTCACAGTTGTAGCTGGTGATGACTCTAGAATTCCTGTTAACACCCCGGAGAATGCTGAACCACAAAGAAAATGGAAGATCTTGTGTGGGAAAGCTCTTTTTGCATTGAGGACTTCAATCAACAAAGAGTACATTGATCATGTTCGTGAGATTAGTTCACCAAGGAAAGTTTGGGAGACTCTTGAGAAGGTGTTTACTAAAAAGAACACAGCACGGTTGCGGTTATTAGAAAACGAGCTTGCTATGTTAACTAAAAAAGGTATGTCTATTTCTGAATATTTCTTGCGGGTAAAAACACTATGTGCTGAAATTTCAGAGTTAGATATTGATGAGAAAATCAGTAGCGAAAGAGTGTGGCGTTATCTTATTCGTGGTTTAAGGAAGGAGTATAGTCTGTTCATTACCTCTATCCAAGGGTGGGCAACTCAACCATCTATTGAGGAATTAGAGAATTTGCTTTCCAACCAAGAAGCATTGGCCAAGAAATCTGGTGTGAAAACTGATGAAGTTTTATTCTCTAAAGGAAAGTCAAAGGAGAAGCATGCCTCAACCACTTCAAACGTTTGGATTAAAAATTCTGGAGGAGGTTCGACTCCAAAGCAGAATAAAGGAAATAGCTCACATTAAGACGGTCCTCATTTATGTTATCGGTGCGGAACGGCTGGCCACATCAAGAGATATAGTCATGTGAAACTCACAAATGCTAATGTTGTGAGTGAAACCGAAGGAGATGAGAAATTGAAGTGGGAGCAGTGTTTCTCTGTCACATCGGTCGAAAAGAAGAATGTGGTTGTAGCTCAAAAGGAAGCCTTTTTTAATTACATTGATTACAAAGAGGAGTGGATCGTTGATTCAGGTTGTTCTCATCATGTGACAGGAAATGATTCATTCTTTCTAAAGCTGTGGGAACATGGAGGAGATCGATCAATTATCACAACCGACAACTCGATACATCCAGTTGCAAAAGAAGGTACTAATAAGATTAATGCAAGTACTGATATTATGCTAGATGATGTTTATCATGTACCTGGGTTAAAGAAAAATCTTGTTTCCGTTTCGCAAATCACTGATTCCGAAAATAATGTCCTCTTTGGTCCGAATGATGTGAAAATTCTTGATAATGTAAGAAATCAGGAAGCTGACACAGTTCTTATTGGCGAAAAGAAAGAATCTTTGTATGTTCTTTCTACAGGAGAAGCTTTATGTCAAGAAGACGAGACAAAGTGATAATTCTGCAATTTGGCACGCACGACTTGGCCATGTAGATTATCAGATGTTGCAGCAAATTTCATCCAAGAAGTTGCTTGATGGTATTCCTGTCTTGAAGAATGTGAAGGAAGATGTGGTTTGTCAAGGATGTCAATATGGCAAATCCCATCGCCTTCCCTTTGAAAGTTCTTCAAATCGCAGTTCTAAAATACTAGAACTAGTACATTCAGATCAGATGGGTCCTATAAAAACTCCCAGTTGCAGTGGGTATCGCTATGTGATGGTTCTTGTGGATGATTTTTCAAGGTATACGTGGGTATCTTTTTTGAAAGAGAAGAGTGAAGCCATATCAAAATTTGCAGAATTTAAAAAAGTCGTGAAGAAAGAGTTTGGGCTGAAAATTAAATGTTTGCGGGGCGATAATGGCGGTGAGTACATGTCAGATGAGTTCCTGCAGTTTTGTGACGATAATGGCATTGAACGACAATTGACATGCCCGGATACCCCACAGCAAAACGGGGTTGCTGAACGAAAGTTAGGGCATCTTGCTTCCACCAGTTTATCGTGGTTACATGACAAAAGTCTTCTGCGGGCGCTTTGGGCAAAAGCTATTCGATGCTCATGTCATGTAATCAACAGGCTACCTCCGTGGCCAGGTAAAGGAAAATCTCCTTTTGAAGTTGTGTATAATATAAAGCCAAATGTGAGTTATTTTAGGGTGTTTGGTTCTACTTGTTATGTTCATATTCCAAAGAATATGAGAACAAAGTTAGATCCAAAAGCAAAGAAATGCATATTTGTTGGCTATGATCCTTGTAGGAAAGGTTGGCGGTGTATGGATCCAACATCAAAGAAATTTGTTACATCTAGAGATGTAGTATTTGATGAAGTTTCATCATTTAATACTAATCCGAAGGATACTAACAGAAGTGATTGTTCACCAGGAATATTTATGCCTCTTGACAGTAATGATTCTTCCTTTGAAGTACCTGATGACAATGTATTTGATGATGTACAAGCTGAAGGTTTGGATTGTCCAGAACATGAAGAGACTATATTGCCAACACAGCGAAGATCCACAAGAGATAAAGGGAGACCAAACTACTTAAATGATTATGAAGTATAGACAAATCAATGTTCTGTTACTTCATGTTTCTTTGCTGGAGCACCGGAAGAAGTGAACCAACATGTTATGAGGATGCAAAGAGAGTCCCAGAATGGGAAGCAGCGATGTAAGAAGAAGTTGCAGCCTTAGTAAAAATGAGACGTGGGAGCTGGTGCCTAGGCCCACAAATTGTGATCCTGTGACATGCAAATGGGTTTACAAAATTAAAAGGAAGGTAAATGGAGAGATTGATCGATGGAAAGCTCGACTTGTAGCTCGTGGTTTTTCGCAGATCTATGGACTGGACGTTGAGGAAACTTTTAGTCCCGTTGCTAAAATGGTGACCGTTAGAGGCATTATTTCATTGGCAGCTTACAACAAATGGAAGATATGGCAACTTGATGTAAAGAATGCATTTCTTTACGGAGAATTGGATTGTGAAGTGTACATGGAGCAACCAAAAGGATTTATTTCAGAGAGGTTTCCGAGCCACGTGTGTCGACTAAAGAAAGCTCTATACGGCCTTAAGCAAGCTCCACGTGCATGGTATGGTAAGATTGCTCAATATCTTTCATTTTGTGGGTATATTATTTCAAATTCAGATTCTAGTATGTTTATAAAAAAGGGATCCGACATGCGAGTTGTAGTTCTCTTATACGTGGACGATATGATCATTACCGGAGACAATGATAATGAAATATCACGTTTACAAGATGAATTGTCTATTCGTTTTGAGATGAAAATTTTGGGTAAAGTTGGGTGCTTTTTGGGTTTAGAAGTTGAGAAGCTCGAGCATGGGTATTTTGTTTCTCAAAGAGGATACGCTAGAAGCTTGCCGGAACGTTTTGGCATGGGGGAGTCAAAAGTAATGGCTACTCCAATGGAATTAAATATGAAGTTGAAGAGAGATGAAGGGAAGTTGCTGAAAGATGCAAGAAAATTCAGGCAACTTGTTGGTAGCTTAATTTACTTAAGTATCACACGGCCTGACATTGCTTACTCTATTGGTGTCATTTCTCAGTACATACAAAATCCACGAGTTCCTCACTTGGAGGCTGCAAAAAGGGTGTTGAGATTTGTGAAAGGAACTTGTGATTATGGCCTGGTGTACACAAAGAGCGAGTTCATTTTGAGTGGATACAACGATGCAGATTGGGTAGGAGACTATGATGATCGTCGCTCAACTTCAGGATATTGTTTTAGCACTGGTTCAGCCGCAATTTTGTGGTGCAGTAAGAAGCAGCAAACTATAGCTTTATCTAGCACTGAAGCTGAGTATGTTGCAGCAACTAAGGCTACCCAGGAGTGTATTTGGCTGAAACGTATGATGAGTGACATCAACAATAAGGTTAACTATGATGTAGCAATTCGATGTGACAATGAAAGTGCTACCAAGCTTGCTTCAAACCCTATATTTCATGCTCGAACAAAGCACATAGAAGTTCATCATCATTTTGTTCGAGAGAAGGTGTTGGAGCAAGAAATCAAGCTGGAGGTTGTTCGTTCTGGTGATCAGCTTGCAGACATCTTCACAAAGCCTCTTGCAAAATCCAAGTTTGATAATTTCAGATCAGCTCTTGGTTTGATTGATAGGAAGCATGCACTAAGGGGGAGTGTCAAAATTAGTGCATCTTCTGGTAACAAATAAAATTGTTCTAGTTTGTTTTTCTGTTTCTATTCTTTTGCATTATAGGATTAGACTAAGTCAATAGTTTGTTCTTTTCTTGTTTTACTCGGTCTTTATTGTCTTCCTAGTTAACTGCTAGTTGTTAAGATTTTTCTAGGAAAGTCAGTTAAAAGAAAGCTTATAAATAGGCCACTATGTATTTCAGATTTTCTCAAGTCACCGAATAAAAAGTGCTCTTCAAAATATCTGTGTAGTTCTTCTGATCATTGAAGTGAGGATTGGGTTCATTAGTTAGTTTGTTTTAGTACTTCTATACACTCTAATATTTTGTGTCATGCCCTAGTATAGAAATTGAGAATCCGGACTAAACTGAAAATACAATATCCAAGGGGTATAAAAGGTTCTGATTTAAGAAAAGAAATCCAAGGGGTAAAAGGATTCAGGAAAAAGGGAGCAAAAATTGAAAACAAAATGAGAGAGAAAAAGGGTTCAATAATAAACCTATACACATCACACTGATATGATTGGGCTGCAGAGTTGAGACCACGTTTAAAATGGGCTTGACTTGAGTGATGACAGGTTGACACCCGAGTAGGCCAAGGGTGTTGGCATGGGCCTGGGCCTGGTGGGAGCTTAAATATGGGCCGACAATAGAGTTTTCAAGGAAAGAAGATAAAAATGATCAAAAGAGTTAGTAGTGTAGACTGTCGAGTTGACAAAGCACATTAATGCACTAAAGAGTAACTAAACGAGTTGATCGAGTCAAGCTTTTAAATTTCAAACTCGAACTCGTTTATAAATTAACGAGCTCGAAATTGAGCCCAAATTGATTATTCGAATCAAATCGATTGAGTACGAGTCGAGTTCGAGCTTAAATTTTTTTCTTGAAAAATCTGACTTAAATGTAAGTATCAACGGGACCTGGGCTCGAACAAAAATTTAAGTGTCATCGAGCTTATCGGAGTCGAGCGTGAGTTATTCGCGAATAAAATTAACATTCGAGCAAATGAGCCAGATCGATAACCAAATGAATTTAAAAACTTTATCTGAGCTCGAATCTCGAGTCAAGTTACCAATTGAGTTCACCCGAATTGAGCTTTCACAAGCCTAATATTAGTTGAGCACGAACCGACTCATTTCCTTTAAGAGCTAAACGGGCTATAATAAAATCTAATTATAGTCTTTCTATATTTATCACTTGCTTTAATATATACTCCCTCCTTTTATTTTTATCCCATATATTTTCACAATCTTCTTTTTTAGCGTATATTCTAAAATAAGCATTTCATTTTTGAATAAGAAAATAATATATTACAATTTTTCATTGTACAAGCAATAAATAAATAAATAAATAAAGCACATCTTTTACTAATAAGCCAGTTGCAACATTTATTTTGTTATTTTGGGGTGTATTTCTCTAATTCACAATCCAATATCAATTTTTTATTAGAGGTAATAATTATAATACAACTTTGTAAGACGATACAATTAAACATGATTCTTTGAATTTTGATTATTAATTGTAACTATAACTATTTATTCAAAATATATAATCTCTTGTTTCCGATTTAAATTTTTTAATTTGACATTGCATGCTAATTGAGATATCAAGATAAGAATGAGTTAATAATTATAGTGAATCGAGGATATAATTATTTAAAGTAAGAGTAGGTCTGCTGAGAAACGCGTTTCTCTATAACTATGGAGAAACGTGTTTTTAATAGCAAGAAGCTTTGCATTTGATATACAGAAAAAAAAAAAACCCAAGGCCAAGACCAAAGCTTCTGGATATCCAGAAGCTTTGGGTTTGATATCCAGAAACTGTTAGGTGCATATCCAGAAGTATATGAAATGTATATCCAGAAACTGTTAGGTGCATATCCAAAAACTGTTAGGTGCATATCCGGAAATGTGTTAAGGCATATCGAAATTGCTATTGAAGGTTTACGAATATCCAGAAACCTTCAATGTATATCAGAAGCCATCAAATGAATATCAGAAATATTTTGAAGGTTTACGGATATTCATTGAAGGTTTCTGATATCACTTTCATAAGGTTACGGATATCCAGGTTCATTGTCGCGACAGTCCGAGGCCGTTTCTCCATAACTTATGGAGAAACACGTTTCTCCCTAGATTTTGGCTTAAAGTAACTATTTATAAAATAAGTGGGTGAAAAGTAAATCGGTAAGTAGTGTTTTTTTTTTATGAACTTTATAAAAATAAGATTGTCCAAAGCATTGTTCATGTTTTATCTATGAAATAAACAGCTAAAAATCTAGAAAAACCAAAAAAATAAATATTAAAAACCTTAAATTGAGACGGTCAATATTGGTAGATTAACCTTTTCCCTTCCTTTTTGGGATATGAGCGAAAGACCGTAGGAGGCAGATGAAAAAATAAAAGTACTTAGTTAATTTCAGAAAGATAATAGAATTGAAATTTATCAATTTTTATAAAATTTATAACTCCAAATTAATATTTATACATAAATTGAATTATTCTCATCTTGAAATGAGGAATAAAAATAAGTAATAAAAGAGATTTGAAAATGAAGATGGTGTTTGGAGGAGCCTACAAAGAAGACCAAGACTCCAAGTTGATGAATGAAAGGGACAAGCAAAGATAGGACTATCTCTTAGTCTTACCCACAAAAGTAAAACAAAGCTGGATAAGATTCAATCAAATCAAATCAAAGATATTTACAAACCACTCTCATTAACATTATGCTTAGCCCATGCAAAAGACCAAAATAATTGCCTAACTTTCCGACAAAGTTTTGCCTCCAATTCATGTTAACATAGTAATAGTTTGGACCGTTAAATCAATCGAGTTCTACTCGATACTCGAGCTCGATTAGTAAAAACTAAATTTTGAATAATCTCGAGGTGAACTTGAGATCTAACCGACTTTTCAGACTCAATTTTTTAACGACCGGCTCGTGTTCGACGAGCTTCGTTCGAGCTCGACTCATTTTGAGTTCGACTTGTTTAGCTCATTTAAACTCGAATTATTTTTTTTCGCGAAAAACTCGAATTCGGCTTGTTAATCTCGAATTATTATTATTTTTGTAATAAATACACATATATTACATGTACTACCTACTACCTAATATATGTATATATGAATCAATATATTTAATTTATATTTTCTTACATTGTACAAACAACAAAGTATAATTAAAAATATTTGTATTTTCAAATGAATTAAACCGTATAGATTGAACAATAACTTAAATTAATTTTAAAAATTGTACTTTCATGGTGAAATTGTATAGAGATTGTATACATGATAAACATTTTATTTTTTAAAAATAAATTATTCATTTTCAAATGCACATATATTTTTCTAATATATAATATTCTCATCAAAATAAAAAATAAAATTAATATGTACTTGTACATATATATATATGTGTGTGTGTGTATATATATATTTAACTATTTAAATATACAATTAAAAAATGTATATCATGTAAACACACACACATATATATGTGTATGTATATACATATACATATATTTATATAAATATAAATAAGTATACACATATTATATTTGTGTATATATATATATATATATATATATATATATATATATATATATATATATATATATATATATATATATATGTGTGTGTGTGTGTGTGTGTGTGTGTGTGTGTGTGTGTGTGTGTGTGTGTGTGTGTGTGTGTGTATACATAAATACATACTCCCTCCGTCCCATTTATTACTTCACCATTTTGAGCGGCACACAAATTAAGAAAAAAGGTTAGTGGAGAAAGTGTTGTGAGTATAAAAGTAAAATATGAGAGAGAATGAGTGGAGGGAATAGTAAAGTTGATTGGTGTTGTGAGTATTAAAGAAATGTAGGTGAGAGAATTAGTGGGTGAAATAGTAAAGATTATTTGCCATTTTAGAAAAGGTGAAACTTTTAACGGGACATCCGTTTTGACAAAAGGTGAAGCTTCAAATGGGACGGAGGGAATATACACACACACACATATACTCCCTCCGTCCCGCCCGACTTAGGACATTTTTCCATTTTGGACGTCTCATCCGACTTAGGACAACCCCAAAATGGAAAGTACTTTATTAATGAGACCCACATTTACACTCACATTAAATTTTCACTCATTACTCCCTACCCCACTTTCTCTCACCTACACCACTTTTCATACTCACAACATCCACCCACTTACACTTTTTCCTTAATTCCCGTGCCCAACCTAAACGTCCTAAGTCGGGCGGGACGGAGGAGTATATATATATATATATACACACACACACATATATACATATATGTGTATGCATATACACATTAATACATGTATATATATATATACATATATATATATATGTATATATGTATATATATATATATATACATATATATATATATATATATACATATATATATATATATATATATACATATATATATATATATATATATATACATATATATATATGAGTATTGGTGTATCTGTATATATGTGTTTGTGTGTATGCATATGTTACTTCTTTTCCTAAACCTCAAGGCTTAAACTCTAAATACAATAAATGGTGTGGAAATAGTATAGCACAATTTAAATACTAAATATCAAATAACAAAGTTTGCTTGATAAATAAATATGAATAATTTTACTTTTATTTTAAAAAAGAATAAATTTTATTTTATAAATATTTAACTTTATGATTGTCTATTTTTTATTTAATGGACATTCTAACCTCTATTTTTGAGAAAAACTAGTAGCTAAATATATATTAATATATTTGCTTACTAGGAAAATTATATAATCCATCTCACCCAAAATAAATGGTCATTTTGAATTTAATTAAAAAATCTTAAATATTCTTCCTATTTATTTTCAAACCTATATGTAAAAATATAATTAATTAATATAAAAGTAACAAATTTATAAAATATTTCCATTTTAAAAAGTGTGTAGTTTATATTGGGACGAATGGAGTATTTAATTATTAAAAATACTAAATGCGAAAGAATTTCAACAAAACAAAAATAAAAAAATGACTTATTAATTTGATACTTACCATTTTAGATGATAATTTGATACTCTATAAATAGTGTCACATGTATCAAAATTTGATTTTGATATCTATTATTTAACTTCATGTATTTAAGATGTTCTTATTTTCTTCTCTTGTTTGATGATCCTTGAATGTTAAACATAGGGATGTTAACGGGTCAGGTTCGAATTGGATGTCCCTTAAATTGAACCCGATCTGAAACTTAATGCAATCGATCTGAACTCGATCCGACCTGAAGGCATAGGAATCGAAACATGTCCGATTCAACCCGAAATTTATTAATTTTTTTCTCTCAATTAAATTTTAAAATTTATTTTTATACAACATGATGCTACCAAGCCATACTGGTTGCACAGGACCTCCAAGAACAGAAAAAATGGGATACTCCGGCTGTCCTCTTTAAATGGTCACCTACACACATGCACAAACGTCAACTAGGTCGGGGGTGTCTCCTGCTTTACCCCTCCGACGTGAGAGTAAGTTGACTTGTCTTTAACAAACAAATAACAATGGAATTCTTAGAGAGAGAAAGCTTAGAAGAGTGAGAAAGAGACATACATAATGACATTTTTCATGTTGCTTTTATACTCCCATGCACCATGTACACTTGTCAATCATCAACACAAGGTGCCAACCACCCCAAAGTTAGTGGGGATGCACTGTTCACCCTGTCAAATCACTCCATATTGACGGTTATGGTGGAGTCCAAATGTGACAGTTTGACCATCATTCAAAATCACCAGTCACGTAAGTCGGCTCATGCGACAATCAAAGGAGAGGCGACAATCTGAGTCCTAACCTTCTCAGAGGCGAGATTTTCACTTCTTGACTATATCATATTAAATTGTTAATACCCAAGGTATGCATCTCGCTTTGCCTTACTCTCACACGCCGGTCTACGTATGTCTCCCCATTACGTATGTCGCCTCAATACTTTGGGCCCACTTTGACACATTTATAAAACGTATTTGGCCCATTTCGTCACGTTGGGCCTAATTTACTGTTTCAGGCCCAAATCCATTTTTCATAATTACATCAATAGCCCCCAATTTCGAGACCTGGACTGTTCATGGTCCAGGCGAGAAGTTCTAGTTATCGCTCAAGATTCCCGCCCTCGCCTATCAATAGGCGAGCTACAGGTTTCGACTGACACCTAAACGGACACGTGTCACGCTTCTGGTGGATTCCTTTGATGGCTTTGACATGACATTGATGAGACGTTTTGAAATTTGAAATCATTACATGGAGGGAAATTTAATTTTTGGTGGCTGATTATACTAAAAACCCTTTGATATTCCATTCATATAAGTACTTCCCCTCTCCTCATTTTCCACTTTTTCGTTTCCTTGCTTCCTTAAACCCCCTATGAACTTTTCGGCGACCTATGAGTCTCTCCGGCGAACTTACTTTCTACCTTTGCAGTTGATTGCCGTCCAAATCTCATCCCTATCTCCGGTCTCCATTGAATTTCGACCACGAATCTTCAATTTCTAACCGTTTCCTCAACCTGGAACCAAATCCATTCTCTCGTTCGCTAAATATTCCGGCGAGTCTTCAACCTCTTCTAAACTTTTTCCAAGATCCTTCGTATTTCCCAGGTAAAAAATTAAATCTTTGATTTCTCTGCTTTCCTTCCAATTTCTGTTTGTCGCCTATGGCTAGGTGTAAAACTTGTGTTAGGAAAATTAGGTATGGTCAATGCAAAAAATATGAGGATTTTTACTATTTAGCTAGAGGCATTTGGGCGAGAATTTCCCTGACTGACTTGGTAAATTGCTTAACTGTTCATAAGGTAGATCCCGCCATTATTGACGCCGTTTATGTTAGGGGTAGATGCTTTCTTCACTCTTCAGCCCCCATGTCTAAAAAAAAATTTAACTCTCAAGAACTTTGTGACCATATTTGTCGCTTTTATGGCTCCCCAATAGACACTGACAGTTCTGATACTGATTTTCCCGCTGCGAGATCCATAGCTAATAGGTCATATTATAAACAAGTTGTTTTTTCTGATGACTCAGGCGAGATGTCGAATCCAGGAGCCCCCAACACTTCTACTCAAACCGGCTGGAATTCAACCTTAAACAATAATCCCAACATCAACAATAGTGTTCCTACTTCTGATGCCGCAGGAACCAGTACTTCCCAAAATCCTCAAATAACCTCTTACCATACCAAATATAACATTGATCATCTAGATTACCAAATAGCTAATTATAATAGCGACATGTCCCTTTCCGCCATTAGACACCGACAAGACGGCATTGTCGTATTTCCTTCTCAACTTGATACCGGCCTTAGAATTCCCGTTGAGCCCTTCATCTGCCTCATTCTTCACAAATCCCAAGCGGCTATTGCCGAACTTCACCCCAACGCCATTAGGGTTCTAACTTGTTCCATTGTTATTTGTCGGGCTCTGCGATGAGAACCAACCTCCCACCTTCTCTTAGATCTCTTTACTGGTTAATTACCAGCAGCAAAACAAAGAAACGAATGAGATCAGGATGTCGCTTCAATATAAAAAACCAAAAATTCTAACTCCACTTCCCGCCAAGTTTCATAACTGGTAGACTGATCCCCTATTCATAATTTTCCGCGTAGGCTGGGCTCTCCCTACCGACTTGATAGACATTCACCCCAAAATAGACAAAAAAAATGGGCCTTAGATGAGGACGAGAAACTTCTTAAAAATAAAATTATCAAAATCCTCCAAGATGCTTCTGGCACTACCACTCCTCCTCCAGCCTTATTTTCCTGCCAAAAAATTATCTTTGACCACATTCTTCTTAGCCAAGTTGGGCTTTCAAGCAATTTCCCGCCTGTTCCTCCAAGGGTTGCCATTGAACATCCCGCATCTTGTCCGGGATGGGAAATACATTCGAGCGATAAGTTCAGTTCAGAATGCACAATATGTGGGATTGGCAAAAATCTGTGTCCAGCCATGATGAAAGTACAACGTATGGTTCTCGCAGTTTTCCTCTTTTCCATTTTTTCTAAGTTAACTTTTCTTTATTGCTAACTCATTTTACTTTCTCCCAGAACACCGCAACATGAACATGAATCAGAGGAGGCTAGCCCAGACCAACTCTGAGGCTCAAGCGAAAAGATTGGCTGCGGCTAGAAGAGTTAGTCTGGCTGCTCAAAAAGTTGATCTTACTATTCCCATCGCACCCACTGGTGTTGATGAAAAGGTTGCCAGTGAAGGTTCTCGCAAGAGAGCTTCCACCAACCCCCGCCAAAATAAGCGACAACGTACTGCGCCTTCTACCCATCCCCAAGGAGATAAGCCTGCGGATCTTGACTTGCGCGATGAAGATGCCGCTGCTCAAGCTGAAGATCAGGTTGAAGATCAAGAGGTAGAAACTGATGGCGCTGGCCACATTGAGCGAGTCCAAGCGGAGGATCCAATGGAAACCGAGATCCCGCCACCTCCCTAAACTGATGAACCAGCTCATACCACTTCTTCTCTTGAACACCAACAACACACTTCCCGCACCACACCCCGACGCAGGGCAAGCTGGCTGGAGGAAGACTTTATCATTCCTGCGGATGAAGAAGGCATGAAGATCTTATGCCAAGAGGCTAGTAACATTCCCATGTTGAAGGGATTGATAACTGAGCGGAGGGAACCTGTGGAATGCTTGCTTGGTTCCACAGCTCTTAAAAGGTCTTGCGATGCTAAGCAAGTAGCCAATGTCCAAGAGTAATATTCCACCCATTCCGCTTACCATGCGGGAATCCATCTCTCCATGGTAAGGAAATTTACCCTCTTCTCGCTTTCATTTCTTTCTTTCACAATTTTTACTGACACTTTATTGTCGCTTTTCACCTTGTAGATCAGCAGCACCATCTTGGGTCTGGATAAGAAGTGTGTAGAGCTTGAGTCTCATCTGGAGGAAGCCCTTACTCAAGCGGAAACTCTGAAGGCTGACAAAGAAAACTTGAGAAAAAGGGTATGCAGGCAGGATGGCACTATCCAAGATCTAAAAACCCAAAAGGCAAAGGCTTATGCCGATTTGCAGGCGGAAATAACTGCGCGAAATAAATTTCGGGAAGAGATGGAGAAAAAATGACAAGATGCAGAGGATAAGCTGCTGAGCATTGCCACAGAAAATGAGCGACTTAGGAATGAGAACTTTGTTCAAGCTAACTAAGTGACCAAGCTCAAAAGTGATCTCGCAGAAACCAAGAAGAAAGCTGAGTCTGAAGCCATGGATTTATACGACAATGCTATTCTTCATACTTTGAGGGCAGTTGCCGCAGACGATTCCGAAATTCCCGCGATCACTCCTGCTCGCTTAGCTAAATTGGGCTCTGAGACTATCTTCAGTGACCATTGCCGCAAGGGACATAGCCTTGTCCCTTACGGTGATGAAGAACTTGCCCAGCTTGCGGAGGAAGATGTTGTCTTAGGCAAGGCCACCTGGACTGCTCCTGCTATTAACGCCGATAATATCATTCCTGCTTGGATTGACCTCTCACAGAAGAACAAAGATGCTCTAAATGATGCTTATGCCGACAATTAATCTTCTTATCTTGGTTGTAATTTGATACCATTTTATTTCTAACTTTTTGGTGGGCCTTCGTGCCAACAAACAATTTGTAACATACTTGTCGCTTTGTTGCGACATTTCATTTGGGGCCTTGCGTGCCCGTAAACAATTTGTCCTTGCTTTCTTTCTATGCTTCTAATTTTTAACTTCTGATTCTCGCACTCCTCTTTTCTTGTCATACTTTGTTTGAGAATATCTCAAAAAATACTTTCCTTCATTTTATTTCCATACACCCCTTACTCCCTAAAAAAAAATGAGACTGTCTTTAGGCAGTCTTATTAATGGTTTCATGGGGCCATGCGACAATTTTCTTGTTTCATGACTCACATGATATTACTTTGCTTTCTGTAACTATCTTTAAATTCTCTCTTTGGCATATCGCCTACTTTATTTTGATTTTGCTTCGATAGTTTATCAAAGATTAACTTTACATAATTTATCTCCATATTCACACTACTCCCTTCAAAAGAGTGAGGCTTATCTTTAGGCAGCCTTACTCCTCAATTATGTTTCTCGCCTTTCAGCTTTACTTAGCTTTTTGGCGACTTGACCCAAACCGCTTATCAAAACCGCCTGCGGTAAACCGCACTTGGCCTAAATCGTGCGGCCAAACCTCATTTGGCCAAAAACCTTGCTGATCAAAACCGCATTAATCAAAACCTCATTTGATTAAAGCCACACTTGATCAAAACCTCACTTGATCAAAACCACACTTGAGTACAAACCTCTCTTGATGCAAACCACATCACTTGGAAACCGCCTTTAATGCGAACCATATTTTTAACAAACCACAGTTGATGCCAACCACATCAACTACAAACCGCACTTGATGCCAACCACATTTGCAACAAGCCGCACTTGATGCCAACCGCATTTGCAACAAGCCGCACTTTAGCCAATTCTGGCGCCTTTGACCACTTGGCTAGACTATCTTGTTCCAACCTTGTTCAACTTTTTTCCTAACACCTTTAAGCCAGGTATTTTCTGTGTCTGTTAAAAAACCAGAACTTTTCTGTGCCTGGCCTTATGCCAGGATTTTCTGTGCCTGACCTCTGCCATGACTTTTCTGTGCCTGGCCTCTGCCAGGACTTTTCTTCGATCCAGCTTTTTTGGCGGCAGCCTTCCTTGCCTCCATCTTCAAGCTTTACTTGGCGGAAATCTTCACTTGCCTCCATCTTCAAGCTTTACTTGGCGGCAATCTTTACTTATCGACAATCTTCATGGCCGCCATCTTTTCTTCATTCATTCACTCTTGATGTCATCCCGTGCTCGATTTGTGCTCCTCGTACATTCGCCCATCAATCCATTGATCCATGAAACACAAAGTTAATCTCGTTAGAATTTAACAAGTATTGACAAATATTGTGTCGCTGAAAAATTCCCGCCATCTTTCAAATAATACGCCAAAATATATCATTCTAGACTATCAAACTTTACATAACTTTCCCCCTAGATGCGACAGCCATAATGTTCAAGTTACAAGAAAAGTTATATAACTTTTTCTATCTAGCATGCGACAATCAAAATAACTCAAACATAAACAAAAGCAACAACTTCACTGGCAATGCCGCTCCAGATGATCCCCGCTCCATGCACTCTTGAGCTCATCTCGTCGGTGACTTTCTGATCAGTCAACCAAATTTCTCTCAGGTCTCGCCTCTTCATCTCGCTCCACATACTGCTCCAGAAACTCCTTCAACTCGCCCCTATCGATCTTCGTTTGAATCACCCTCATCAAATTATAACAATTCTATGTTGTATGCCCCTTATCCTGGTGATACTCGCAAAAACTATTATGATCTCTAGCTCCTATCGTACCTTCCTTTATGGGATAAGCCGGCGGCAAGTTCACTCTCTTCAGGATCTCACTGATACTGGTATTCAATCTGTCATACTTAACAATCTTTTGAGGACCACGGCCTCCACCACGACCACCAATTCCTCCAGCCTGACTTCCGCCACAGCCACCTCTATCTCCCCTTTTTTCATCCTTCACATACTCAATTCTCTCCTTCACATTCTTTTTTGCTGCCGAAGTTGTCACAGGAGTCACCGTCACATCATCATTATCTCCTCCACAATAGCCTCTAACTCCTTCAAACAACTCGCCCGCCGTTTCTGGCAACCTCATACCCAATTCTCGCTTGAAATGCCCTGGCAACAAACTCGCATTGTATAACATAATGATGTTGCTATGTTCAATGTCTGAAATCTGGTTGGATACTTTCATGAACCTTTCTATATAACTTGCAATCCCTTCCCCAGCCTTCTGCCCGATTCTGCATAACTCTTGCTTTCGGACAGGCTGTGCTCCAGATGCATTGAATCTCGCAAAAAACTTCCTCTTAAAATCTTGATAGCCAGAAATTGACTCTGACGGCTGGGCCAAAAACCACTCCAACGCATGATCCATCATCGTGCTCACCAACGCTCTACACAGAATGGCCTCACTTTTGGTCAGCATAGACATCGTCACTTCAAACCCGCCAACATGGGTTCTCGGCCTGGTATTCCCAGAATAACTCGACAAACTTGGCATGCGAAAAGTGGGGTCTGGATCAGCATTTTGAATACTTTTAACAAACGGGGCTAAATAAGAATCCTTTTCATCCTCAGTTTTGGTTCCTGCCTCCAGCTCCTTAATCTTCTTAACCATTTCAATCTTCCACTTATCATCCTCCTCTTTCTTAGCTTTCTTCGCCTCTGCGGCCTTCTTATCACTTTCCTTCTTGTCCTTCTTCTCACTCTTTTCATATCACCTGCGGTCCCTGTCTCGTGGCGACCTTTCAACACGATCCACCATCTAGCTCATCACTTTAATATTCATAATAGTAAGAATCTTCCCGCGAGTTGCCAGACTTATAATGTACTTTCCTCCTCTTTCCATCTTCCTCAAATTCTTAATTAATACTTTTTCTTTCCAACAGCCCCTTCTGATCTCGCCTTGGCTGGCTCTCGCCTATGCTCCCTAGCTTTCTCCTTGGGCGGCGGCATATCCCTTGCTCGCCTTTCCCCTTTCTTCGACACACTCTGGCTGGCCACCTGCTCGCTCGCTGGGCTCTTTCCATCTTCCCTTGCCACCACATTAGGCGGGATCTGAGTTGGCTCCTGCCTCATCTCCATCAACCTTTTATTATTAGCGAGAATCTGCAACAACAAAACATTAGTGGCCCTTATTTGATCTGCCTCTGCCCTAACATCTGTTGGGTTTTATGGATCCATGCGCAGCGGAATTAAGCATAAAATTAACACAAAACCCAAGCCCTAAGATCCGTTCTATATGATTAAATTGAATTGCTATGAGATAGAATTTACCAACCTAAATTGCTTTCCGGTCTTGAGCTATCGAACGGATAATTATGTGATTCGTAATCACAAACTTTTGATCTTCAAATCTACGAATCTTCAACTCCTTTGGATCTTCAGATTTGAACTCTAGGTCTTTGATTTGTTTGAACAAAACTAAGACCCTCTTTTGGTAATCCACACAAATATGAATGTCGAGAACAATTCTCGGGTTGGGAATTGCTAGATTCCTAAAACTTATGGAAGAATATTGAGAGTATTTCGTTATGATTTTTCTTTGAAAATTTCGGCCAGACTTTTAGGTCTGACAGACCCCTTGTATTTATACTACAATAGTAAGAATACTTCTCCTAATCGTATTAGGAGAGACAGGTGTCACAAAACGCGTACGGAGCTCGATATATGTCGCGCGGTATATTAAGCCCTTGGCTTGATATGTCGCGCGGTATATAGCCGAGATACTGAAACTCTCAACCATTCTTCCTCCGGTTTAACCAATTCATTCTATTTGTGTGTGACCCATAGGATTACATTATGTTGGTAATGAGTTCGATCATATCGAACCTCATAAGACATAAGCGGACTCTAGCAAGTCATTATGTCTACCCAAATAATGTAACGTAAGAGTTCACGTTTCCAATGGTACACTTCCATTTCTCCCTTTGTCTCACGATGTTATATTGAACACAAGTCATGGTCCACGTCAACTTGTATTTGTTCAATGCTTTCTCGATCTTGAGTATAATGATAGTCCAATCATATTGGGGTGTGGCCACACGCTTTCATCATTATCACTCATTGAGGGGCCCAAGCAAAACATCTCTCTTCCGAGGGACAAATTCCATCTTGACTTATCATCCTTCCCATCATGAATTCGATCATGCCAAAGATAGCCTTTATAGATATCGTGTTAAGATACCGTTTGACTAAAATCAAACATGACTTTCATCATATGTAAGGTTATGATAATCTCAGGTCTAGGGACTAAATGAAGTGACCATATGAGATTTAATTATGACATTTGACCATGACATAAATCTCATACGGGTCATGTCCAGTCACTTGTTTTCTAACAAGTACTCATAATTTTAATGTGCATCTCTATGCATATAATCATCACATGATTATCCATTGACAATTATACTAATTATTCTCTTAATAATCAGGGACGGAGATTATTACAATAAATATGCAAACTATATAATAATCAAATAATAAACATAAACGATAAAGATGATACATAACGGTTTTCAGTTAAACATAACTAAAGCCTAGGGCATTACACCAACAGTCTCCCACTTGCACTAGGCTCCATTTATGTATCTAATACTCATGGATCTAACATGCCCATCATGCTTCTGTCTATGCAAGGGTCTTTGTAAGTGAATCCCTTATGTCATCATCGGTTGATACTTTGTATATTTTATATCTTAACGTCTTCTCATTCTTTATGAATTCCTCGAAGAACGTCTAAGTGAGTGTTTGGATCACTGTTGTGATTTTGGTTCCATTGTTTGCACAAATGACACCATAATTATCACAACAAAGTTCCACGGATTAGTGATACTTGGAAAAACACTTGAAGTGTTTCCAAAACACTAAATGAACTTTTGATCCAAACTGCCTCTTTCGACTACATCATATGTTGCTAAAATATGGCCTTAGTAGTAGAATCGGCTACAATTTACGCTTGGAACTCTTCCAATCAAAATTGCACCTCTAATAAGCACAAACACAAATCCTAATTGCGATTTTAAAATAACTTTGTCAGTTTGGAAGCTAGCATCTTTGTAACCCTTACAACAAGATTAACTTCCAATCTTTCAAATCCCAAGAACGTATCCTTAGTTCTTCTTAAGTACTTAGGATCATCTTGACTGCCATCCATTGGTTCTCAACAGGATCGATTGGTATCGACTCATCATGCTTATAGCATACGAGACGTCGAGTCTAGTACAAATCATGGCATACATGGCGGATCCAAGTGCGCGGCATATGGAACTTCATTCATTCCCTTTTGCTCATCGGTTGTCATAAGACAATGAATATTGCTAAGAGAAATACCATGACCCCTTGACAAGCTACTCTTCTTAGAATCTTCTAATAATCTTGTCAATGTGAACACTTTGACTCAAACCAATTTATCCTTCTAGATCCATCTCTATAGATCTTGATGCCAAGGATGTAAGCGGCTTCACCCATATCTTTCTTTGAGAAACCTTTCCTTGACCAAGACTTAACAGTCTTAAGTGTCGGAACTTGTTTTTCCAATGAGTAAGATATCATTGTAATAAACAATAGAAATAATACCATGCTCCCACTGAATTTCATGCATACACAAGGTTCATCTTCGTACTTGATAAAGTCAAACTCTTTGACCAATTCATCAAAACGAAGATTCCAATTCCTTTAAGCTTGCTTCAACCCATCTCATGGATCTTTGCAACATGCATACTCTATTAGAGTTTCTTGGATCGTCAAACTATTAGGGTTGTGTACTATACACATCCTTAATAATCTTTCCATTTAAAGAAAGTCGTTTGACATCCATTTGTCATATCACATAGTCACAATATGTGATAATGGCAATTGAAAATCTAACAGACTTCGACATTGTAACTGGCGAAAAAGGTTTCAACATAGTCAATACTATGAATTTGCCTAAATCCCTTTGTTACAATCCTTAGTCATGAAAGTATACACCTTCACATCCATGTCGGTCTTTGAAGACCTACTTGCACCCTTTAGTTTTTACACTTTTAGGTAGCCCAATCAAGTTCCAAACTTGATTGTTAAACATGGATTGTAATTTGGATTCCATGGTTCCTAACTATTTATCCCAATTAGGAGAGGACATCGCTTCTTGATAGCAAGTAGGATCGTCATTCTTAATGACTTCCACTTCATCACTTTCCGCAACGAGAAATCACTATTTCTTGAGTTCGGATCGTAACCTATCCAATCTACGATGGACTTGTGCATCTTGAACCGGTTCCACAACTCCTTGGTTCCGTCTCTACTCTTGGATCCATGTCATTTTCAGGTTCTTGAACTCTTTTCAAGATTAATTTTACTCCCACTAGATTCTTTATTGAAAAACTATTTCTCAAGAAACGAATCGTATAGAGCAACAAACATTTTGTTCTCTTTGCGGTTGTAAGATTAATTTCCGAAAATAACCTTTGTCAGATTTGGTGCTAACTTATAAGAGACAAGTCTCTTTACATAAGATTCGCAACTGTAAGTACCCCAATCTGGATCACACCCTTTCACACACACGGGAAACTCCGCAGACTCATCAACACAGTCTCGACGACCCCTCTCACTCAAAACCCTCTCTAAACCCCCAACCAAACCAAGGGAGGAGCCTTTCTGGGATAAAAAGGGACAAAAGGACCTTTCGGGAATTTTCAGGAAATTGAGAAAGCAATATTGGTCCGTACGGACCTCTTTGTTGTCATAATTACTGAATCTCCTTAAAGTCCACAATATTCCCTCAAATCCCGGGGAAAATGATTACTCCCTGCAGAGTTGGTCGTACGGACCTCTTTGCATGCAAGATGGTCCGTACGGACCTTATTGCTCGGGGACACCATAATTGCAAATATTCCTCCATCATCACGAGATTCCCTCAAATCGAGGAAAACCAAAATCTGGATTACCGGGGAGGTCCGTACGGACCTCTTTGCACCTAATCTGGCACTATAAATAGAGGGCTCCCCCTCCTCATTTTCACACACCTCCCACTTCTCTCTTCCTCCACTAGGCCTTACGGCTTCCCCTCTAAGTCCTTTCGAGGCATTCAGGCCCCTTTCGGATCCTTAGAGGCCTTGAGCTCCCTTGTGGTGCTCAGAAGCCTCCCAGGCGCTCCCGAGACGCTCCGCGCTGCCCGAGGCACTCTCGAGGTACTGCGAGGCCCCTCGTGGTACTCAGAGGCCTTGCACAGTCTTTCCACGGTGTCCGGCTCTTTCAGAGTCAAACCGACGATCCCAAACCACGCCGAAACTCTGCCCAGAGTGACTCCTGCCACCACAACGCACGCAGAACCTGCGCCCAGAGTGATCCAGACGATCCCCACGCACGCCAGAACCTGCGCCGAGCGCGGCCTACAACCTCGACTCACGCCGAAACTACGTCATGCGACAATAGGTCCCTCCCGAAGCAATCCCGATCCATGCAGGAGCGCTACTCAGACCTCAAACACTATTCCTCGGCGGAAGACAGACACGAACCAACATTGGTAAGGCTTCCTTCCATTACTATTTCAATACATTTCCATACATAGCATACAATGTAGACATCCGATCTGACATGCATTTTTAAAAGCACACACACACACACCTGACATTTAAAGGATATTAGGGGTATCAGAAAGACTCGTTTACGAGGCTACTCGGAGTGAGCTCTAATATTCTAATATTCTCTTCTGAGGAGTCATCGACCTCAGAACTCAAAATCTCATCACAAAAAACAGTTTAAAATTATCTTTAAACTGATGCCCTTTTTCAATGTTTTGGGCTTAATAAAAACGGCGTGGCGACTCTACAAAACAAAAACGGCGAGACACCGCTCCAGCGCGAAAGATGCCAGATGCCGGGGCGCGATTGCGCTGCCTCTCGGATCCGGGTAATTTCGGTTGGCGACTCTATTGGGAAATTTTGTTTTAAAAACTTTTAAACAAAACAAAAGATTTTTAAAACGATGATGAGGTCAAACTTTCATTTTACCCCTTCCTTTAAGCATTGTGTGTGTGTGCACGTGCTTCGTTTTTATTTTACAAAAAAATAAAAATACAAAAAAAAATGCATCAATATACATACTGTGCATACATTTAAAATTCTTCAAAAACTCTGTTTTACTCGGAAAAAGAATTTTAGAGACCGCACACTACTGGCCTTCTTTGCCTCGGTTACACCGCTCTACTCGCCTTCTTGCCTCGGTTACACGCACGCTACGCGCCTTCTTTGCCTCGGATACCTGCACACTACAACCCTCGGCCGGAGTGGTCTCGGTTGCGATCCGTTAGGTCTTCCTAGGCCTCTTGGACGCGCACGGGATCATTCCAAACATCCCATCCTAGCAGCGTCAACCACACGTTTGAGTCTTGAGTCACACTCTGTCCGGACTCGGTTGGTTTTACCCGGTCCGTGTCATACGGCTGGATACATATACCATGCCGGCCATTTTACGAGTCAAGGCTCGGAACTCAAGATCCCTTGCGCAAGCAAAGTGATGAAAAGGTCATGCTAAAATCTTGACTGATCTTGATTTCGAAGCTACACCCAGGACGATGTTCCGTCCGGATATACATCCATGCTCGCATGACACCATGTCATCACGCCTTTGATACGTCGGCCATGACGATATGACCCGGCCAACGCCTAACGTCACGGATCCCTTGCGCAAGCAAGCAAGAGAAGGTCATGCCGAACTCTTGACTGATCTTGACTCGGTGGCGGCTCGGTTCACTATTCACGTGGCTAACGCATCAAAAGCGAACATGACGAGGCTCGGTCCTTAGGTTCGATTTTTCTTTTAGGCCGGTGGAAACCGCTTGCACTATAGGACCCTCGCACAGGGCTGTCCACCTGGGATGTCGAAATACGGGTGCAAAACGAGGGGCTTATAGCCGCGCGAGATGGTCTCCGGCGACCCGGGATCTAGCATAGTTGCGAAAAGAAGAGCAATCTTTTCCAACCTACCTAGGATTACGAGAAAACATGTTTTAAGTAAATTAAAACAACAAAAAAAAATCAAAAAAATAAAAGAAACGGAAACCGCATGCCACGTGAGCTTTCCCCTTTTATCCCGTTAGGCCATTCACGTGTCTAAACCTTGCCCGTCACCCCCTCCCGGCGAACCGAGAGTGGTTGAGAATACTGGAAGCCGCCTTTTCGGTATCGAGGTCACAAGGTCCGATAGCCCTTCCGGTTCAACGGTCCGCACCGTCAGATACTCCCCGTGACGGGATCAACGGATAACGGTGAGGGAAACGGAACCCCGCCACTAAGGAACCTCCCGGACAATGGAGGAGGTCCGCGAGCCTTCGAAACCATCAAGAAGCGCCAAGAGGAACGGCAAGCCTGGATCGTCGACACCTTGCGTCTTCGAGCAGGTTGCGGTTCCCCAACCCGACGGAACCTTTGTTCTCATAGAGGACGAAGATATACCGGCTCCCAGGTTTCTCAAGCTATCGGCGGAGTCCCGCCTCCGCCAAGCTACGAGATCCCGGCAACGCAAGCGGCTCTCGCTCAGCTCCCCTCGGGCGTCGGTCAGCGGCTCAGACATGCCGCCTCGGCACGGTCGGTTTCCGGCTCTGCACATCAAGCTCGGTACCAACGGCACACATACGTGCTGCTCGCGAGATCCCAATGCATCTCGGTATCCCCAGGGATTCAATCCTTTGCCTCTATACGAGCCTCGCAACCACAATCAAAAGTCCCCATTCTTACCGGGGACGGGCATCCGGCGGATATCCAGGCATCTCAAGTTTGCCACTGCTAGTACGCGATTGGGGCTAACGAATCGTTTCCCAGGTTCCCGAAACCTGACCCTTAGCGGACTGGCAATCACGCCCTCAACTTCAACACCCCGGGGTATGGGTTGGTATACACTCAACTACCTCCCAAGACTCCCGAATGGCGATCCCGTCGGCCCGATCCACCTCCATCTTCGGTTTCCGTCCACAGAAAATGGTAACCCTCCTCGGCAGTGATCCTCGCATGGCTTGGTTGATCGAACAAATGAAAGACATGCAAGGCAAGCTAGCTAGTTCTCGGAAGGACTCCCTCTGCCTGCGATCCGAACAAAGTGGTCCCTCTCCCTCGAAAGTTCGGGATGCGGGAAATGGAAAAGTTTGACGGAGACGAGAATGCCCAAAAACCCACATCGACACCTACGTCCTGGGTATGAGAGCGAAAGGGGCAACCCCTCAACGGATGGCGAGATCATTTTCGGCATTCCCTCAAATCCACGGCACTAAGGTGGTTCCTCGATGTGAAGGCGAGAAAACCGCTCCACGTGGGATCGGATCGGTGAAATCTTCTGGAGAAGTACCGCGCCAATCTTGAATGGGAAACAAACCGTCATGACACGCAAGCTACCGAACAAAAGGATGACGAACCGGTGGGCGAGTTCTACAAAAGATGGGCTGGAAGCTAAGCGAGATAATGGATCCACTTTCCAAAGAAGAGCGAGATGGACATCTTCCATTCTGCCTCAAAGCCATCTTTGAGAACCTTGATCGGCCACCATTTCTACCGGATCTCAGTGCCATGGTCGCCAGGGACAAAGTTTGAAAAGACTACGAGTCTTGAGCAACGGCAACCCTGCCTCATCTTACCGCTATCGAACAAACACTGGCAACTTCAACTCCTGCCCAGACGAAGGAAAGGAAGCGGCCAGGAGCAGTGCACTACATTCGAACGGAGCTCAAGTAAACCGCGATCAAGCGGCCCCGAAGAATAACAATCCCCTCGCTTCCCAGGTTCCGGCATTTAGATAACTGGAAATGCCCTTGGGTCAAGTATTTGAAGCTTTGGTGAAGCGAAATCTTCTCAAACCACTCGAGAATTTCCAACCGAAGACTCTCAGGCCCAACATGGATATGAGCAAACCTTTGCGCCTTCCACAACTACCCGGCCACACCACCGACAATTGCTTCGTGCTCAGCGGGTGGTCCGAGGGCTCATTGAGGAGGGAAAATTGGAACGCCCTCGTGGTCCCGATACCATCGGAAATCCATTCCCCGGAACGACGGGGTAAACTCAATAGCCTTTGACGAAACTCCAAGCGAGAGCGCACTGCAATTTCCGAAACCGTCGGCATCTTTGTCCCGCTACGGCCCAGGAGCGTGAAACCGAGTCAAGAGATCTCGTGGCCAGGGAATTCCGACAAGAACGCCCAGGGCAAGCTGTCTCCCTACGATCTTTGCCCCGGCCCAGAGGCATACAAATGGATGGATCGAACGTTCCCCGAGAAGGGGCGAGTCAGCGGTAGCACGGGAAGCGGTTTAGCCTTCGCGAGACGATGACTTGCCAATATGTGAGAATCGGCACAACGAAGCCCTCCTCATCCTCATAAAAATAGAGATGTTCTTCCTCCCGAACGTCTTGATTGATAACGGCTCCTTGATCGACATCATCGCTTTAAGCACCTTGAAACGACTCCGCATCGACCGTTCTGCGATAAGGCCTTCACCTCGGGTAATCCGAGCCTACGATTCCTTTGCACGACCAATCGTAGGAGTCATCAATTTGAGAATCCAATTCGACGTACAATTGGAGTCGGTAGAGTTCCAAGTCGTGGAAATCAAACCAACCTTCTGCTTTGTTGGGACGGCCTTGGATACATCGGATGAAAGCGGTATCATCTACTCTTCACCAATGCGTGAAATTCATCAATGCCAACGGAGCGATCGAAGTGATCCGCGGAAGCGGTGCGATGGCAAGTGCTTGGCCGGCAAGCTATGACCCGAAGAAGGTCAGGCATGACCGAATACTCTTCTCCGAGATGATTCTCCTACCTGTCCCGCTACGAAGTGGATCCTTACATCCACGCTCTAAGCCGCGACAGTGGAAATTGAAGAACTTCATGGGTCGGGATGACAACTACGATATATGCGGCTGTGAAGAATGCTTGAGAGAGGATCGAGATGGATGCCACTAATGGAGATTGATCGAGGAGTAGACCACTTACTTCGCCGAAAACCCTCTTGCAAGCGGCTCATCACCGATCCCCGGTACAAGACAACCCTCTAGCCGACACTCTCGGATCTTACGGGGACGGCCATCACGGCTTAGTTCAATTGACATTTCGGTGTCAGGCACGGACGAGCAGTGGCGCAACCTCCTCGAGGCTTAATCGGGGAAGGAGATATAGCATGCCCGCTCGAATCGAGACATTGTAAATGTCGTCCAAGCAAAGATCCCGAGATAAAGGCGGATTCTATGAAAGTGATCAACATCGGCAAGAATCCACTCCGAATCGGCGAATGCTTCGCCCTCCTAGAAGTAGCCCTCGGCGACTTCTATCATCAAAAACCCCCAGGGTGGTGGCAACACTAATGGAGGGACATCATCGGGGAGCAGCCAAAAACCTCCGCGATACGGTTTGAAATCGAACCGCATGCAAGCTACTTTCCGGGACTCGTACCAAGGGAAGATTGGCCACTGAACCCGGCACCACTCCCTCTAGAGCTACGGCCATCCGAGAGTAATGAAGCTGGTCCAATCCCTCGTCGCCTATAGTCTAGCTTCGAGTCTTGTTGTACGTCTATTCACATCTTTTGAGTCTTTTGACGGCTTTACGCCGACGATTGTGAATCTTTGATCAACAATGTACGGTCTTCACGCTTTCAATAAAAGGTCCGACCTTCCTAAAAAAAAAAAAAAAAAAACCATTTCATTGCATCTTTAACAAATGATGATATTAACTAATCAAAACAAGTTAATAACAATTCATCTATACAAAAGGCAAACACATTAATTAAATAAATGCATCAAGCAAACATTTAAGCATGTTGTCAAACGAGAGAAAAACCGGGCCCAGTGCTGAGAAGGTTTTAATCACAACGATTTGCAAGATTCTTTGAAGAGCGAAGAGACGCAAGTCAGACGCCATTTCCGGCACAAACCGGATCTTCCAATACCTCGAGAGCGGAAACCACCTTCATGAACAAGGAAGACCCACACGGGGAGGGGTCGAAACCAAGAGCATCATGGCCCTAAAACGCCTTGCCTCTCACTTCGTCATCCTCGGGGACATGCTATACAAGAAACGCTACCACGGGCCACTCCTGGCTGCGTCGGCCAAGAAGAAGCAAGCAAGTTCATGAACAGAAGTCCACAATGGGGCTTGCGGTCCCCACATGAACGCGAGCCACGATGCAAATCATTCTCGGGATGGGCTACTCTTGGATCTCCATGGAGCGGATTGCATCCACTTTGTCAGAAGGCTGCGACAAGTGCCAGCGGTTCTCCAACCTCAATCATCTGCCGCCCCACGATCTCTCTTGCATGACTACACCTTGGCCCTTTGCCACTTGGGAATTGACGTCATCGGGAAAATCGCTCCGCCCGGGCGGCAACGGTCACGAGTTCATCTTAGTAGCCATCGACTACTTCACGAAATGGGTCGAAGCCAAGTCTACAAGGTACTCACCTCCAGAAGGTCGCGCATTTCCTCGAGGAAAACATCATCTGCCGATACGGCATCCCAAATGAGGTCATATCGAGACAACGGCTCACACTTCGAAGGGAATTCGACAGGCTGTGGTGAATTCAAGATCACACGCCACAAATCTTCTCCCTACCGGCCACAAACAAACGGCGCCGTGGAAGCGGCAAACAAAACCCTCGAACGGATCATCAGAAAAATGACCACCAGGACGAGATTGGCAGAAGCTGCACCTTGCACTTTGGGGCTACCGCACATCGGTCGGAAACGACCACGGGAGAAACCCCATTTGCCACGACATACGGGATGGAAGCAGTCCTTCCCGTCGAGTGGAAATTCCCTCGCTCAGAGTCTTTGTGGAAAATGACATCAACGAAGTCGAATGGCTCGAAGCCGAGCATGACGAATTGGCTCTGCTAGACGAGCGACGACTAAAGGCCATGGAACACGTCAGGAGCCTATCAGCGGGATGGCTAGAGCTTTCGACAAGAAAGTCAAATCCCGAGACATCGGGGAAGGTGACCTTGTACTCGAAGAAAAGCCTCCCGCTCGAACCAACCCAGCTGGGAAAATGGGAACCCACATGGATCGGCCCTTTCGTGGTTGAAAAGATCTTCTCCGGAGGCGCCATGAAGCTAACGGACCTAGACGGCAATCCCTTCATGAATCCGGTCAACGGAAGCAAACTTCGCGAGATACTTCGCACGAAGAAGAACAGTGTGCATCTCTTGGCACTCCATGTAGTGTCGAACTACGCGGACACTGAGCCCTCTAGTCAGGACGTAGGCAACCTTAATTGGTCCGGTCTAAAAACACACAAAAAAGTCAAAAGTTTGAATGTCAATCAAGACCTCCATCAAGCTACGCACTTTTCAAGAAACACGCCCGGCGGTCACCTTGACCAAGTCAAACGACGGCGGCAACATCAAAGGACATCAGGGTCGCTCGGCATCAAACGGCCGGCTCGTGTACGCTTCCAAGCCAGGGGCTTGTCTTCGCCCTCATGCGCTTCAAAAATAAAAAAAAAGAGCTCGAGCAAGGGCTCACACAAAAAAAAAAAAAAGAGAGCTCGAGCAAGGGCTCACAAAAAAAAAGAGAGCTCGAGCAAGGGCTCACAAAAAAAAAAAAACAAAAGAAGCTCAAGCGAAGGCTGCAAAAAGTGGTCAAGAGCCCGACGCCAACAAGAGGCAAGGAAGCTACGAAAAAGACCGTCAAAACGACTTGTCGAGGAGCATTCAACCTCTCGGCCAAGCCTGAAAGCCTCGTGAAAGGGATTGCCGTCGGGGCCCAGGCTGTTTCGGTCCGCGAATGCAACGAGAAAAGTCAAAGATGGACGCCGACAAAGTGCACAACGAAGCAAAGGCAAACAAAAGATCTTGCGTCTCGACAAAGCTTTAAAAGTAAATCACAAATCACTAACGGTTACAACATTTCTTGATGAGTTCAAGCACGGTCTACTCTCAAGTTCACAACATGCTAAAAGACGGACTTAATACATTTAACTAATAATGTGTTTGCAATGCAATGAATGGATACTTAGGGGGTCATTCCGCGCCATCTGCGCTTGTCCCCTCGCCATTCTTTCCTTTCTTCCCTCGTCCGGCGAGTCTTCTTTCGCTTCACGTGAACCAACTCTGCGTCTCTCGGTCAGAGATGCGGGGTCCTCCCAGTAGAGTCAAACAATCCGGTAGCTCTCGGGGCTTCATTCGCCGTGCTTCGGCTCGGATCTCCTCCTGCTGAGTACGTAAAGAGGACCTCTCCTGTCGGTCGGTCAACTCTAGTCTCGTAGTCAAACAAAGTGTCTCCGTCACATCGAAGGGTCGGACCAGGCTTGAACTCCTAAGGCAATAGCTACTACGGCAGCGGGTCCCAGAATCGCTACACGCACGCTCTCCCAAGACCACTTGGGACTGCCCTTGACACTGGCTTTGCTCATACCGGGCCGGATGCTTGAGTCGTCAACACGACGCTCCCCAGACGTCTAAGGAGTACCGCGGGAGGGAAAGCGGAATACTTCCATACCCTCGGAAAATACAAGAAGGCACTGGAAGGCTGCCATACAAGAGGAACTACCTCCGCGGTAGCAAGGTCATCCCGGCCAACAAAGGCTCTGCTTCATCCCAGCTAGCAGGAAACAAGCGACGGAATATAGAAGGAGGACCAAGACAAACCTGGAACTCGACAACGTAGGACCCTTCTGCAAGATCCTCCTAGTCTCGATCCTCCGGTGCGGAACCCACCGGCGGATCGATGCGTACCAAGGCTGTGCCATCCATCTCTCCCGGGCGGGTGATCCATATCCCGACACAAGAGGTCGGCGAGCAAATGACCACGGGCTAAACGACGTCGGAGCCTCGGGCATGGCTGAAGTCTCTCTCGCGGCCACAAGGTGAGCAAGCGGGGCTTCCCCCTCTCATAAAACGATCCCCGGTCGCCGGACGGTCGATACCATGAAGAGTCTCCCCCGGCACCAACGGGACAATATCCTCTCCCGGCTCTGCGGTGCCCTACCACATCTAGCAAGCGCCATCACAAATGCGAGGGCCGGCCCGGAAAAAGCGTCGCCATCACGCGTGAGGCAAATACATCCCAAGAGACGTCACTCTCATCATCAACCATGAACCGCTCAGGCGGCTCGGAAATGTCGATATGACCCGAATCAAGGATCATGCCTGCACTTCTTCCAACGAAGCACGAAGAAAGTCTGCAAGCTTCACGCTCGCGCACCACCAATCGAAAGGAAGCGAGATGGCCTCCACCTCCGGTCCTCCAATCAAAGCCCGAAAATCCTCAAAAGTGGGCACCATTTCATTATAGGAGAAACTTGATTACACGTGCCTCCTAACATCCCGAACTTCGCGGCGGCCGCAGCAAATCCCAATCGGGAACCAACTCCTTAAAAGACCAAAGCCGAGCAAAGACGAAACCTTACCTCGAAAGCCCGTCTACGATGCCTCATACGGCGCCGCATCCACGTTTTCAGCTGCTCGAGGAAGTGTGCTTGCCTCTCTGCGAAAGCCTCGGCAAAATTCTAGGGACGTACGAAGAATCCATGGCAAAAATGGAGGTTCCTAGAGAAAATGGGGAAGAAAGCTCGAAAATGGTGCAAATGGGGAAATGAGGAAGAACCGGACAACTTTGGAAAGCATTTATGTCCTTCCCAAGCAAGGTTGGTCCGTACGGACCTCTTTGCATGCTAAGTATGTCCGTACGGACCTCCTTGCAAATAGAACCCATTTCCTCGGCAAACGGTACAACAACCACTGTCCTCGGCAAAACCTTGCTCCAAAGCGCCCCAGCTGGCCAAAGCCATTCCCGGTGAACATACACTACCCACAAACGCACTCTCGGCTCACGTGGCATGCACAAAAATAAAATAATAATAGCAACAATTTCTAGGACAAATCCAGGAATCACAAAAATGACATTACATCTTAAAATAAAATCTTGTTTGCCATGCAAATACAAGTGTTTTATTACGGGTACCCATAAATGTACATTTGCTAAACAAAAAAAGAGGGATATGAAAAGAGGAAAGCAAATGAATACTAATCGGACTCCTCGGCATCATCATCCTCGCGAGGTCCTCCCGAGAGAAGTCGGGCATCCCGGCGAACTCGCCGTCACATCCTCGTCGTCGGAATACAGAGGCACCGCGGAGGCTCCCACGAAAAGTACTCGGAAGGATCAAATCCGGCGAAAGGATCAAAGAAAGAAGGCTGCTGAGGAACCCTCACCTGTGCGCCATGCGGAGGCATGAGCGATAAAGGGCTGCTCCCTCGAAGGCCTGCGGCTCAGAAGACGTCCGGCATCCATGCTATGCCGCCCCCTCGAAGGTCCCTCTGCTGCGGCTCAGGCTCGGCTCTAGGCGGAGGAACGTCTGAGAATGCCTCGAAGGCATAGGCTCGTGCGCCGGCACGCGTCGCGAGCCGGCAAGATATCTTGAAGCCATCTTCTTCGCAAACGACCTCGTCGCCACGTAACGGCGAGTCAACATATCATAAGCTCTCCCGGGACTGCACGACAAGCGACGAAGGAAACGCTCGGCAATACGGTTATACTCAACAACAAAAAGAAAAATACGGAAAAGATGCCAAGATGGAAAAGAGTAAGCACACTCACCGATCTATCGGGGTCAGCTCTGTATGCGGCGGAGCACTGCTCGGAATGCAGTACGAGCACCCTCCTCCTCGATCCGTCCCCGCGGACGTACGTGAAATCCGGTCCCGGCATCGGAACCTGCAGGGGAGCTGCGGGCCGGCCTCTCTCTCCGCGCCGGTACTGCGGCGTCCTCGGCTTCCTCCTCACGAAGGCCCCGTACTCCTCTCCATATAAAATGAACTCCTCGGCGCCGACACCGCGAGGTACCTCTCGAAATCGAGCACGTCCATGTCCGGGAATCAAGCATCCCAAAGGGAGGGTCCCTCGGAGCCACGGGAAGCACACGGGGCCATCTTTGCCCGGAAGACCCGCTCTCCCGGATACATGACATCACAAGTCGAAGCCCGCGGCATCTTCCGCGGCTGTCGCCTCGGGAGCCCCCTCAAACTCATCCCCCTCATACCAGGAGCCCACGGGAACAAGACGAACCCCTCCGGGCTACCCCTCTCCAGGCAGCTCTGCACATCCCGTAGGCGATGGTGAGCTTCCCCCTGCTGGTCCTCCTCTTCCTTGCCGTACGAGCCCGGCCCGACATAGCGAGTGCGCGGCGAGCGGCCCGGATCTCTATCCCACGGGAAGCCTTTGGAAAACCTCATAAAACCACACTGTGACAAAAACGAGAAGGCTCGGTGCAAAAGACAATGGAGAAATGACAAGTTGCTAAATCAAAAAACGACAATAAACTCATACCTCAGGAGCAAAGTCAAAACAGGCCGACGGCGCGCGCCCCGGCTAAACCGGTCCCGAGGAGAAGTAGAGCTCGGCGGCTGCCTCGCCCCAAGCAATGTCACGAGACCCTATCCGAGTCAATCAAACTCTCCAGCGAGCAAAGGGAGCCGCGGTCGCGTGGTTCGAGAACAAAGTCTCGGACGGTGCATACCACAAAAGGAGCGCGCCCAAGCTTGCTCCATTGTCACTGGCCGGTACCGGATGTAGGCCCAAATGCGGCCGTAATCTTCGGCTCACGTCGCTATACAACATGCCCGAGGCCCTGCGAGGGCGAGGCTCGAAAGCCCGGCGGCTCGGTCGACACATCATCGAGAGATCATATCCCTCCACCGCATCGGCCCTCCTTTGAAGGAAAGCCGTGATCGTAGCAAAATCGGTCGGCGTCACCGTCACCTCTCCCGGCTCGGATGGAAGGTGTGGGTGGTATCCCACCGGTACTCGAAAGGCCAAGGAAGACGCTCTTGTTCTTCCTCGTGTCGAAAACCCCGAGCGGGTTCTCAGCGAACACACCCGGGCCGAAGCATAGACCGGCCTCAGGGGACTCGGCCTACCGTCCACGGAAATATCGGGCATCCGTTGCCGCGGCTCAACAACGGCCTCGAGCGATCCAGAGTCTTCATCCTCTTGGCCTTCCGGCCATAAGCCCCGCATCTGCAGGTAAACACAGCAAAGGTACGTCAATCACAGTACTTAATATAAAGGCACATATAACCCGTCACAAAACACGGCACATATATTGCACATAATTTTCACATACATTATACATATAATTTTTCCATGTAACCCGTCACAAAACACGGCACATAATGCACATAATTTTCACATACATTATACATATAATTTTTCCCATGCAGTCCGTCACAAAACACGGCACACACTGTACACATTTTCTCAAAAGAAAAAAAAGGGGGGGGGGATTAAACCCTACACGACACATTTTCAAAAAAAAAAAAAGATCCGTCCCAACACGGCAAAGGCACATATAACCCGTCACAAAAACACGGCACATATTGCACATATTTTCCCCACAAAGTCCGTCACCCAAAAACATGGCACACACGGCACGACACATATGCATAACACATTTTTCAAAAAAACCCGTCCCTACACGGCACACACTTTCAGACAAAACCCGTCACAAAACACGGCACATGTCACATTTTTTCACAAAAATTATCACTACACGATAATTTTTCTCATAATGTACATTCATAAATAGCATACGGTACAAAACACCAAAGCATGCATTTCATTAGAGAGGCACTTTATTTTCACAAATAAAAGCTAATCTACACATTTTTGCACAAAATACACATACCCACAATTTTTACATGTCCATTTTCAACAATTCATCAAGAATTTCACAAAAAGGCATAAAAAAAAAATAATAATAACAAAAAATTCAAAAATGCGAAAAACTAAAACCTAGTTCTAGCATTCAAAAATTCGAGCAGGGAATCAAAACGGAGCGGATTTCTTACCTCCCCGACGTTCATAGAGCGACGATTGTGCACCTCCGGATTCGGATACAAGACATCCGGGTTCTTCGAAGATGGAACGAACGAAATCCAATTCCTTTGAAGCTCCATCCGTTGCTCGACCACCTCTTGACTGCGTTGACGACGACTCCTTCGAGATCCTTCCGCCATGGCAAGCAATTCAAGCGAAAAATGGGGGATTTTGGTTAACAATGGAGGTTTTTTTCCTCTCTCCGTTTCGCCTGGTTCACGAACTGGAAATGAGGAAGAAGAAGTGGGGGAGCCTCGGCATTTAAACTGGTCAAACACAGGAGCTGTAAAAAACAAGGTGGTCCGTACGGACCTCTTTGCATCCGAGGTTGGTCCGTACGGACCTCTTTGCAAGGGTGGCCAAATTACTTTCTGCCCTTATAATCTTTGCCCACAGGCATCCTAAGGCCTTTTCCGGCAAATCCAAGTGCGAGAATGGTCCCTAACCCTTCAATTGAACCACCGGCCGTCGGCGTAAGACCGGTCCTCGCCACTTCAACGGCAATTCAACCCCGGCCGTCGGCGTAAGGCCGGTCCTCGCCCAGCTTCAACGGCAATTCAACCGGCCGTCGGCGTAAGGCCGGTCCTCAGCGGCAATTCATCACCGCCGCTCAACGGCAATTCAGAAGGAGCTGACACCTCCCACTCAACGGCAATTCAAGGCACGCCCGCTCGCGGCAATTCAAGAAGGAGCCAACACCTCCCGGCCACGAATATCAAGGCGCAGAGACGCCTCCAAACGCTCAACGACAGCTCGACCACTGGCCCTCGAAAGAGGTCCGAAGTCATCTTCCCAACAGAAAAGGGCCCTACAAGGTCACGCATCCCCAACAATTCAAGCAGGCGGTCGGATGTAAGCCCGAACTCGCCCACTTCAACGGCGGCGCAAGCACCGGCCATCAAAGTAAGCCCGAGCTCCTCCCGACAAGTCGAAAGGGAAGTCATGCAAGGCTGCATATCCCGGCACCGACCATCATCCTTGCCCGCTCAAACGGTAAAACAAGCACAAAGGAGCCAACACCTCCGAGTGCAAGTCCCGAAGGGCACGATGCGCCTCCAAAATGCCAAATGGTGAAGCAATCACCGGCCGTCATCCTTGCCAGCGTCAACGGCAACGCAAGCGGCGGTCATCGTAAGTCCAACCTTCTACTCAACATGCAAAAACACAAAGGCATCTACGCCTCTCGAAGCACAAGGCGGCCACGCCTCCACAAATGCGGCTAGAAGACGATTCAAAGTCCTCGCGCATTACATCAAGCTGCGGCTAGAAGACGATTCAAAGTCCTCGCGCATTACATCAAGCTGCGGCTAGAAGACGATTCAAAGTCCTCGCGCATTACATCAGCTGCGGCTAGAAGACGATTCAAAGTCCTCGCGCATTACATCAAGCTGCGGCTAGAAGACGATTCAAAGTCCTCGCGCATTACATCAAGCTGCGGCTAGAAGACGATTCAAAGTCCTCGCGCATTACATCAAGCTGCGGCTAGAAGACGATTCAAAGTCCTCGCGCATTACATCAGACTGCGGCTAGAAGACGATTCAAAGTCCTCGCGCATAACATCAACCGCCGCGAAGACGATTCAAAGTCCTCCGGCGTGGCACGGCCGCCGCCGGATGACGATTCAAAGTCCTCGGCGTGGCATCAACCGCCGCCGAAGACGATTCAAAGTCCTCGGCGTGGCATCAACCGCCGCCGAAGACGATTCAAAGTCCTCGGCGTGGCATCAACCGCCGCCGAAGACGATTCAAAGTCCTCCCGGCGTGGCACCAGCCGCAATCGAAGACGATTCAAGTCCTCACTCTATCTCAGGCCGGAAGGCCTTAAACCACCCGATTAGGAAAATCGTAAAATTTCCATCCCGGGACACCACCACGTCCTCACAATTGACCTTGGCGGTCATCACATCTTAGGACACCACCCGTCCTTACCGCGACCTCGGCGGTCACACAACACTTCGGGGCACCACCACGCCCGCACTCACAAATTCACGACCTGCGAACTACGACCGGGCTTGATTCCCGCCCGAGGATACGTAGGAATCCTATCACGGGGTCCGGCCATCGACCTATACGGTCACCTAGGACACCACCACATCCTTCCCATCGACCTATACGGTCACCCGGGACACCACCACGTCCTCACCGCGACCTCGGCGGTCACGCGACACTTCGAGGGCACCACCGCGCCCACATTCACAAAACACTCACCCCGCTCGAACTACGACCGAGGCTTGATTCCCGCCGGGGATACGTAGGAATCCTATCACGGGGTCCGGCCCTGCGACCTATGCGGTCACCCAATAGGACACCACCACGTCCTCACACCGACCTCCCGGTCACTTTATCTCCCAAAGCACGCGATCCAGTTAGGACCACTTATCTTATCGGCGACCCACTTCTTTCATAAGTGACGTCGTCGAGGGGCTTACTGTAAGTACCCCAATCTGGATCACACCCTTTCACACACACGGGAAACTCCGCGAGACTCATCAACACGGTCTCGACGACCCCTCTCACTCAAAACCCTCTCTAAACCCCCAACCAAACCAAGGGAGGAGCCTTTGCAGGATAAAAGGGACAAAAGGACCTTTCGGGAATTTTCGGGAAATTGAGAAAGCAATATTGGTCCGTACGGACCTCTTTGTTATCATAATTCTTGAATCTCCTTAAAGTCCACAATATTCCCTCAAATCCGGGGAAAATGATTACTCCCTGCGAGTTGGTCCGTACGGACCTCTTTGCATGCAAGATGGTCCGTACGGACCTTATTGCTCAGGGGACACCATAATTGCAAATATTCCTCCATCATCACAGATTCCCTCAAATCGAGGAAAACCAAAAAACTAGATTACCAGGGAGGTCCGTACGGACCTCTTTGCACCAAATCTGGCATTATAAATAGAGGGCTCCCCCTCCTCATTTTCACACACCTCCCACTTCTCTCTTCCTCCCTAGGCCTTCTGGCTTCCCCTCTAAGTCCTTTCGAGGCATTCCCGGCCCCTTTCGGATCCTTGAGGCCTTCCGAGCTCCCTTGTGGTGCTCAGAAGCCTCCCGAGCGCTCCCGAGACGCTCCCGCGCTGCCCCGAGGCACTCTCGAGGTACTACGAGGCCCTCGTGGTACTCAGAGGCCTTGCCTGGTCTTTCCACGGTGTCCGGCTCTTTCCGAGTCAAACCGACGATCCCAAACCACGCGAAACTACGCCCAGAGTGACTCCTGCCACCACAACGCACGCCAGAACCTCTGCAGAGTGATCCCGACGATCCCCACGCACGCCGAACCTGCCCGAACGCAGCCTACAACCTCAACTCACGCCGAAACTGCGTCCGCAGACAACCGGTCCCTCCCGAAGCAATCCCGATCCATACCGGAACGCTACTCCGACCCCAAACACTATTCCTCAGCGGAAGACAGACACGAACCAACATTGGTAAGGCTTCCTTCCATTACTATTTCAATACATTTCCATACATAGCATACAATGTAGACATCCGATCTGACATGCATTTTTAAAAGCACACACACACACACAACATTTAAAGGATATTAGGGGTATCCGAAAGACTCGTTTTACGAGGCGACTCGGGTGAGCTCTAAGATTCTAATATTCTCTTCCCGAGGAGTCATCTGACCTCCGAACTCAAAATCTCATCACACAAAAACAGTTTAATTTTAAACTGATGCCCTTTTTCAATGTTTTGGGCTTAATAAAAACGGCGTGGCGACTCTACAAAACAAAAACGGCGAGACAAACCGCTCCAACGTGAAAGATGCCAGATGCCGGGGCGCGATTGCGCTGCCTCTCGGATCCGGGTAATTTCAGCAACCCCAAATCTTCATGAAAGACAAACTAAGTTTTCTTCCATGCCACATCTCATGTGGGGCCTTAGGAACCGATTTAGTAGGGATTCGATTCAGTGTAACCGCATTATTTCTAATGCATATCCTCAAAAGGAAATAGGAAATAGGAAAGTCTGATTGACACATCATCGAACGAACCATGTCCTACAAGGTTCAATTCCTCCTTTCAGACACACCATACAATGTGGTGTTCCGGTTGGAGTCAACTTTGAAACGATTTCATAGTTTTGAGATGATTGTCAAACTCTTGGCTCAAATATTCATTACCTCGATCCAATCGAAGTACTAAATAGTTTTGCCAAGTTGTTTTGCACTTCATCTTGAAATGTTCGAAACATCTCAAACGATTCACCTTTGGACTTCATCAGATAGACATAATCATATCTAGATAAGTCTTTAGTGAAATATGATGAAATACCAAAATCCTCCCCTAGCAATGCTGCTTAATAATTCACATACATCTTATGTATAATGACTAATAAGTCACTAGCCCTCCCACTACTTTAGTGTAGGGTGGTTTGGTCGATAATCCCATTAAATAAGATCCAAAATCCTCAAATGATTCATGGTCATATGAGTCTAAAAGTCCATGTTAATGGAGTTTAGATATATGTTTCTTATTTATTTGACCAAGCCGGCAATGCCATATGAACGCGTTGTTCATATTGTTCGGTTTAGATTTCCCATTTATATTATAGATATCTTCAATGTTATTTTGTTTCTCATCTTCAAGGATATGAAGACTATTTAATGACATATGCATTACAATAAGGCATATTATTAAATAAATATAAAACTTCTTATTGAAAATAAGAAAATTATATCCTTCATCATCCATTTAAGAAACATAAATAATACTCCTACTCAAATCCGGAACGTAGTCATACTTGTTCAAAACAAGTACTACTTCACAAGGCAAAGTGACTTCATAAGTCCCTTATGGCTAATGTTGCAACTCTTGCTCCATTCCCATGCTTAGGTTTAATTTACCTTATTTGAGTAGCTTTCTATTCTTTGTTCCTTGCACATTTAAACAAATGTGAGATCCAATCCGGTATCATATACCCAAGAACAAGAAGTCGAAAGGAAAATATCTATCATATAGATACTTGAAGTAGTAGCAATCATATTGCCCTTCTTCACCTTTTTAGGCCTTCCTAATAAGCCTTGCAACTTTGCTTCTAATGACCAATCTTATTGCATTGGTAGCAAACTGCATCCTTTTGAGACAATTTGGGTTTAGCCTCTTCGGCTTTGACAACTTTTGTCCTAGGTTTAGCAACTTTTGCTTTACCTACTTTTTCTTCCTTTGTGAACCCTTTCTTGTGTTAACCATTAACACAATTTGCGGATTGCTCCTTCTTCCATCATATGAATTAAGAGCTTTCACCACAACATATATCTTTTGCCTAGCTTGCACTTGGAACATTTCCTTTTTGCGTTATGCTATAACAAAAGAATAGTTATCATGTGCTCAAGGTTCTTCATAAGAGCCTTTAACCATGGTGGCAAATTCAAGGCAAGCAATATTGTCAGAATCATCAATATGTTTCTAATGTTGCTTCCTTATTTGCCCTTTGCAACATTTGCAATGGGTTTAGTAGGAGCAGATTCGTCAAGAACGTACACATTTGCCTAAGAACAATTCTTGAGCGTCGATCAAATCGAATAACTTGTACCGTTCTTTTCGAATTTTGTCCTTCATAAGGACGAATCGCAATTATCATTATGTAATGCTACTTCTACAACAAAATATACAAATTATATGAACACATATCAATATCAACACATTTATCATTTAAGAGCAAATAATGTATTTTACAAATACTCCCACTAAATCATATACCTTCTAATGCTAATAAGCATAATATGCATTTAATGGGCTAAGATCCAACTTTAATTTAATCTCAAGTACGCTATGGCGCACCGCTCAAGATTAAACTAATTAGGTAGAAAACATCAATCATATCGTATATGACTCTTAGGGCTAAGATCCAACTTTAATTTAATCTCAAGTACGCTATGGCGCACCGCTCAAGATTAAACTAATTAGGTAGAAAACATCAATCATATCATATATGACTCTTAGGATCTTTTATGAGATTTATTTAAGACATCATATGTCCAAGCATATTTTAATCTCATCTTATGCCTTGGGTTCAAAACCATTTTGATAACCCAATTAAGTTCATCCATTTTAAACGTATAGGAACCACCATTTCCTCATCTTGCTCGCAAACGGAATAGAATCAAAGCACCTTGCTATGGCAAGCCCACCCAAAACTATCCGAGTGGTCTCAAGTGTTTTAATCATGGATTGACATAAAGAACTTAAAAGTTAAATGAAGGTTCTTTAAGGTAGATTATAAGCATATCAGCAAAGATAGTCATAATCATGCACCGGGTAAGTTCCCAGGAAGATAGATGAGCCACAAGGACTTCTTAAGTACCAACTCTTCCTTTGACAGAACTCTCCTAGACATGCATAATTAGAAATCAACTCTGATTAGGCAACATAATCCCTACCTTTTATAAACAATCAGTTTCCTTTTTAAATTCCGCGTATTTATGACTTGTTTCCATAAACAATCATAAGATCCAAAATTTACAATGTCTAAATCTAAACATATTAGGAAACTATAATGCAATGTTTCAACTAAACATTTTAGAAAATCACAATTCAATGTTTCAACTAAACATCTAATAAAATTCTTAACACTTAAGAACAAATAATTCATGCATCGCAATAATTATTAAAATCATATTTTAATCAATTAATCATGCATATCAATGAATCAATCTAGCATGGACTTATAAACTCAATTTTATAACATCCAGTTTTCATATACATTGCAATAATTATTAAAATCACATTTTAATCAATTAATCATGTATATCAATGAATCAATCTATCGCGGACTTATAAACTCAATTTTATAACATCCAGATTTTCATATGAACATATCAGATTGTAAACACAATCACAGAATAGCGTAAAAATTGAACAAACCGATTACGCCGGTTTTGGCTTATTATGTCGCGTGACAACATCGGCCCAGAGGCTTGATATGTCGCGCGACCTAACAGCCGGTTACTCGAACTCCACATGGCTCAATATGTCGCGCGACCTAAGTAGCCGTGTTACGTGAATTTACTGATTCGAACCAATACAGATTACATGTAATTAAATCACGTAAAACATCCTTTTTACAGATTTAATTCAGCATAATTCGAAAACGATTTTCACATTGTTTCACATAAACAATTAAAAATTCTATCGCATACAAAAACATGCAATAAGCATATAAACAATTTATATCTTAAATCTAGCATGTTAATTCAAACTTAATCATACGAACGGGGCTCTGATACCACTGTTGGGTTTTACGGGTCCATGCGCAGCGGAATTAAGCATTAAAAACATAAAACCCAAGAAGCCCTAGGATCCGTTCTATACAATTAATTTAAATTCCTATGAGATAGGTTGAAGCAAGCTTAAAGGAATTGGAATCTTCGTTTTGATGAATTGGTCAAAGAGTTTGACTTTATCAAGTACGAAGATGAACCTTGTGTATGCATGAAATTCAGTGGGAGCATGGTATTATTTCTATTGTTTATTACAATGATATCTTACTCATTGGAAAAACAAGTTCCGACACTTAAGACTGTTAAGTCTTGGTCAAGGAAAGGTTTCTCAAAGAAAGATATGGGTGAAGCCGCTTACATCCTTGGCATCAAGATCTATAGAGATGGATCTAGAAGGATAAATTGGTTTGAGTCAAAGTGTTCACATTGACAAGATTATTAGAAGATTCTAAGAAGAGTAGCTTGTCAATGGGTCATGGTATTTCTCTTAGCAATATTCATTGTCTTATGACAACTGATGAGCAAAAGGGAATGAATGAAGTTCCATATGTTGCGGCACTTGGATCTTTCATGTATGCCATGATTTGTACTAGACTCGACGTCTCGTATGCTATAAGCATGATGAGTCGATACCAATACGATCTGTTGAGAACCAATGGATGGCGATCAAGATGATCCTAAGTACTTAAGAAGAACTAAGGATACGTTCTTGGGATTTGAAAGATTGGAAGTTAATCTTGTTGTAAGGGTTACAAAGATGCTAGCTTCCAAACTGACAAAGTTATTTTAAAATCGCAATTAGGATTTGTGTTTGTGCTTATTAGAGGTGCAATTTTGATTGGAAGAGTTCCAAGCAGAAATTGTAGCCGATTCTACTACTAAGGCCATATTTTAGCAACATATGATGTAGCTGAAAGAGACAGTTTGGATCAAAAGTTCATTTAGTGTTTTGAAAACACTTCAAGTGTTTTTCCAAGTATCACTAATCCGTGGAACTTTGTTGTGATAATTATGGTGTCATTTGTGCAACCAATGGAACCAAAATCACAACTTGGTGATCCAAACACTCACTTAGACGTTCTTCGAGGAATTCATAAAGAATGAGAAGACGTTAAGATATAAAATATACAAAGTATCAACCGATGATGACATAAGGGATTCACTTACAAAGACCCTTGCATAGACGAAGCATGATGGGCATGTTAGATCCATGAGTATTCGATACATAAATGGAGCCTAGTGCAAGTGGGAGGCTGTTGGTGTAATGCCTAGGCTTTAGTTATGTTTAGCGAAAACCGTTATGTATCATCTTTATCGTTTATGTTTATTATTTGATTATTATATAGTTTGCATATTTATTGTAATAATCTCCGTCCACGATTATTAAGAGAATAATTAGTATAATTGTCAATGGATAATCATGTGATGATTATATGCATAAGAGATGCACATTGAAATTATGGGTACTTGTTAGAGAACAAGTATTTGGACATGACCCGCATGAGATTTATGTCATGGTCAAATGTCATACTTAAATCTCATACGGTTACTTCATTTATTTCCTAGACCTAAGATTATCGTAACCTTACATATGATGAAAGTCATGTTTGATTTTAGTCAAACGATATCTTAACACGATATCTATAAAGACTATCATTGGCATGATCGGATTCATGATGGGAAGGATGATAAGTCAAGAAGGAATTTGTCCCTCGGAAGAGAGATGTTATGCTTGGGCCCTCGATGAGTGATAATGATGAAAGTGTATGGCCGTACCCGATATGATTGGAATTATCATTATACTCAAGAATCGAAAGCATTGAACAATAACAAGTTGACAAGGACCATGACTTGTGTTCAATATAACATCGTGAGACAAAGGGGATAAATGGAAGTACACCATTGGAAACGTGAACTCTTACGTTACATTATTTGGGTAGACATAATGGCTTGCTAGAGTCCGCTTATGTCTTATGAGGTTCGATATGATCGAACTCATTGCCAACATAATGTAATCCTATTGGGTCACACACTGACTAGAATGAATTGGTTAAGCTAGGAGGAAGAATAGTTGAGAGTTTACGTATCTGGCTATATATACCGCAAGACATATTAAGCCAACGATGGCTTAATATACCGCGCGACATATCGAGCCTATACGGCGTTTTTGACGGCTGTCTCTCCTAATACGATTAGGAGAAGTATTCTTACTATTGTAGTATAAATCTGAGGGTTACGTCGGACCTAGAAGCTAGCCGAAATTTTCAATCAAAATTCACAACAAAATACTCTCAATATTCTTCAAGGTTTAGATCTAGCAATCATCAAGAAGTTGTTCTTGGATTCATTCAAAGGTGTGGATACCAAACTTTCTAGGTTTGTTCAGACACACGAACAAAAGCAAAGCTTACACGAACACAAAGAAAGCTTACACAAATAGAGACAACGCTGACAACAACTGGTCAGAAAGGTTTTCTGGGTTTCTGACTCAAGAACAAGAACATCAGCCACTCAAACAGACCAAGAAACAGCAAGCAAACTTCACCGGACCAAACAAAGAAGAAAAAATCGATCCCGAAACGAAACCAACCTTGATCTTTACCAAGCAAGCGGTTACACAGGACCTCAACCCACGAGAAAAAATGGGATACAGTACATCCTCTTTAAATAGTCACCTACACCGTACATGGCACAAACGTAGGAGCCGGGGGTGTCTCCGGCGTTACCCCTCCGGCGTGAGAGTAAGTTGACTTGTCTTTAACAAACAAATAACAATGGAATTTTTAGAGAGAGAAAGCTTAGAAGAGTGAGAAACAAACTTGCATAATGACATTTTTCATGTTGCTTTTATACTCCCATGCACCATGTGCCTTGCACATGGGGGACACTTGTCAATCATCAACACAAGGTGCCAACCACCCCAAAGTTAGCGGGGATGCACTGTTCACCCTGTCAAATCACTTCGAAAACGAAACCAACTGATGCTACCAAGCAAACTGGTTGCACAGGACCTCCAAGCACAGAAAAAATGGGATACTTCGGCTGTCCTCTTTAAATAGTCACCTACACACATGCACAAACGTCAAGTAGGCCGGGGGTGTCTCCGGCGTTACCCCTCCGGCGTGAGAGTAAGTTGACTTGTCTTTAACAAACAAATAACAATGGAATTTTTAGAGAGAGAAAGCTTAGAAGAGTGAGAAACAAACTTGCATAATGACATTTTTCATGTTGCTTTTATACTCTACGCACTACGTGTGCCTGCGTGGGGACACTTGTCAATCATCAACACAAGGTGCCAACCACCCCAAAGTTAGCGGGGATGCACTGTTCACCCTGTCAAATCACTTCATAATGACGGTTATGGTGGAGTCAGTTTGACCATTATTCAAAATCACCAGTCACGTAAGTCGCCTCATGGGACAATCAAAGGAGAGGCGGCAATACTCAGATTGCCGCAAATCCTAACCTTCTCAGAGGCGAGATTCTCACTTCTTGACTATATCATATTAAATTGTTAATACCCAAGGTATGCATCTCGCTTTGCCTTACTCTCACACGCCGGTCTACGTATGTTGTCCCATTACGTATGTCGCCTCAATACTTTGGGCCCACTACTTTGGGCCCACTTCATGTATAAAACGTATTTGGCCCATTTCGTCTCGTTGGACCTAATTTACTATTTCAAGCTCAAATCTATTTTTCATAATCACATCACAACACTATACAGAGTAATTATTAATAAAGTCAATTGTTGATTAGAATTTAATCAAGTCCATAGGTACATGGCAGCCCCATCCCACCCCACCATGAATAAGTCATTTATAAATTTTGTCCTAGCAAAATTGTTTAGAAATGAAAACATCTGGATATGATGGTCCAACTTTTTAATTACAAACAATTTTAGAATATAAAGTAAGGTACTTTTAGCCTTTGAGGACTATAATTGTTTAATTAGACCCACATTACATAATTATGCCAAAATCTTTAAAAAAAAAAATGCATTTTTTTAAGCTAAAAAAAAACGTGTTTTGTTTTTTCCGCTACTTTCAATGTTAGTGTAAAAAAATGTCAGTGTAAAGAGTGTCAGTGAATGTATTATTAAATGTTAGTGTAAAAAAGTGTCAGTTTTAGTTTAACAAAACGCCAGTGTAAAAAGTGTCAATACATGTATTATTAATTGACAGTGTAAAAAAGTGTCAGTGTTAGTGTAAAAAAGTGTCAGTGTTGGTGTAAAAAATGTCAGTGTAAAGAGTGACATGTATTATTAAGTGTTAATGTAAAAAAATGTCAGTGTTAGTGTAAAAAATTGTTAGTGTTAGTGCTAGTGCTAGTATAAAAAAATTTCAGTGTAAATAGTGACAGTGCATGTATTATTAAGTGTCAGTTGGGTAAAAAAAAGTGTAAGTGTTAGTATAAAAAAATGTCATTGAAAAATAGTGTATTGCATGTGTTATTAATTATCAATGTAAAAATGATTTTTCTTTAAATTTAAAAAAAAATTAGTTTTTTTATAAGACCAACTTTAGAATTATACTGTAGACAAAGAAATTGATATCTAAAGGAGGGAATATTGAATATATTTATTTGAAATTTAAAATTTATTTTATAAAAAAATAAAAAAAATTAGTAGCAAATATGTATATTACGATGTGATAATATTGAAGGTAATAGAAGAATATTTAAAATTATTTTTTTACAAAGAAGGAGTATTGGTTAATAGTTCATAATAATTAATAAATAAATTTGGAGTTAGAAAACTCATTATATAGAATTCAATATAAAGCGTTATGGTGTATGCTCAGGAAAAAACTCCTTCACGTACTATTTACCGAGATGATAATACCTATCGGTGTTAAAATAAAAATTCATTTTTATTTTTATCAAAAAATTAATATTAGTAACATTTAATACTCCCTCCGTTCCTGAAAGATTGTCCTATTTGTCATTTTGACTTGTCCCAAAAAGTATGTTTCATTTCTAAACTTAGGCATGAATGTTAGTGCAAATCTACTAAGGTACAAGAAGGTAAAGCTCTTCCTTAATAATTATAAAATGTACAACAGAACAATTTTTTAGGGACGGAGGAAGTACTATTTATTATTGAAGAAGAAGGTGTATTCAGACTTTTTATTAATTCAAGAATCTAGGTCACAGTCCAAATATATAATGTACTCCCTCCGTCCCGATTCACTTGGCACCAACTTTTTGGGTGTAGGAATTAAGGAAAAGTGATGTAAGAAAGAGAAAAAGTTAAATGTTGTGAGTATGAAGAATTAAATAGGAGAGAGAATGAGTGGGATGAATAGTTAGGAGAGAGAATATTGTGAGTGTAAAAGTGAAGTAGGAGAGAGAATGAGTGGAGGGAATAGTGAATATTCTTTTCTATTTTGGACAGTGTCAAATAAAGTGGAACGACTCAAAATAGAAATTAGTGTCAAGTGAAGTGGAACGGAGGGAGTATGAGTTTTCAGAACACAAGACCAGACAATGCCAATAGATGTTATTGAATCTGATATTTTTTATTTTTTAATAATTTAGGCGTTTAAATGTTGATGTTGCGTTTTCATAATTCTTTGACGCATAAACCATCCTCCTAATTTCATAGACATATAAACTATCTGTGGGAATTATTTAATATAATATTTATTTATATTTTTGTTGGAGAAAGAATTGGTGAAACTCTTGTAAACAAGACAACTTTGTTAGAGATATTATCTAACATTGAAAATTGACAAATCTTGTCTATAATATATATAAAGATCATGTGTCACTCACATTATCACCAATTGATTTTAATGTGAAACCTAGACTTTAAGATGATATAAGAGCAGGTAAATTACACGTTCAGGCCCAATATCCCACGATTTTGCTTCGCGTCACCCGATTAATAAGTACACGTTTTAAGCTTTGATAAAAGCCCGCTACACGTGATGGGGCGTGTTAGAGATATAATCTCACATTGAAAATTGACAAACCTTGAATATAATATATAAAAATCATGAGTCATGAACGGTATAAACCGAGCTACGAACATGGGCTTGCCCGAACTTGGGCCCAACTATATTGGGCAGTGGATATTGTCTAATTATGAAGTATTAGGGCCGAGTAAGATCTTCCTCGTATGTCGAGGAGCATTTATCTCGGCCTTCTATCATCATTTTTGGGCCGCCATGTCGGAATTACCGAGGAAAGAGAAGTTATTTGCTCGGCATATATTCAAGTGACGAGGAAAGAAAATCATTCTCCCCGGCATATCTCCGTGTCGGCCATTTACCAAATGACGAGGAAGCAAAATCATTTTCCTCGGCTTATTTGCCAAAGGCCGAGGAAAATCATTTACCTTCCTCGGCGTTCCGGCTAGCAGTTACAATCTTTATTCAACAAGGATTATACAGTTGTAATCCAATCAGGATTACAATTACCAATATCAATTCAAGTCAAACAATGACTCCTTAACAGATATAATTCTCTTAGGATTATATCTTATCTCTTTACAAGTTCACTCCAACATGGATTCTATCAATCCATTCCTATAAATACAAGCCCCACGGCTCATTATTCTAAGTACGTTACTTTTTACATCGAGAAACTCGTCAATTTGATTTCTCTAATATCAACCGTGAACTTACTCTCACGCCGGAGGGCCTTTAGCCGGATCCGCCCAGCTTAGTTTACGTGTTTTCTCTTATTTTCGTGCCTTGCAATCGCCGAGCATTCAACGCTTGGATTTGGGCTGTTTTGACGATTTTGGGATCATCAATTGGTTCCATTGCCGGGAAATCGATTCAAACACCCTTTGTTTGGCCTGGAAAATCTCGCATGAGAAGCTATTTTCCGTTGGATTTGTTCTTGATTGAAATCGGAAATTTTTGCTCCGATGTGCTCTGTTCTTGATTCGGTCGGAATTGGTAAACTTCCACCTGAACCGCATTAATTCGGCCTTAAACCGCTAGTTCACGTCTCGAAGCAAAATTTGTGGCTTGAAATTTTGTGTTGGAAAAATCACAATTGAGTCGTTTGTTTTTGGTTAAAATTTACCCTAAATTTAGCCATAAATTCGGTGGTGAAATTGTGATTTTTGGAAAATTTCGCATTTAATAATCTTTGTGAATCATAATGGACGGACAATTCACAAGTGTTACAAATTGAGGATCCCACCCAAGTGAATGGGGAAACAGGAGCCGAGGAGCCACCGCCTCCTCCTCCTCCTCTACCTCAAGCCGATGCCATTCCTCCCCTTGCTACGACTCTTCGTTCCACGGGTCGTGCAAATGCCGAGGAGAGGGCAATGACCTTCCTCGTCCTACTCGTGCTCGTGGGAAGCAAGCAGAAGGAAGAAAACAAAGAATGCCGACGCCGGTCAAGCAGAGGATCTCAACCCGTTGACCGACGCTCTTTGTTACACAAACAAATGGAGACTTTGCAAAGGATGTATGAAACACAAGTTGCTTCCGTTGCAAATGGACCCAGATCATTCCATGGCTCCCTTCATTGTACCATCAATGGGCCCACCTTCGAGAAAGGAACAGGAGAGCATCGTGCTCCTCCCCGAAGACCGCCGAACTACCAATGCCGGCTCCTGTGGATTCTCCTCGTCCTCGGCATAACAAGAAGCGAAGGATCCCGTGGTCGACCCGAGAAGCCAAATAACTCCTAGGGAAGAGGAAGTGAACTCCAAGGACCTAAGGACAAGACTCGAGCTTGAATAGGCGCCTATCCCCCGCTCGCCTCATCATGACACCTAGGCGTCCCGCGTCTCCTCGAGCTCGTCGGCCGATTCTCCTCGTCCTCGTCGTTCGATTCTCATCGTCCTCGTCGACCAGGACTCTCCTCGTCCTCGGCATCGAGAATTCGCTAGGCCAAGGACCCTGCAGCCCTACAGGATGATACTTGGCGCACAAGACACGGAACCAAGACGTGATAAGGCCCTCCCGGACGTGATGGCCACCGACATGAAGCGGAGCATAGTAGGGTGAATGATCGCCCAAAGACAAGTCGCCGAAGCTCCCAACGAAGCACTCGCTCAAGCGGAGAAGGAAATAGAAACAAAGCAATGGGAGCCGTTGAAACAAAGGCCGGATGATATGGAGAGGGGAAAGAAATATAATGACGACGATTATGATTGGGCCACCCGTCCGTTTTCCTCGAGGATAACCGCCGCGCCTCCCCATCCTAACCTCGAAGCTCCCAAATTTCGAGAAATATAACGGAACCACCGACGCCAAGGACCATGTGCAAAGTTTTGAACAAACCATGAATCTCCTCACCATGGCCGATGACTTGCTCCGCAAAGCTTTCGCGAGCACCTTTTCCGAATGACTTTGACCCGGTTCCGTGAGCTCAAGAAAGGTTGCATCGATTCTTTGGAGGGGCATGAGGAGAATGTTCTTAGATCATTTTGCCACTACTGGGAAGAGGAAGATGAGATTAACCGACTTGGCCAACATTGAGCAAGTGGAAGGAGAGACCACCCTCGCCTACTACAATAGGTTCCGAAAATGGCGGATCAAGTCGAAGAAAGCCTCACCGATAGGGAGGTCATAGTCTGCTTCAACTGCGGGTTAAAAATCCGGCCCCCTCATTTATGAACTCTCGCCCAGGGAACCTAGTTCCAAGGCCGAATTGTACAAAGTGGCTTATGCCATTTCCATGGCCGAAGACAAGACAAAGAAAAGGGGAGCCGACAAGACGGAACCCGAAGCAACTAACTCCCGACGAATGACAACGGGAATGGAAAGGGTTCCAAAGGAAAGAATAGAACCAAGCACCGAGAAGCCGGAGTTCACCCCTCTTACAAAGCCCATCTCCGAAATCATGCAGTGGTGAACCTTCCTCCACCTCGTCCGCCGATCGATCACCCAAAATATCCCCGCAACAAGAACAAATACTGTGCTTTTAACAAGGACAACGGGCACACCACTGATGGTTGCTGGGCCCTTAAGAAGATAATCCAACAATGGGTCGACGAGGGAAAGTTAGGACCGTTATGTCATGAAGAAAGATGGCAAGCGAAAGCGGAAGCAAGAGGAGAGTGAAGATGACTCCAAGAGTGAGGATGAAGATCGGAGGCCTCCTAGGGCTAAACTACATGTGATCCGTGAAGAGGTGACCTCCACTGTAAAGCTAAGGGACCAGATCCACGAGCTAAGCAAAGTATACCATGTCCCTGCTTGGATCCATAAAGCGGAAGAAATCATTAGTTTTTCTCCAAATGAGTTGGCGGGAAGTCGAGCAGCTCGTGAGCAGCCATTGGTCATCAAAGGTCGAATTGACAATGTTGAATCCGAAAGACTTCTTGTTGACACGGGGCCTCCGTGACATCTGTACTATTCGGCCTTCCAACAGATGGGGTTGAAAGACACTTCGCTAGAGCCATATCATGGAAGGCTTGAAGGATTCACCAACCATAAGGTTGGAGCAAAGGGAACCGTAGAACTAGAACTCGAAGTCGGCGATCATCCCTTCCGAGCCAAAGCTACTGTCACCTTTATAGTCATGGATTTGACTAGTGACTATCATGCGATTATCGGCATTCCAAGTCAAGCCAAACTTGGGATGGTAGCCTCCCTTCCTCACCAACGAGTTAAATTTCCCACTCGTGGCCGGCATTGGATGCGTAAGGGCAACCCCCAAAGATTTCTTGGAACATGTTGTCAAGAGCCGAAAAAGTCAAAAAGCGTGGAGATAGATACGCCCGAGGAGAACATCAAGATCACCAAATCTCAGAAGACCACGGAAACTAGCTCTAGAATGAACTATATCCGTGAAGTATGGGAAAGTGAGGAAGAGGAACCTATGGTCCTAGAAATTGTGGATGACCAAGGCATAACTCTACCCACACCGGAAGAAGAGCCTACGGTCCTAGAAACCGGATGACCAAGGCATAGTTCTACCCATCTCCGAGGAAGAGCCCATTCTCGTCAATGACCGTAACTCTGGGGCCAACCATGACTCGGGGAAGAACGATCTTCCGTACATCGATAAACTTATGGAGGAAGAAGGCCTCAATGTAAACGACAATGAAGGGAGGAGAATCGAGAGAGATCATCATCGAATCCCTGGAATTTTGAGACGGACCGTAAATGAAGCCTCGTAGATGAGCTAGAAGAGGTAGTCATTAATCCCGACTATCCCGAACAAAAAATCAAGCTAGGAGGCCGGCTATCACAGGAAGAGAAAGAAAGAATCGTATCCCTCTTGAAAACAAATTTCGACGTCTTTGCTTGGAGAGTCGAAGACATGAGGGGATCAATGAAGAAGTAGCCCTCCACCGCTTAGAAGTTGATCCTTTAGCGAAGACCATCTCCCAAACGAGGAGAAATTTTGCAAGGGACAAGGAGGAAGCTATAAAAGAAGAGGTGCGTAAATTACTCTGTAGGAATAATTCGCGAAGTCAAATACCCCGCTTTGGTTGGCTAATGTCGTTATGGTGAAGAAGCAAAATGGGAAATGGCGTATGTGCATAGACTTTATCGATCTAAACAAAGCCCGCCCAAGGAGACGCTTATCCTCTCCCCGTAATCGACAAGTTGGTGGACTCCATTTACGGACACCAAACTCTCACTTCTTAGATGCCTACTCGTGCTATCATCGAGATAAAAATGGCGAAAGAAGACATCGAGAAGACCGCCTTTCAAACACCCGTGGGGAATTTCGCTACATCATGATGCCTTTTGGGCTCAAGAATGCCGGTGCCACTTACCAACGGATGGTAAATCAAGTTTTTGCAAGTCGATAGGTAGAAACATGGAGGCTTATATTGATGACATGGTCATAAAGACCAAGGAAGGCAGCCACGTTCCCGACCTAGAAGAGACCATTCACAACCTCCGAGCAAACAACATGAAGTCGAATCCAAGCAAGTGCGTGTTCGGAGTTACCGCAGGGGAAATTTCTGGGCTTCATGGTTTCCCAAAGGGGATTGAAGCAAACCCGAGAAAAGATCAAGGCGCTCATTGACATGAAGGAACCTACCACCATCAAGGAGGTCCAAAGACTTAATGGAAGAATTGCGGCCCTTGGAAGATTCATCGCCAAGTCCGCCGAAAAGTCACCGCCTTTCTTCAAGATATTGAAGGGTACCAAGAGCTTCTCCGGACTCCCGAATGCTCGGAAGCGTTCCTCGGTTGAAGGAGTACTGGGTTCCCTCCTCGCTAGCGATCCGACTAGGTGAGATGCTATACGTCTTCCTAGCCGCCACCGATCACGCCTTCGCCGCACTGTCTTAGTTCGAAAGGATGAAGGAATTGAAGCCCGTCTACTATGTCTCAAAGGCCCCGTCCGATGTAGAAAGCAGATATTTCAATGTGGAGAAGATAGCATACGCACTAGTCATTGCTTCAAGGAAGCCGCGTGCATATTTTTCTCGCACACCCTATCACCGTCTACACCAACGAACCATCAAGAAAATCCTTCACAAAGTTGGACGGCTCGGGGCCCGTCTCCTTAATTGGTCAATCGCTCTAACGTAGTTTGATATCACTTACCAACCAAGGAAGACCCTCTTAGCATGCCTTTGGTTGACTTCATGGTCGAGACGCCTTTATGGGTGAGCATCTCCCCACCTCCCTAAGCAAAACGCGCCGAGGAAAAGACTCTCCTATCAACTCCCATCCAACCGTTGGATCCCGTATAATGACGGATCGCCTACCAAGGAAAGAAGCGGAGCCGGAGTTGTACTAGCAAGCCCGTAAGGAGAATATACTATACAAGATGCCATCCGCTTCAGTTTCCCCGCCTCTAACAACCAAGCCGAATACGAGGCTCTCATATTTGGCATCGAGTTGGCCTCCTTCTACGGAGCAACTAAGGTGGGCCGCTACTGCTGTGACTCCCACTTGTTTGTCAAACAAGTGAAGGGAGAATATAACACTCAAGATGTCACCCTTGCCAAGTATAGAGACCTGGTCCTAGATATGACGAAGAAAATGGAATTTTTCGAGCTCAAGCAGATAGGAAGGGAAGACAACCAAGTCGCAGACGTTCTCTCCAAACTAGCCACCATGGACGCAGCCTCCTTCTGAGACCAACCCATATGTAGTTTATGCGCGAGGAACCCGCGTATGAAAGATTACAAGTCATGCTTACGGGACGAGAAAGAGAGATGCCGGATCGATGACTACATCGAATACATTGAGAAGGAGAAACTCCCGTAAGATGATGCTCGAGCCAAGCTTATCAAGAAGAGGTCTCCAAGATTCGTGGTGATGAACGGAGTCCTCTACCGAAGATCTTTCACGAAGCCCCCGCTAAGGTGTGTCTATCCCAAGGAAACCGAGAACCTCCCGGCGTAAGTACATGAAGGTGTTTGCGGCGGACACCGGGGCCGTAACCTTAGCCGACAAAATCATATCGCTAGGTTACTACTCAAGCCAAACTCTAAGGGAAGACGCGCACGCCTATGTTCGAAAATGTGACAAATGCCAAAGGTTCTCTCGACATTCCAAGACTACCCGCAGCCGAGCAAACACTTGTAATACCTACGTGGCCATTTGATATGTGGGGATCGACCTCATCGGGACCCTTCCCACCCGCCCGTGGTAATTGCAAGTACGCGATAGTAGCCGTTGATTACTTCTCCAAGTGGATAGAAGCCAAGGCATTGGCCAAGATAACGGAAGAGAATGCGATCAACTTTGTTCATGACAACATCCGGTGCATTTGGCCTTCCACATACAATTGTTTCTCGACTACGGCCTCCACCTCCACGGCATTTACAAATGTAATTGGGAAGAGTCAAAGTACGCCATGCAAAATCTTCGCCAGCGTAGACCCCAAGGCAATCTGGTCAAGCGTAAGCCGCCAACAAACCGGTCCTAACCGCCCTCACCAAGAATCTTGAAGGTCGCGAGGGTAGATGGTTGGACGAACTTCCCTAGCTTTATGGGCGGGTTGTTCGCACAACCACCCGGGGCCAACCGGGAAACCCCATTCGCACTAACCTTCGGTTCTGAGGCTATGGCACCAGCAGAGATGGCCATCCCTACAGGAAGGACCTCCCATTATGATGAGCAAGTCAACAAGGTCAATAGGCTCCTGCACTGGACCTGATAGATGAAAAACGACTAGCTGCGCAGATGAGGATGGTGAATTACAAGCAAAGGACCAAGGCATATCACGACAAGAGGGTCATCAAAAGAGTATTCCAAGTTGGCGATTGGGTACTTAGAAAGATCGAAGCCACTGGTCGGAAGGCAGAACAGAACAAGCTCTCCCCAAATTGGGAAGGTCCCTATATCATCACTCAAGTCATCCGAGAAGGGACCTACAGATTGAGGACCAAGGAGGGGAAGGATCTCAAGCATCCATGGCATTCCGACAACCTTAGAAAATATTATCACTAGTCTAGTTTATTTTGCAATAGATTAGCTCTTTATTTTCGGTCTTTTATTTTCGGTCTTTTGTTTTCTTTTTGTCTTTTTAGTTGATAGGATCGCAGTTCTATGTAATCGCACTTCGCCCTATGAAAGCGCTTCCAACATGCAAAGCAACTATCGCCCTCTTCACCCCAAAGACAGGGAAGATGAGGACATTACCTCGCATTCTCCGATACACGCAGCCAAGACCAAGGTCCACCTTGGCTCCGATGGCTTAACATTGCCAGACTGGTGGTCGCGCTCTCACGATGGCTTAACAAATTGCCAAGACCAAGGATCTTCCTCGCTCGATGGCTTAACAATGCCAAGACCAAGGATCCACCTTGGCCTGATGGCTTAACAACTGCCAAGACCAAGGATCTTCCTTGGCTCGACGGCTCACCAATGCCAAGACCAAGGATCTTCCTCGCCCGACGGCTTAACAATTGCCAAGACCAAGGATCCTCCTCGGCCTCGATGGCTTACCAAATGCCAAGACCAAGGATCTCCTTGGCCTCGACGGCTTACACACCGCCAAGACCAAGGAACCTCCTCGCTCGATGGCACTCAACACATCCCGTCCAAGGGTCCCACTCGACTCAGATACTGCAGCCTGCCACCAAGGAACCTCCTCGGCCTCGACGGCTTACAACCCTTCCGGGCCAAGGGTCCACCTTGACTTAGGAGACTAACAGCCAAGGCCGAGGACTTTCCTCGGCCTAATGGCTTGATAAACCTCCTACCATGAATCTACTCTGATTCAGGATTACAACATTCAAAGCCGAGGAAAACTTCGATTACGGAAAAACTTCCTCACCCCAAATGAAGTACGAGTATAGTTACCAGAGGAATCTTTCCTCGCCTAACCACTTGCTCCACAAGGAACAAGGGACCTTCCTCGGATCCCACCTTCCTAAGGCTAATGCATAGCATACCAAAATATAACCAAGTCAATGAAGTGACAAGAATAATGACAAAGGATTTTTCATTGATATTCAAATGGAATTACAGATCCTATGGCCTATTACAAAAGCAAAAAAGGAAAAAAAGCTATCCTAAGATTGGTGCACATCATCAAAAGGCTTGTCCGGCCTTCATGATAGTGCGGGGAGGAAGGACCGTTTGATTAGTGGAGGCATTATTTTCCCGGCCCCTCCTTCCACCTCGCCTCTAGGTCCTCGTGCTCGTCGGCTCTCGATCGCCTCCACTGTGTCTTTAATATTGCCGGACAACAGGCCGGCTTCCACACTTCCCCGCAAGCACGGGCATCCTCGGGCACCATCAACTCCATGTCGCTTCTCGGAATAAAGTGGACCAAGTGATGGAGTGCCCGACCTCCTCGGCATATTGATCCCCGCAAATTAGCCGGGCAATCTTGCTGATGTCCGCACTGAGTGGAGGGATCGGCTAAAATGCTCCGGCCAAGTGGAGATAGCCATCCTCAAACATGGCGGCCGTTTGCTCGTCCACGCCTCTCTCTCAAGGCCGAGCTAGCCATCATCGCTCTTCAAAGCCGAGCTCTCCTTGAACCGAGCTACGGCCTCCTCCTCCCTAGCTGGAAAGTGGCCTTCCTGAGTCCCCCTATGACTTGGCCTCGCCTTCATCGCCCTGTCCGAAGCTCGGCCTTATCGCCCTTGGCCCGGGCAAGTTCTTCATTTTTGAGCCGGAGATGTTCCTCGGCTTTTGACCTTTCTTCCTCGGCCCTTTTACCTCGGCCTCAACCTTGGCCTTGGCCGCCGCAAGCTCGAAGCATCCTTGGCGTCTCTAAAAGTTTAGCCAAGGAAGACTTGTCTTTCTCGCTCTTTGCTGAGCCGCCTGCCTCATTCGTACGCCTTGTCTTCTTCTTGGCCAAAGCACATTCTCGTACGCCGTGACTAAGCCAACCGAAAGATAAATCATCATTAAGAAGACAAATCCAATATCAAAGACAATAACCCGTAAAGGGATCAACATTTACCTCGGCGATCAAGAGTCCCTTGTGGCAAAGCACGTATCCTCGTTGGGACCCTCTTTGCAAAGTGGTTTCGTAAGCATCCTCGTCCATAGCCCTTCGGATAGGAGCTCGGCCCAATCTCACTAAGTGGTCCCTCCTCGCTAACAGGGGAGTCCCCTAAGACGAGGAATACCGAGGGACATACTTTTGGCCAGGCCTCGTCGGCCTCTTCAATGGGCCATTGACTGATTGAACTGGCCAAGGGAGGGAGAGCATCAACATTGGGGGCCGCACTGACACTTGCCCGTTTAGCCGCCGGCCTCTGGGCGCTAGCACTTGGAGTTCTTTTGGAGCCTCGACCTCCTTTGGACGAGGCTAGCTTCCTCGGTTGCTTCTTCCTCGGCATCAACATGGAGGCTATGCCCTCTACAGCTGATGGATCGGTTTGATTATCGCCCGCCGGTTCCTTCGCATCCACTTCCCCGTGCAATTTAAGGGGAAGGGGTCGGGCCCAACATTAAGGATGAGGTTACGTGCATTAGCATCCTCCCTCCTTTCTCGTCAAGGCGGCTTTCTTGCTCAACCTCCTCTTCCTCTTCACGAGCTCTTGAGGACTAAGTCTCTCCATCGCAAGGGCGGCTTCTTCCTGGGCAGTTAAATCTGTAAAGACAAGGAAGAAATGGTCAAGTACGAGCAAGGAAATTCAAGGTCAAGTACGAGCAAGATAATATGACGCAAAAATTACAAGTGTCCAAGATAAAAATTTACGTCCAACAATGTTAGGTGCTCCAATACATCGTCACTGTGGACGCCATCATGGCACCTAATACAATCCTCGTGGAATACGAAGCTCGGATGTACCGTCCAATCGTCAAGCGACGTCCTCTTTAACATTGACGAGGGAGCCACCCCCGTCCCTCGTTCCCTAAGATCAATCCCGCCCGGATATAGAAATGATCCGAGGATTCAACTTGCTTCCAATCCAGACCCCTACCCCGGCAAACTCTTCCGCACGCTGATCAAATCTTTGGTCCACCCGTATTGTTGGACGGCAAAGGAAGATGTTGATCATCACAAGGAGATTGGAACTCCCAAACTCAAGGCGGCTCTCAACGCGGATAACGTGGTTATCCTGCACTGAACTTTATCGGACATGGGAAGAAGCAACTTAGGTTTCCTATCGCACTCCTAATAACTACAAGCCATTGTTCGATGACTCGACAATGTAGAAGTGACGGAAGGCTCCCATGGCTCGGCTCATAGCCTAAACTACGGCAGAGGATGATTTAAGCTAACCGTAACCCTAGTACCATCAAGCTCCTAGCATGGCCTGCACCGCCTTTACATCATCCAAAAACTCACAAATGAAGGGGTCTAGGGAAGACGGAGTCCCCGTTGAAACCGTTTGAAATAAAAATGGACGTAGTCCTGGCTATAATAGAAGGCCGTTTCTTCTTTTTCCGTCTTCTACTCGATCTTGCCCATATAAGTTAATTTATATTCAAGACGGTCCACTTTGTACTTGGTGTGCAGCCTCTCAACCATGGGATCCCTGTGTTTTGGTGCCCTCTCGATTTGCTTTCCTCGGCTACTCGCTCCTGCCTCTTCTTCGGACAAGGCGGGCATCACCTGCGCACCTTCAACGAAGGCGTTAACTATTTGAGTAGACGAGGAGGGCTCTCCTTCTCTTCCCGTCATATCTCGCATAAGGACGCAGGAGACAAAATTATTTACCTCGCCAATGGCCGATTAAATGACGGGGAAGGAAGATTCCCTCCTCGTCATTCCATAAGGCCGAGGAAGGAAGATTTCCTTCCTCGTCATTTCATAAGGCCGAGGAGGGGGCCGTACCTCTCGACGCTCACGCATTTCGCGATCGAGGCCGGGTAGAACAGCTCGACGTGCTCCACCATCTCACTCTATCCCCAAACACTATAATATTTGGTGACCCTAATCAATCCTATCTATTCTTGTGGAATCCTGTATTGGATGAATAAACGAGAGCGACCATAACCCTCAACCGCTTGCTTATATCATCCAAGTTCAAGATCAACCATGGACCCCTTTCGTCGATAAACCCTCGCATTGCCCGTATGATATCCATAATCGGAATCGGGGAATGGTCCCAAGAACGAGCCATTTCTAAGGGGAATCAAAGATTAAAGGGAAGTTCATTCAATATTCGAAGAAGTTTAACAAAATACGTAGAAAATCAAAAATTTGAAATCTTGAGAGTTTGAAACAAAAATTCGTGAAGAAAAGATTGAATCTTCAATAATGGCGGTTCATGTTCTTGATTCACATATGATTTCTCCTAACAACTCCTAAGATGCTAAAGCATCAATGGAATTCGTGAGAAAGGAAGAAAATTCGCACTGAAGTTTACAAGAACGACCGGAATCAATGCGTAATGCAACTTCGCCTAGGAAAAATAGAGCTCGCCGAAACCGGGTTCGAGATCGCCGCCGTTTCGCCGGCGAGTTCTTGCCAAATGCTCTCAATTGCTTGGGGTTTGTAAAGAGTAAAATGAAAGGGGTTTTAGCTTTTATACCTCCTCAAATCGGGTCGACCTACGGGTAAAGCATAAATTCGGGTGAGGCGCCCAAGAATTAAATGCTAAACACGCTTATCAAGGCGTGACAAGATTGGGGGCCCTGTGTCATCATCGAATAGCAACCGTCGCTACCAACCAATGACACGCGTCAAACCCGTTCGTATTCCATGTGTCGATGCGAGCCGACTTTCTACTCGTCCTAAGCCAAGCTAGAAAGTCTGGGGCCACCGAACGGTATAAACCGAGCTACGAACATGGGCTTGCCCGAACTTGGGCCCAACTATATTGGGCAAAGGATATTGTCTAATTATGAAGTATTAGGCCGAGTAAGATCTTCCTCGTATGTCGAGGAGCATTTATCTCGCCTTCTATCATCATTTTTGGGCCGCCATGTCGAATTACCGAGGAAAGAGAAGTTATTTGCTCGGCATATATTCAAGTGACGCGGAAAGAAAATCATTCTCCCCGGCATATCTCCGTGTCGGCCATTTACCAAATGACGAGGAAGCAAAATCATTTTCCTCGGCTTATTTGCCAAAGGCCGAGGAAAATCATTTACCTTCCTGCTCCGGCTAGCGCTACAATCTTTATTCAACAAGGATTATACAGCTTGTAATCCAATCAGATTACAATTACCAATATCAATTCAAGTCAAACAATGACTCCTTAACGTATATAATTCTCTTAGGATTATATCTTTATCTCTCTACAAGTTCACTCCAACATGGATTCTATCAATCCATTCCTATAAATACAAGCCCTACGGCTCATTATTCTAAGACGTTACTTTTTACATTGGAGAAACTCTGTCAATTTGATTTCTCTAATATCAACCGTGAACTTACTCTCACGCCGGAGGGCCTTTAGCCGGATCCGCCCCGGCTTAGTTTACGTGTTTTCTCTTATTTTCAGGCCTTGCAATCGCCGGAGCATTCAACGCTTGGATTTGGGCTGTTTTGACGATTTTGGCATCATCAAGTCACTTTTCTTTTTTCTGAACATCAATTGATTTTAATGTAAAACACTTTAAAAACCCCATTATCAATATTTTATGTTGAAGAAAATATGTGACCTGGGACATTTTCTCATTGGATCGGGAGATGTAACTAATTGAATTTAGTTTAAAGGTTAAATAGAGTCAGTCCAATGGCAAAAAAAGATGCGAGAACAAAGAGGAAAGGAGCTCAGCGAAATAATTACGTGAATGAGAAAGGGACCCACCCACAGACAGGGGAGAGAGAGCCTATGATCAATCTTTCACTTTTGATAAAATAAGTGTAAAGATATTTTAGAGTTGGGGCCCATTGTGTTTGTGGGGACCAGTGTCTTTATGAAATATGAATGATAAAAAGAGCACCTCACGTGGACTCTGAACCAAACCTCTGTCCATCCACAATTAAAGGAAACCAACCAACTCCAACACCCTTCCAATTTTTTTCCTTCTTTTAGTAGTGGAAAATGCTATTACCTCCTTCACACTTCTTGAGTAGTATAAGGCCAGTTTGTTTCATCGTAAAATATCTTTTGAAAAATATTTTTTGTAAAATAATTCATTTTTCATTGTTTGGTTGTTTGGTTGTTTTTTGAAAAATTGTAAAATATTTTCCGTTGTTTGGTTGTTTTCGGAAAATGTTTTCCGTAAAATAACTCGTTTTCCGATGTTTGGTTGTTTCCTGAAAAATGTGTTTCGTAAAATAACTCGTTTTCCGGTGTTTGATTGTTTTCCGAAAAATGGAAAAAACGTTTTTCGAAAAATATTTTACGCCCTTCCTAAGTAAAACGACTTACTGACTCTGTCCTAAGTAAAACATTTTTCGAAAAATGGTGCCCTTCATGTACAACACATATTTCACAAGGTACAACATTATACTTCCTCATTCTAATAATAATAATAATAAAAATAAAAATAATAATAGTAAAATAAAAATAATAATAATAAAAAATAAAATAATAATAAAAATAAAAAATAAAATAATAATAATAATATAAAATAAATAATAATAATAATAATAATAAATAATTAAAAAAATAATAATAATAACAAAAAATAATAATACTAAATAAAATAAAATAAAATACTAATAATAATAAAATAATAATAAATAATAATAATAATAATAATAATAATAATTAAAAAATAATAATAATAATAATAAATAATAATAATAATAAATTAATAATAATAATAATAATCATAATAATAATAATAATAATAATAATAATAATAATAATAATAATAATAATAATAATAATAATAATAATAATAATAATAAGTAAAACATTTTCCTAAGTAAAACATTTTTCTCCATAAAACATTTTACGCCCTTCCTAAGTAAAACATTTTACAGGAAAACATTTTCCGTAAAACGTTTTTCGAAAAATGTTTTACGTCGAAACAAACGGAGCCTAATTTTTTTTTAACACAAAGATATTATAATTAATAATTTTATATTAATTTAATTATTTAATAAAAAATTTAAACTTATTATTGATACAATATTATATATATTATCAATAATAATATTTTAATTATTTATTGAAATAATTAAATTAATCTAAAATTATTATTTAAAATATTTTCGTATTAACTTGAAGTGGGACGGAGGGAGTAATAGTGAAATACTCCTCCACTCTAATTACTCTCCTTCCGTTTTAGAGTAATAGATTCATTTAAATTTTGCTATTAAAAAAAATTAAAGATGGATAAACATTATAAGTGAAATGAAAATATAATTATATAAAACTTTATTTATAATGCAAATGACAAAAGGTAAGTAATTAAATAGTATTGTTTTTTTTAATCACACAATCATTAACACTAAATAAAGAGGAGTTGAAAGTGGTCAATATTAGAGCGTTCCAAACAATTGAGAGAATACTCATACTCTCTCTCTCTCTCTCTCTCTCTCTCTTTACTATATCTACTAGTAAAAAGTTCGTGCTACGCACGAGTTCAGTAATTCTGAGTGTTTTGGAAGATTTAGGCTTAATGAATAAAGGTCTCGTATGAAATTTATCAATACTGAATTTAGATAACGCATGATTTATTTGATACCCATGAAATAAATTTAAAAACAGAAAATTTTGGGGGAAACCCCAAATATTATAAAAAGTCTTGTTTTTAACTTAAAAAACCGGCTCATGAATTTTAAATCAAACTAACCCGACCTTTTGAACCGATCATTGAACCGATTTTTAAAATAAAACAGGACTTTTTATAATATTTGGGAGAAACTAGTTTCTCCCAAAACCAACTCATTTAAAAATACTACTAAAATTAATTATTTATGCTTCCTTAGTTTTTCTAGTAATATAACAAACTTTTATTGATAGCAATGAGACAATCTTTTCGGAACAGAGAAAGTATTTTTTTAATTGAAAGGTTGATAATAATTATAATTTATATATAAAATGGGTATTATTTTGAATATTACATAATGAAAATGTACATATATAATAGTAAAATAATAGTAATTTTATGTATATGAACTATATTATTAATTATTAATTATTAATTATTAATTATTAATTATTAATTATTATTATTATTATTATTATTATTATTATTATTATTATTATTATTATTATTATTATTATTATTATTATTATTATTATTATTATAATATCTTCTATATGAACACAGTTCAATAAAATGAATCTTATGAAATTATAATAATATAAAACTAAAATTTTTTGATCAAAAGATGGCAAAAGAGGCCAAAGTTGCCAATCTCACTTGAGAGTCAAACACTCATTAAAAAAATAAGGATGTGATAAAAATATTTTCTAAATTTAAAGTTAGTAAAAACAATATAACTCCTAAATCATGGAGGTTAGATGACCCTTATCGGCTTCTAGTGGATTCGTCACTAATGACTATGCAAATATCACTTTCATTATATAACTCCTAACACTTTATGCATTCCATTTTAAACATTAATGTTAAAATTTTGTTTTTTATCTTTTTGAATATTAAATCATTATAAATGTAGACACTTATTTAAAATATTTTTTAAATCTAGACACTTATTTAAATCATACTACATATTCTATGACTATATTATCATTTGTTAGATTCATGAATGCGTTAGAATAAAATGATGTCATATATAATGGTAAAGAGACTAATAAAATTACAGTTTTCAATGTCTTAACCTTCATATTCTATAACTATATATCATTTATTGGATGTATGAATGCATTCGAAGAAGAAGACATATTATTATACATTATCTTTCAACATTCAATGTTTAAATTGATTGGTTCATACTTCATATTCTATAACTATATTATCATTTATTAGATTCATGAATGCATTATAAGAATAAGGACTATTAATATGCATTATCTTTCATATTTCAACATCCAATATTTTAAATCGATTGATTAATATTCTATAACTCTATCATCATTTATTAGTTGCATGGATGCATTAGAAGAAATGACTATTAATATGTGTTATTTTTCATTTTCCAACATCTAAATTTTTAAATTCATTTGTAATATAAAATTATACTCCGTATACATTTTTTGATACTTTCTTTTTTAGTAATGACAACGTAACCATAACTTAAATTACATATAAATAAGAAATCAACATTTTGTCTGAATAAAAACATAATACAAAAACACAAAATAAACAAGAAAACAATCAAAATGAAGAACATTATTTGCATAAAACAATTATATTAAGAATCTTAAAAAGTATCAAATAATACAACATTGTAATTTAAATATACTACACATTTTTATAAATCATAATTAAAATAGACAAGTCAATAAAATAATAAAAAAAATATGAAGAGTCAATGCAAAATAAATAAAAACTAAAATTGACAAACCAAAAATTTAAAGCAACAAAAAATATTATAGTTCTTCACAAATCGTAATTCAAATAGGCAAAACAACGAAGAGAAAAAAAATATGAATACTTACTATTAAAACAAAAAAGAAAAAAATAATTTATTTCCTTCAAAATTTCAATAAAAATAGATAGATAAAAGACAACTATGAACACTTACAATTAAATAAATAAACAAATATGAACACTTAAAATTAAATAATTAAAATGAACAATTATATCAAAATAAATATTAGATTCATTGAGTAGTCATCTAAAGAAAACTAAAAGAAATAACAATAAAAACAAACAAACAAAAAGAAAAACTAAATCACAAATCATAATCAAGTAAAAGGAACAATTATATCAAAACAAATATGAACACTTACAATTAAATAAATAAACTAAGTAAATAACAAAAAAATTATAGAAAATAAAAAGTATAGATTTTCACAAATTGCAATAAAATAGAAAAAAAAACAATAAATAAAATTAAAACAAATTCAAAAACTTTCTAACAATACAAAAACTAAAAGAAATTAAAAAATAAACATTTCTTCATGAAAAATAAATATAAATATTACTAATTTAAGAAAGTAAAACTAAAGAAAAATACATTTTCACAAATTGATATAAAAATAGATAAAGACAAATAAAAAAATATATGAAAAATTGTGAAAAATCTTGTTAAGGAAATAACAAACAGAAAATTAAAATCTAATAAAAAATTAAAGCTCTTAACAATTTATAATCAAAAATCAAAATAAGTAAAACCAATAAATATAATAAAAATTGAACGAAATAAATATGACAGGCTAGGCCCAACGAGCAAGCCCAGTTATCTACATATTATTGCCACCACATTCTCACTGGGCTAGGCCCAATTATTACCACTGTGCTCACGGTCCATCACCGATCGCCGACCTAGCTCATCGTCCGACCTACGTGGTCCCGACCTAGCTATTGTCCGACACGCGGTCCGGATCTCGTTCGGTACGACCCGATCCTATCCACCGCGGTCAGCCGACCTATACTCAACAGGCGACCTCGACCTACAATGTTATGTCGACCTACATAGTCCAGGCATGAATACAATTCTTTCCATAGCGAACTCCCTACAAATCAGGGGTTATTCATGGACTAGATCTCTTATGCATATCTGATCCGAGATTATAGGGATTTCATGCAATCCTACCACAAATATATCTCTTATCAACAACTATAAATATATAGCAATATCAATCATTCCAAGATAATTGCTTTTATGTTATTTGAGAATACATTGTTCCATATAACTTATTAGCCCTCTATACACCATACTTACTCACGCCGAGGGTCTTCACCGAAGACCATTCCGCTGGCGTGGGTTACGTTTTCGGGTCGAAGTCAGGAGATTGATCTTGCAGCTGGACGGAGATTGATTATAGCACGATTCCTGCAGCATCAGTTTGGTTCCATTGCCGGGAAAATTGAATCGTGTTTTCTGACCTCGGAAATTGATCAGAGAGTAATATGGCCCAAGACGGACAGACCGCATCCTCTTCCAGCGATCAGACGCTCAGTTTGACGGTAAGAAACGCAAAGGATGGTGCAGGAAACAGAAGGTCTAACCTTCCTCCTCCTCCCCAGGGCGATCCGCTTAGGAGGGCTACTCGGCTCCAACAGATGGCCGATGGCGAGGTTTGCCCGAAAACAGAAGGGTGAAAAGGCCTATGACGGAGGCAGGAGCACAGCCCCTTCCAAAGCGTCAGCAAGCAGGGCAAATGTCTGCAGGTGACAGACCAGGTCCCTCTCATTTCTCTCACAGGCCACCGAGCGAGAATGGTAGGCAGAATGAGAACGCTATGACAAACGAAGAGCGCCGAATTGTGGAACGATCTATCCGTACACACATGCCTGTCCCCACGATGACTTGAGAAGTCATCTCAATAACAATAGGGAGCAGGAAGCTAAGTCGAGTTGAGGCGACAAAGGGAGGCCGAAAGGAATAGGTGTAGGTCGCCCGCTAGAAAGAGACCGCGAGCCCCACCGCGAGAGAAATGGGCGCAGGTCGCCAGGAAGATCAGCTAGATCGTCGGTGAGGTCAGTTAAGTCACAATCTCAGCGGGATAGGAATGGGCGCAGGTCGCCAGTCAGGGAAGATAGGTGCAGGTCGCCGGTGAACTCGATAAGGTTGCCTTCCCATGCAGAGACGGGCGGGGTAGAGGTGACTCCCCAGTGAGTGAAAGACATAGGGTCAACTCAGGAAGAGAGCCTCGCTATGACGAGCGACAGAGATCCAACAATGTCTCCCGCGCAAGGGACGACAATTCAGATGCTAGGGAATGGTTGTAGTGGAAGAAGAGGCTAGAGCAATGGGAGGCCGACAAGAAGGAGGATACTGGAAAGGGCGAACGAAACGACTTTACTCTTCGTCCCTTGTCCAAGGAATTGCTTGACCGACGACCTCCTCAAGGTTTCAAGTTGCCCAATCTTGAAAAATATTCGGGTGCGACCAATGCCCAGAGCCATATACAGCATCTGGAAGCTACTATGTGTTTCTTCTCCAACGAAGATGATATGATGTGCAAGGCACTTACCAGCACTCTCACTGGGGCGGCACTGACTTGGTTTCATGGTTTGACACCAGGTTGTATTACCATATGGTATTACATGAGGAAAAAGTTTCTAGATCGCTTCTCGACAGCGGGAGCCCGAAATTTGACGGTCACCGACTTGAACAACTTGGCGCAAGGAAAAAATGAAAGCTCGATGAGCTATTAAACCAAGTTCAAGGATATGGTCGACCAAATTGAAGAGGACCTTACAGACATGGAAGTGATAAATTGCTTTAGGAATGGGGTGACCTCTATTGACTTAGACTACGAGCTACAAGTGAGGAGCGTGACGACCCGTCAAGGGCTGTTTGAAAGGGTCTACAATGTGGCCATTGCTGAAGAGAGGAAAGGAAAGAAGAAAGGGACAGGTTCCAAGGTTGAGGTCGTAGATGCTGACAAGAAGGACCCAGCAAAAAATGGAGGTAACAACAAAAATGGGAAAAAAAGAACTAGGGCAACCGAGAGAGTGCCCGAGACATTTACCCCGTTGACAGTGAGTTGCACTGAAATCTTGAATACAGTCGAGCTAGGCCCTGTAGGTGTTAGTGCCCTAGGCCTATAGAGATAGACTTATATGTAATGTCATTATTCATTTATATAAGAGATTGTTATTTTGATTATTATATATGTTTGCATGTTTATTGTAATAATCGTGTCCCTAGTACTTATGAAGCACTAGTATGAAGTTTAATGGATAATCATGTGATGATTATATGCATAGAGATGCACATTAAATTCATGGATACTTGTTAGAGAACAAGGTACTGGACTTGACCTATTATGAGATTTATGTCATGGTCGAATGTCATAATTAAATCTCATATAGTTATATCATTGATATCCTTTGACCTGAGATTATCATTGTCTTCCACTCGATGAATATTGTATTGGATATAGTTTAACGTTATCTTTAACCGGATAACAATAAGGGCTATTATTGGCATGATAGGATTCTTGTTGGGAAGAATGATAAGTCAAGATGGAAATTTGTCCCTCGTAAAGAGAGATGTTTGCCAGGCCACTCGTAAGGAAGATTGATGATGTACATGGCCATGTCCGAATGAATTAATGTGATTAATATCATTCGATTGATCAATTTACTTAGTAACGAGAAAGCATTGAACAATATGAGTTGACGTGGACCATGACTCATGTTCAATATAACATCGTGTGACAATGGGATTGTGATATGTTCTATGTAGGAAATTTAACTTGATATTATATTATTTGGGTAGGCATGATGGCTTGCTAGAGTCCGCTCATGTCTTATGAGGATCGATGTGATCGAACTCATTACCAACATAATATAGTCCTATGGGGTCACACGCATCAAACGAATTGTCAAAAATGAAGAATATGGGTTTTTGTACACAGGGGACGACTCGTCCCTGTGCCGAACAACCTATTCCCTCGCTCCGGGACGAGTGTTTCAGAGGATATGTCCTGAGGGACGACTCGTCCCATATGGGACGACTCGTGCCCATAGGGACGACTCGTGCCCTGGATTTGTACTAACTATTCCCCGTAAAGGGGACGAATGTATCTGAGGAAGTGTAGAAGGGGACGACTCGTGCCCTGGGGGACGAGTCATCTCGTCGGCGTTGGCAGGTACGTAAATGACTTAAAATTAGGGTTTTCTAAATGGGAAAATATTTATAGCGTATAAATACTAACCCTTGGTTGCCTTAGCAGTCACACTCACGTTTTTGGGTTTAGAGAAACACAAAAAGAGTGATTTTCAATTGTGAATTGAAAAATCAAAAACACCAATTCCATATTTCTTCATTGATTGAAAGGAGTTTCAATCAAAGGATCTAGCAATCCACCTAGAACTGTTCTAAGGTTCGTTCAACGCGTGGATACACATAGAGGATCTTCGCCAATCAAGATCTAACGTTCGTGATTCAAGGATCATTCATCGAGGATTCACAAGATCATCAATCTGGAGTTGGAACGCGTTTATCAAAGACAAAAGCACACAAGGTTGGTTATTCTATTTCATCTTTCTTAATTAATCATCTAGAACGGATCCTTGGCTTCGGGTTTTCGAGTTAATTTGCTTTCTTCCGCTGCGCATGGACCCTCGAAACCCAACAGTGGTATCAGAGCCCCATTCATGAAGTTTATTTTAGATAATCATGATAATTATATAATGTGATTATGTTAATTTTCATGATGAATCTGATTTAGAATATGATTTTATATGGGTTTCGTTTATGGAAGTAATTGTATATTTTGATATGCCATGATTATGAATTGAATTATATGATTAATGTGATTAATCTAGAATATGGGATATCAATTTCATTAATATGATTATTGTAAATTGATAAATTTCTAGGTCTTGAACAAATTGTTTGTTATAGGGATTATGTTCATATTAAATGAGATTTTGCATAAATCGATAAACCCTAATTGATTAGAAATTATGATGTAAAAATCAAATGTGATTTTTGATGCATCATCCCATGTTCATAATTATGCTCATATAATTTTCATGAATCAACCTTGCCATGTTAATTGATAAACATGAAAATTGAACCTTCATTGAAATTTGAGTTTGTTTATGCCACCCATTTTAAACACTTGTGAGTACACGGATAGTTTTATGTAGGCTACGCCATAGCGAGGTACATTAATTCTATCTTTGTATGATCAAGATGAGCAAACGGTGATTGCTATATGTTTAAAATGGTTGAACTCAATTAGGCTATCAAAACAGTTTTGGGCCTAAGACATAAGATGAGATTGAAACATGTGACATATGATGTCTATAATCTCATATAGAATCTAAGATTCATATGAAGATATGATTGATAAATGTTATCTACCTTTTTAGTTTAATTTTGAGCAGTCGTACCATAGCCGACTTGAAATTAAATTAAAGTTTGGTCTTAGCCTATTAAATTATATTATGCATGATTGTATAAGAAGGTTATATAATTTAGTGGGAGTATTTATGAAATACGTTATTTAAATCTCTTAAATGAAATAGGTACTTATATGTGTTCATATGTGTTGTATATCTTTGTAGATCAATGGCATCAAACCCTAATCAAACTCTGTCACTGCGATCAGTCCTTGAGAAGGACAAGTTAGAAGAGAATGGCAACAACTATATCCGCTGTTTGAGAATTGTTCTCAAACAAGAAAGGAAGTTGTACATTCTCGATGAACCCGTTCCACCCGAGCCTGCTGCTAATGCAACTCGAGCTGAAAAGGATCAACACAAGAAACATATGGATGATTCTATTGATGTTGGTTGCTTGATGCTCGCTACCATGTGTAAGGCCCTTCAAAAGGATCTTGAACACATGGATGCTTATGATTTGGGAAATCATTTGAAGGAAATGTTCCAGTTGCAAGCACGTCAGGAAAGGTTTGACACTATGAAGGCTCTTCATTCATGCAAGATGATTGAAGGACAACCTGTTGGGCCACATGTGTTGAAAATTAAGGGTCACCTCGAACATCTTGAGAGGCTTGGATATCCTATCCAGTTGGAACTGGCTACGGATATGATATTGCATTCACTCCCTGAAAGTTATAATCAGTTTGTTATGAATTATAACATGAATGGGATGAATAAATCTCTGTCTGAATTGCATGGGATGCTTAAGAATGCAGAGAAAAATATCGCCAAGAAAACCAATCAAGTGTTGATGGTGAATAAAGGAAAAGGGTTCAAGAAAACCAAGGTTAAAGCAAAAGTTGCTAAACCGGACGCAAAGGTTGCCGTTGTTGAGAAGCCTCAACCCAAATCCCAAAAGGATGCGGTGTGCTACCATTGCAAGGAAACTAGGCATTGGAGGCGTAATTGCAAGGTTTATCAGGAAGGACTGAAGAAGAAGGGCAATGATATTGCCATGACTTCAGGTATCTATATGATAGATATTCTACTTTCTACTTCTAGTTCTTGGGTATTAGATACCGGATGTGGATCTCACATTTGTTTAAATGTGCAGGGACTAAAGAATAGAAGGTCGCTAAAAGAAGGTGAAGTAGACCTACGTGTTGGAAATGGAGCAAGAGTTGCTGCATCGTAGGGACTTATGAAGTCGCTTTACCTAGCAGACTAATATTAATTTTAAATAATTGCTATTATGTTCCGGATTTGAGCAGAAACATTATTTCAATTTCTTGTTTAGATAATGAAGGTTATAGTTTTCTTATTAAGAATAAGAAATTTTCCATTTATTTGAATGATATGCTTTATTGTATTGCTAATTCTTTTAATGGCCTTTATGTCCTAGATGTTGAAAATAATGTTGAAAATGTCTATCATGTAAATAAGAAATCTAAACCAAATAATGTGAACAACACATTTAAATGGCATTGCCGTCTTGGTCACATAAATGAGAAACGCGTCTCTAAACTCCATAAAGATGGATATTTAGACTCATATGATTATGAATCATATGATGTTTGCGAATCTTGTTTATTGGGCAAGATGACTAAAGCACCTTTTACTAAGAGTAGTGAAAGGGCTAGTGATTTGTTGGCTCTCATACATACTGATGTATGTGGACCAATGAATAGCATTGCTAGGGGAGGATTTCGGTACTTCATAACGTTCACTGATGACTTATCAAGATATGGCTATGTCTATCTGATGAAGTACAAAAGTGAAGCATTTGAGATATTTAGAATATTTCAAAATGAAGTACAAAATCAACTTGGCAAAACTATTAAAACATTTCGATCCGATCAAGGTGGTGAATATTTAAGCCAAGAATTTGACGATCATCTTAAAAGTTGTGGAATTGTTTTAGAACTTACTCCACCCAGAACACCACAATGGAATGGTGTGTCCGAGAGGAGAAATCAAACTCTATTGGATATGGTTCGATCGATGATGAGTCAAGTTAATTTTCCTATTTCTTTTTGGGGACATGCACTGGAAACAGCTGCTTTCACACTTAATAGGGTCCCTACTAAATCGGCTCCTAAGACTCCACATGAGATGTGGCATGGAAGAAAACCTAGTTTATCTTTCATGAAGATTTGGGGAAGTAAAGCTTATGTAAAGAAATTGGTTTCTGAAAATAAGCTTGCACCTGAATCCGATAAATGTATTTTAGTTGGTTATCCTAAGGAAACGAAAAGGATATCAATTTTACAACCGATCCGAGAACAAAGTGTTTGTTGCTCGACATGGTATCTTTCTAGAGAAAGAGTTTCTCTCTAAAGAAACTAGTGGGAGTAAAATTGATCTTGAAGAAATTCAAGAACACGAAAATGACAAGGAACCAATAGTAGAGACGGAACCAAATTCACAAGCAGTTGTGGAACCGGTTCGAGATACACAAGTTCTTCGCAGATCGGATAGGATACGATCCAAACACGAGAGATATGGATTTCTCATGACGGAAAGTAACGAAGTAAAAATCATTGAGAATGATGAACCTAATTCTATCAAGAGGCGATGTCCCACTCTGATTCGGACAGCCGGCTAGGAGCCATGGAATCCGAGATCAAATCCATGTACGATAATCAAGTTTGGAACTTGATTGATCCACTTGAAGGTGTAAAAATCATAGGGTGCAAGTGGGTTTTCAAAAAGAAAACCGACATGGATGGGAAGGTACATACTTACAAGGCTAGGCTTGTTTCTAAGGGTATAGAGCGGTGCATTCATGGTGTTGACTATGATAAAACTTTTCACCGTAGCAATGCTTAAGTCTATTAGAATCTTAATTGCCATAGCCGCATATTATGACTATGAGATATGGCAAATGGATGTCAAAACAACGTTTCTTAACGGAAACCTACTTGAGGATGTATACATGATATAGCTTGAAGGGTTTGTCGATCCAAAGAATTCTAATAAAGTATGTAAGTTGCAGAGATCCATTTATGGATTGAAGCAAGCTTCGAGGAGCTGGAATCTACGTTTTGATGAATCAGTCAAAGAGTTTGGCTTCATCAAAAACAAAGATGAACCTTGTGTATACAAGAAAATAAGTGGGAGCATAATACTATTTCTAGTATTATATGTCGATGACATCTTGCTCATTGGAAACAATGTTCCTGCACTTGAGACTGTCAAGTCCTGGTTAGGAAAATGTTTCTCAATGAAAGATATGGGTGAAGCGGCTTATATCCTTGGTATCAAGATCTATAGAGATAGATCAAGAAGGATGATTGGTTTATGTCAAAGTACATATATTAACAAGGTCCTTAGAAGATTCCGTATGGAAAATTTTAAGAGAGGGAACTTGCCAATGGGCCATGGCATTACTCTTAGCAAGACTCATTGTCCTAAGACAAATGATGAGCGAAAGAGGATGAGTGATATTCCATATGCTTCGGCAATTGGGTCTATCATGTATGCCATGTTATGTACTAGACCTGATGTCTCGTATGCGCTGAGCATGACGAGTAGATACAAGTCTGATCCTGGTGAGAACCATTGGATAGCAGTCAAGAATATCCTTAAGTACTTGAGAAGAACTAAGGATGTATTCTTGGTATTTGGAGGAATGGAAGATGATCTGGTTGTAAAGGGTTACACAGATGCAAGCTTCCAAACCGACAAAGATGACTTTAGATCGCAGTCTGGGTTCGTGTTTATGCTAAATGGAGGTGCCGTTTGTTGGAAGAGTTTCAAGAAAAGCACTGTTGCTGATTCTACAACCGAAGCCGAATACATAGCAGCATCAGATGCGGCTAAGGAGGCGGTTTGGATCAAGAAGTTCGTTAATGACTTAGAAGTCGTTCCGAGTATCACTAACCCGATAGAGCTTTATTGTGACAATAATGGTGCTATTGCCCAAGCAAAAGAACCAAGGTCACATCAACGATCCAAACACATTCTGAGGCGTTTCCACCTCATTCGAGAAATCTGTGAAAGGGAAGACGTTAAGATATGCAAGGTACCAACGGATGACAACATTGCGGACCCTCTCACCAAGCCTTTGCCACAAGCTAAACATGATGGTCATGTTAAGTCCATGGGTATAAGATACATGAATGATTGGGCCTAGTGAAAGTGGGAGACTGTAGGTGTTAGTGCCCTAGGCCTATAGAGATAGACTTATATGTAATGTCATTATTCATTTATATAAGAGATTGTTATTTTGATTATTATATATGTTTGCATGTTTATTATAATAATTGTGTCCCTAGTACTTATGAAGCACTAATATGAAGTTTAATGGATAATCATGTAATGATTATATGCATAGAGATGCACATTAAATTCATGGGTACTTGTTAGAGAACAAGGTACTGGACTTGACCCATTATGAGATTTATGTCATGGTCGAATGTCATAATTAAATCTCATATAGTTATATCATTGATATCCTTTGACCTGAGATTATCATCGTCTTCCACTCGATGAATATTGTGTTTGATATAGTTTAACGTTATCTTTAACCGGATAACAATAAGGGCTATTATTGGCATGATAGGATTCTTGTTGGGAAGAATGATAAGTCAAGATGGAAATTTGTCCCTCGTAAAGAGAGATGTTTGTCAGGCCATGAGGAAGATTGATGATGTACATGGCCATGTCCGAATTAATTAATGTGATTAATATCATTCGATTGATCAATTTACTTAGTAACGAGAAAGCATTGAACAATATGAGTTGGCGTGGACCATGACTCATGTTCAATATAACATCGTGTGACAATGGGATTGTGATATGTTCTATGTAGGAAATTTAACTTGATATTATATTATTTGGGTAGGCATGATGGCTTGCTAGAGTCCGCTCATGTCTTATGAGGATCGATGTGATCGAACTCATTGCCAACATAATATAGTCCTATGGGGTCACACGCATCGAACGAATTGTCAAAAATGAAGAATATGGATTTTTTGTACACAGGGGACGACTCGTCCCCAGGCCAGAACCAACTATTCCCTTGACCTGGCACTACCAGAAACTGGTGATTTAGAGACGGAATTAACAGCGACAGATTCATTCCGTCGCTATTTAGCGACGAAAAGTAAGCTTTAGCGGCGGAAAGTTTTTGGCGTCAAATTTACCGACGGAATTAAATTCCGTCGCTATATTCCGTCGCTAAAACGAATATTCCTCGAATATTCCTTCTATTACCGCCACTATTTTGGCGCAAGATTTACCGACGGAATATTAGTCGCTAGTTCTTTATCGCGAACGGAAGGGTGAATAGTTAATATATTTTTATTTTTTTTATTTAACAGCGACAGAATTATTCCATCGGTGAAAATTAATTTTTTTTTAATAATACATCGACGAAATATTTCCGACGCTGATAAATTAAAAAAAAAATTAATTAATCAGCGGCGGAAATATTCCATCGTTGAAAATAAAATATTTTTTTTTGAAATATTACAACGACGGAATATTCCGTCGCTGATTTATTAATTTTTTTTAATTTATCAGCGGCGGAAATATTCCGTCGGTGAAATTAAATGTTTTTTTTTTGAATTAAACACCGACGGAATATTTCCGCCGTTGATAAATTAATTTTTTTTAATTTATCAGCGACGGAATATTCTGTCGGTGATTATAAAATTTAATTTTTAATTATTTTTAGAACTAATTAACAAAATAACTAACTGAAAAAATATTAAAATATTTAACTGAAACGTTAGAAAATTGACTGAAATTTCAAAAAACTAACTGAAATTTTGAAAACTAACTGAAAATGTTAGAATACTAACTGAAAACGTTAAACCCTAAACCCTAACCCTAAATCCTAACCAATCCCACAATCCCCTAGCCCCTAAACCACAGCAACCCCTAACCCCCTAAACCCTAAACCCTAACCCTAAACCCTAAACCCTAAATGTATAGTGTATAGGGTATGTGGTATAGATACAGATAATAGTGTATGTGGTATAAAGTGTATATGTATAGGTATAGGAGTATATGGGGTTTAGGTTTGTGTATAGTGGAATAGGTATAGGGTATAGGGTATAGTGTATAGGGTATAGGGTATAGTGTATAGGATATAGGGTATAGTGTATAGGGTATAGGGTTTAGGGTATAGGGTATAGGGTATAGTGTATAGGGTATATGGTATAGGGTATAGTGTATAAAGTATAGTGTATAGGGTATAGTGTATAGTGTATAGGGTATAGGGTATATTGTATAGGGTATAAGATTTAGGGTATAGGATATAGGGTATAGGGTATAGGGTATAGTGTATAGGGTATATGGTATAGTGTATAGTGTATAGTGTATAGTGTATAGTGTATAGGGTTTAGGGTATAGGGTATATGGTATAGAGTATAGGGTATAGGGTATAGTGTATAGGGTATAGTGTATAGTGTATAGGGTATAGAGGTATGTGGTATCGGGTATAGTGGTATAGGGTATAGTGTATAGGGTATAGGGTATAGTGTATAGGGTATAGGGTATAGGGTATATGATATAGGGTATAGGGTATAGGGTATAGGGTATAGGGTATAGGGTATAGGGTATAGTGTATAGGGTATAGGGTATAGGGTATAGGGTATAGGGTATAGGGTATAGGGTATAGTGTATAGGGTATATGATATAGGGTATAGGATATAGGGTATAGGATATAGGGTATAGGGTATAGGGTATAATGTATAGGGTATAGGGTATAGTGTATAGGATATAGGGTATAGGGTATAGTGTATAGGGTATAGGGTATAGTGTATAGGGTATAGTGTATAGTGTATAGTGTATAGTGTATAGGGTATAGGGTATAGGGTATAGGGTATAGGGTATAGGGTATAGTGTATAGGGTATAGGATATAGGGTATAGGGTATAAGGTATAGTGTATAGGGTATAGGGTATAGGGTATAGTGTATAGGGTATAATAAATAATGATATTTATTAAATTAAAATTAATTAATATTTATGATTTATTTGTTTTTTCAAAAATAATATTTATTGACTCATACTTATTTTTTTGTCAGTAATTTAAAATAATTTTCATGTTTTATATAAATAAAAATAATGATAATTATTATATTAAAATTAATAAATATTTATGATTTATTTATTTTTTCAAAAATAATATTTATTGACTCATATTTATTTTTTTTAGAGTAATTTAAAATAATTTTCATGTTTTATATAATTAAAAAGAATGATATTTATTAAATTAAAATTAATAAATATTTATGATTTATTTATTTTTTCAAAAATAATATTTATTGACTCATATTTATTTTTTTGATAGTAGTTTAAAATAATTTTCATGTTATATATACTATAAATAATGATTTTTATTAATTATAGCGGCGGAAATTTCCGTCGTTGAGGTTAATTAAACCAGCGACGGAAATTTCCGTCGGTGGTACATGCCACGTCATCGATCCATGTGAACGTAATTTCTAGCGGCGGATTATCAGCGGCGGAATATTCCGTCACTGAGGTAAAATATAAATACAATTTTTTTGCCCTAAATTCATTACAGTCTCTAAACACTCTCTCTCTCTTCCCGCATTCTCTCTCTCTTCCCGCGTACGAGCTCTCTCTTTCTTCCCTTCGTCTCAGACCACCGCCGTCGCCTCACCGCCGTCCCTCTCAACTCCACCGCCTCCGCCGTGACGAAGCTTCGCCGTCCACCATCTTCACCGTCTCCGTCTCTCTCTCCCTCTCCGGAACACCGAAAAAATCAACTACCCAGGTTCTTTTCTTCTTCTTTATTCTGGTAGTAATATCTAATCTGATTAATTGATTGCTCTTGAAGATTAATTGATTCTTGGGTTTGTTTATCTTCGTCAATTTATCTAATCTGCTGGTTATTCATTTAGTATTAGATCCGGATAAATTTATTTTAGGTTTGTTTTTAGGGTTTTTGGTGCCCTGTTTCTTGAAATTTGAGGTTTTAGATGCTGATAAATGCCATATAGAGTGTGTATTACTGATATATTGGATATTCCATAGGGAATTGCTTAATTTGCCGCCCGATAAGGTAATTAATTCTAGTTTTTACGTTCTTCCCCTCACTGAAACATTCAAGGGACTGCATCTGATTTTTAACACAACCACACACAATTAGATTTTAAAATTGAATAAGATGTGGTCATTTTGACCTGTAGAAATTTATTTAATCTTTTTTGACATTCATTTCTCTACCAAATTGAATGATGTTCCGCTAAATTTGATCTATTGTTTGAGTTGGAAAGTTTACTTAACACACATAAAGCTGTTGAATGATGTTCCGCTAAAATTTCTGTGATATCTGATTTTTTTATTGTGTGATTCTCTCTCCTTCCCTTTGTAAGTTCAAAGTTCTAATGTGCTACCATCCACGTCAATCTCTCACAAGTTTCTAATTAATCAGTTTTTGAATAATTAGGTTTTTATTGACTTCACTTTTATGTTTATTACTATTTTATTTTGGGTGTCACATTAAAAAATGCACAATTCTAAAATGAAAATTTTATTTTTGATTTTCTCTGATTGTATTACCTTTTCTTTCTTCCAGTCTCTTGTTAATTTTACATCCAATGTAATGGATATTCTCATGCATGAGGCACAATTATACTTTTATCCGTAATAATACCATGCCCTATTGGAGTTGTTCCGTAATCTAGTTTATTTATAATTTCTTAACATGGTTGCTCAGTTCCTAATTAAGATTAGTTTTAACATAATATAAGATGTGTGAATTTTGGATGCGAAAGGCTCTCATCTTGGGTGGTATCTGTTTTGGTTAATATTGGTGATTCTACTCTCTTCTGTGTAGTTTTTTTATGAAGGGATTTCTTCCTAACTTCCCCAACATCCGTGTTATAAGGGAACTTAGTTTGTGATTGACGAGTTAGGTTTTAATTGTTGAGGTAGAGATAATATATACACTTCTTTTCTTATCAATTTTTTTTTGATGAGGTAGAGAAACCAATACAGGATACATATTAGGGCATTAAAGGAAAAGCATCTGAAGTCAAAGACATTTTTAAAATTTGTGTAAATCCATTTATATGAAACAAACTAGGATACAGTTTCTGTATATACGTGTCGCGTAAATAAGTAAACCAACATTTAAGGTGTAGTACCTGAAATCATAAAATGTGCTTTGAGAACCATAACTGAGAATAAAGAGTATCTATGAAAATTACAGAAGACAGAGTGTTCAATTGCCATAGACAATTTATTTCGGAGGACCACCCATTCAGGACCCAGAAGAATGCGTTTAAAAAGAACAAGATTGACCATGATGAGGCCCCGATTCGTTTCAGTGGTGACACGGTCTATGAGAAGGTATCTAGATTGCCCGATCCTCGGTGGGGGAAAAATTTTTCAAAGACCAAAATACAAGGGTTTGGGACTACCCATAACTGGACCAAGAGGAGTATATTTTGGGAGGCGCCATCTTGGAAAACAAATCTCATTCGACATAACCTTGAAATGATGCACATTGAGAAGAATGTATTCGATAATGTTTTTAACACGTTGATGGATTTCAAGAGAACAACTAAAGACAACGAAAAAGCTCGAATGGACCTTAAGGAAATCTGTAAGCGGCCGGCCTTAGACTTGGTATACGTCAATGGTAAACCAGTTAGACCGATGGCTCAATACGTGCTTACAAAGGAAAAGAAACTCCTCCTCCTGAAATGGCTCAAGGATTTAAGGCTTCCAGATGGTTACGCGTCTAACATTGGTAACTGTGTCAATGTAGAGGAGGGGAAAGTGCAGGGTTTGAAGAGTCACGATTGCCACGTTTTGCTGGATAGGCTACTTCCGATTGCTCTCGGGGTCTCTTGCGACAATATCTGGGTGGCGTTAACAGAGTTAAGTGAGTTTTTCCTAGCGTTAACATCAACCACACTGCGTGTTGATCACATGAAAAATCTTGAGGAGAGCATCGTAGTGACTTTGTGCAAACTTGAGAAGATATTTCCTCCTTCATTCTTTGATTCTATGGAGCATTTATTGGTTCAGTTGGCATACGAAGCTAGAGTCGGTGGTCCAGTTCAATACAGATGGATGTATTCATTTGAGAGGTAATTGAATTTATTCTATTTCTAAATAATTTGAGCGTTAACAATATACCTTTTTTAACATTATTTATGTTTTAATCTACGAATGACTTTTAGGTATCTGGGCCAATTCAAAAGGAAGATGAGCAATAGGGCCATGGTCGAGGCCTCAATTTCGTAGGCGTTATTATAGATGAGATTGTTGCCTTTGTCGGAACATATTTTTCTCCTGATGTTGATACGAGATTGACTAGGGTTGGCCGCAATTACGATGGTGGTTGTCCGTCTAAGGGAAACATCTCTGTATTTTCATCCCCTGGTCGGTTCCTCGGCAAACGGGTTGGTACGCGTACGTTAACCGCTAAAGAGTTTGCCGCTGTCGAAACGTATGTTCTTCTTAACTGTGACGAGGTTGGGGAATATATCAAGTAAGTCATTGATGTTATGTTTACGCCTCGTCGATTAAATTATGCATGTTTAATTACCTGCATATGAAATGCCTTGTTTAACCCTATTGCAGAATGTTTGAAGATTTAGCTCAGGATTTATCTCCAGAACTCATCGCAACTAGGACAGACAGAGAATTTCCAAACTGGCTAAGGAAATATGTAAATATTTCATTTCATTCAAATTTATTCTAAACACTTCTTTAAACATTCAATCTTAAAATTGTATTAAATTGGTTACATATTGTCTTATAGATAGCTGAACATCCGGGTGATGCCAAAGCTGCGAGGTTAAGACATTTAGCATCAAGTCCGTACTTGAACGTTCATTTATACAACAGTTATTTTGTGAATGGCTATGTGTTTCATACCAAAGCTTACGGGGGCTCTAAATTAACGTGGAATAGCGGTGTGAAGCTTAAAGGAAACCTTGATTATTATGGCGTCCTGAAAGAAGTAGTCGAGGTGGAGTATTTGGGTAGAAACAGTGTTGTCTTGTTCAATTGTGATTGGCGAGATGCTGTGCGAGGTGTTAAGAAGCACGCCATATTTGACATCGTCGATGTAAAGGACTCGTCCAGACATAATGGCGATGACGTCTTCATCTTAGCATCTCAAGCACAACAGGTATACATGACTCCCTACCCTCGTCCGCAACCCGACAGATGGTGGGCTGTCTGGATGACCAAGGCTAGGAGCATGATTGACAACCTACCCTCTTCGACAACTACAGAGTCGTCATTAGAAACACCCTATCAAGAGGATGAAATGCCAGTGCCACCTAACGTTTCATCAGCTAATCATCCATTAGATGATGTCACTCATATTCCTCAAAATGTTGATGAACCCGAGGAGGATTTCTTACCAGTGAATTTGCCACCTCCTCCGCCTCATTCAGGTTATCTCGCGCACATTGATATTGATGAATCAGAGGAAGAGGAAGAGGAACCAGAGTTTGATTCATCAGAGTTCGAAGACGAAGATGAAGAACTCGAGTTTTGTAGTAATTCAGAGTCCACTGATGATGATGGGGATGAAGATTAATAATAGTTTAAAGTTTTATATGTATTGTGAATGCTTTAGATTATTAGAACTTTAAAGTTTTATATGTATTGTGAATGCTTTAGATTATTAATAGTTTAAAGTTTTATATGTATTGTGAATGCTTTAGATTATTAGAACTTTAAAGTTTTATATGTATTGTGAATGCTTTAGATTATTATTAATATTTTAAAGTTTTATATATATTGTGAATGCTTTAGATTATTAGAACTTTAAAGTTTTATATGTATTGTGAATGCTTTATATTATTAATAGTTTAAAGTTTTATATGTATTGTGAATGCTTTAGATTATTAGAACTTTAAAGTTTTATATGTATTGTGAATATATTGTTTCCTATTGTTAAAGTTGTATATTTTAATATTTTTACTGTAATACAGATATGTTGGAAATGGGTTTTAGAAACAAGGTTTGACCAAGTTTTGACCCAATTTTCAAATAGGTTTCATTTATTGATTAATGAAATAAGTTACAAAATTATAATCTACATTTGTTGTAGATTAAGAAAATGCATTTATTTACTCAAAACCATTTCCGGGTGAATGAGAAATTAATGGCTAAAGATTGTAACTTGAAATGGGAAAATGAAGAGTTTATGGGATATAAAGAGTTATCCCACATTGCTTAGAGATAGAAAGTAAAGCAAGTTTATAAGTGGATGCAAACAAGGAGGAGGCATCAAGTTGTTCCTCCTTGGGCCAACCTAGGTGGACCATTGGACCAACCATGCAAGGTGCAGCCCAATTGTGCCAGTTTTATACTAGCTCAATTTGGACCACACCCGCGAAGCGCGCGAAGCGCGTGAAGGGCGAAATGGGCGGTTTAGGGCGCACTTTGCACTTCGCATCGTCGCTAGGAGCTATTGGAGCCTTTGATTTTTAGCAAATCAATCAAGGTTCGTGGCTCAGGTGCAGTAGTTCGGTTCAGCTTGGCTCGGACTGGATTGGGCCGATGCAGTGCATGGTGCGGTTGGGCCTAGGCCCGTACGGATTGGGGCGGGCGGTTCAGTCCTGGTCGGACGTGGATCCGGGTCCGCGGCTAAAGGGTGCAAGCGAGATTCGATGAACCAGGTCAAGGGGTTGGAATGGTTCATGGAACCAAGCTCAAAGAGGTGTGACACGTGATCCAAACAGATTCGAGCCCTTCACCGTAATCCGATCCGACGGCCCGAATCCACCAGTTACCAATAGTGCCTATTCCCAAAAGGCACCCCAACTCTTCATTATCTATAAATAGTCCCATGCAGTTTGTCAATCATTCATTCCATCATTCAGTGAGTTAGTATTCAATAGCAATTAGAGAGAAAGCATATTGAAGCATAAATATTCTTTTCAAGTCCAGAAGTTCCAAACAATTAGTTTGTTCGCCGAAGTCGTTAGTTTGAAGTGCTTCTACTAACGATTGTAAAGACGTTGCATCTTACGAGGAGATTGTCGAATACCGTCGCACCGGTGCGGGGCAATACTTCTTACGGAGATTGTGTCAAACACAAGCCTCGACTTAATTTTCAGTTTGTTATTCTGTCGGTTAGTTTTTCCGTTATCTTTTAAGAAGCCGTTACATTTTCTGTTAAATTTCCTAACAATCGTAAGAAGTATTCTACGTTTCTTAAGAGATGGCAAACGAAACCGATACCTCCCAGTCTTCTGGGGCTACTCCCGACCCGACCCGAGATGCAACTAAACAAAATGTTGCACCTGCTCCTGCTACTGCTCCGACTCACCCGACACATGGTGAGAAACCATCCAAGTTCACTGGGGCGGACTTCAAGAGATGGCAGCAAAAGATGCTGTTTTACTTGACCACCCTCGCCCGCGAAGGTTCCTAAAAGAGGATCCCCTGCTATACCAACTGATGATCCCGACCATCAAAGAAGGATTGCCAAAGAGGCATGGGATCATGGTAATTTCTTGTGTAGGAACTACATCATGAATGGGCTAGATGATAATCTATACAGTGTGTACTGTCTTGTGGATACGGCCAAAGAGTTATGGGACACTTTGGAGCGAAAGTACAAAATCGAGGATGCCGGTTCAAAGAAGTTTGTTGTTGGCAAATACCTTGATTTCAAGATGGTTGACTCAAAGACCGTGGCCAGCCAGGTTGATGAGTTTCAGTTGATCCTACATGGATTGATCCGCCAAGGAATGGTTATGAATGAACCATTTAAAGTGGCGTCAATCATTGAAAAATTGCCGCCAGCATGGAAGGACTTCAAGAACTATCTCAAGCATAAACGCAAGGAGATGAGTCTTGAAGACCTGGTTATTCGTCTTCAGATTGAGGAGAACAACAGGAAGAATGAGGCCAAGGCTGAAGCTAAGGCCAACAAAGGAAAGATGGAAGCCAAGGTCAATCTTGCTGAAGCTAGCACAAGCAACAAGAAGAAGAGGAAGCATTCTCGAAATGATAGAAGGGGCTCAAGTGGCAAGAAGAAGTTCAAAGGATCTTGCTACAACCGTGGCAAGCCCGGACATTTAGCAAAAGATTGCCGGCACCCGAAGAAGGAAGACCGTAGAGGCAATAGGAATCAAGCCAACATTTGTTGATGATATGGAGCTTGACTTTGCAATGTGGTATTTGAAGCCAATGTGGCTAAGTTGGATGATAATCCAAGAGAGTGGTGGATAGACACCGGTGCTACCCGCCACATATGTGCAGATAAGGAGAGTTTCTCTTCCTACACTCCCTGCTCCTAAGGAAGCTCTATATGGGAAATTCTCGCTACTTCCAATGTTGTGGGAATTGGAAGAGTTGTTCTCAAGATGACTTCAGGCAAGGAGCCGACTTTGATGGATGTGGCTTTGCATGTCCCGCACATCCGCAAGAACTTAGTCTCTGGGGATTTGTTAAGTAAGGCCGGTTTCAGATTGGTGTTTGAATCTGATAAATTTGTACTGACCAAAAATGGTCTTTTCCTTGGAAAAGGTTACCTTGAGAAGGGCCTTTTCAAGATGAATGTAATGAATGTTATCCGCTCTGAAGCGAAGAATAAAAGTATTTTTTCTTATGTTTACTTGTTGGATAGTCCCGATTTATGGCATGATAGATTAGGACACGTAAATTTTAACACAATTAAGAAATTAGTAAAGCAAGGTTTAATTCATATGTCTAAATCTGATGCAACTAATAAGTGTGAAATTTGCGTTGAAGCAAAAATGACTAAAGGGTCATTTGAAACAAGAATAAGAAACACAACACCTCCGGAATTAATTCACACAGATATTTGTGATTTAAAGTTAGTGCAAACTCGAGGTGGGAAAAAGTACTTCATTACTTTTATAGACGATTGCACAAAATACTGTTATGTATATCTATTGAAAAGTAAGGATGAAGCCTTAGGGGCTTTCCAAACTTACAAGAATGAAGTTGAGAATCAACTTAATATAAAGATTAAGAAGATTCGAAGCGATAGAGGAGGAGAATATGTAGCTCCGTTTGAAGGACTATGTTGGGAATCTGGCATTATTCATCAAACGACAGCTCCATATACACCTCAATCTAATGGAGTAGCTGAACGTAAGAATCGCACTCTAAAGGAAATGATGAATGCATTCTTAATCGCCCAGCTTACCCGACAACATGTGGGGGGAAGCAATACTGACTTCAAACTACATTCTTAATAAGATACCCAAGAAAGGAATTAATGAAACACCTTACGAATTATGGCATAATCGTAAGCCGTGTTATAAATACCTTAAAGTGTGGGGGTGTCTGGCTAAGGTTGAAGTACCTAAGCCAAAGCAAGTCAAAATCGGTCCAAAGACAATTGATCGCATCTTTATTGGATATGCTAATAATAGTAGTGCCTATAGGTTTATAGTGCACAAGTCGACATTCCCGATATGAATGAAGGAATGACAATAGAATCAAGGAATGCTGTGTTCTTTGAAAATATCTTTCCTGCCAAGGATAGGAAAGATGCAAGTTCTAATAAGAGAACTTATGAAACTACGACTGGTCCATCTCAAGAAGAAGATGAAGGACCAAGACGTAGTAAAAGGGCAAGAGTGGAAAAGTCTTTTGGTCCTGATTTTCTATCATATATGTTAGAAAACGAACTACCATCGTTAAAGAAGCTTTATCCTATCCTGATAGTCCGTTCTGGAAAGAAGCTATTAACAGTGAAATAGAATCCATAATGAATAATAATACGTGGGAGTTGATTGATCTTCCTCCGTGATGCAAACCGTTAGGTTGCAAGTGATCCTTAAAAGGAAGTATAAGGCGATGGATCTATCGATAAGTACAAAGCCCTACCGGTAGCCAAAGGGTTTAGACAAAAGGAGGGATATGACTTCTTCGATACATATTCTCCTGTCACAAGAATCACATCCATACGTGTTCTCATAGCAATTGCAGCCGTGCATAATCTTGAGATACACCAGATGGATGTGAAAACAGCTTTCTTGAATGGAGAGTTAGATGAAGAGATTTACATGGAACAACCCGAAGGGTTTGTTATTCCGTAAAGAGCAAAAGGTGTGTAAACTTGTAAAGTCATTGTACGGACTCAAACAAGCACCTAAACAATGGCATGAGAAGTTTGATCGAACCATGTTATCAAATGGATTCAAGATAAATGAATGTGACAAGTGTGTCTATATCAAAGGAACATCTGAATCATTTGTAATAGTCTGTCTCTACGTGGATGACATGTTGATAATGGGAAGTACTCATGAATTGATCATGAATACCAAAGGCTTGCTAAAGAAGCACTTTGACATGAAGGACATGGGATTGGCTGATGTCATATTAGGAATAAAAATTTCTAGAACATCAGAAGGGATAGCTCTATCTCAGTCCCATTATCTAGAAAATGTACTTCGAAAGTTCGATGTCATTAATGACCCTCCTGCTAAGACACCGGTGGATTTGACTCTACACTTAGCAAGGAACAGAGGGGAACCAGTTTCTCAATTGGAATATGCAAGAATAATTGGAAGTCTGATGTACTTAACGAACTGTACACGTCCAGACATCGCATATTCAGTGAGCAAACTAAGTAGGTTCACTAGTAATCCCAGTGCGGATCACTGGAAGGCTCTATTAAGAGTATTGAGATATTTAAAGTATACTATGAATCATGGGATACTTTACAAGAGATATCCAGCAGTATTAGAAGGATACTGTGATGCTAATTGGATATCAGACACAAAAGACTCTAAGTCCACAAGTGGATATGTATTCACAATTGGGGGAGGAGCGGTGTCATGGAAATCCTCCAAACAAACGTGTATAGCTAGATCCACGATGGAATCTGAGTTTATAGCTTTAGATAAAGCTGGAGAAGAAGCAGAATGGCTTAAGAACTTCTTGGAGGATATTCCTTGTTGGAGTAAGCCTGTGCCTGCTGTTATGATACATTGTGATAGTCAATCAGCAATAGGAAGGGCACAGAATAGTATGTATAATGGTAAGTCTAGACATATTCGTCGTAGACATAATACCATTAGACAGTTGATCAAAAATGGTGTTATCACAATTGACTATGTAAAGTCAAATGATAACATAGCGGATCCGTTTACGAAAGGTATAAATAGAGATCAACTGTATAAACTGTTAAGGGGAATGGGTTTAAAACCCACAACAAAAGAATTCATAGTGGACACTCAACCTTGAGAAATGGAGATCCTGTGCCCTTGGTTCAATGAGAAAACTAAGTTATGAGTTCGGAGAAACACTTGGGAACCTTTGTTTCATGCTCACTCCCGAACATCCAAGTGTATGCACTGCGGCAGTGGTGAGGATAATTTGAGAAAACTTTTAATGATTCCTATACCTACGGGTGGAGTATAGCAGGATACTCTTTATAGTATGAATCACCTATATAAGAGAGAAGTAATAAGGCCGCTTCTAAATGAACACTTATGAATGAGATACGGTCCAGGGCCAAAATGGACACAACGTGAGAACAAAAATTGTTAGAGCTATTATTGTGTGAGTACGGTTGTCTTGGTATACACTATACAGTCACTGGTTCAAAGCGTCTCGCTACCAACTGGCTAGTATATCCGATGGTATTTTACTAGGGAAGGTTCAAGGCCATAAGCTACCTATCCCGATGCAATAGTAGTTCGCCGGAACTTTTTGACGAATCTGCATACATGCATTAATTGTCATTCATGTGGGGGATTGTTGGAAATGGGTTTTAGAAACAAGGTTTGACCAAGTTTTGACCCAATTTTCAAATAGGTTTCATTTATTGATTAATGAAATAAGTTACAAAATTATAATCTACATTTGTTGTAGATTAAGAAAATGCATTTATTTACTCAAAACCATTTCCGGGTGAATGAGAAATTAATGGCTAAAGATTGTAACTTGAAATGGGAAAATGAAGAGTTTATGGGATATAAAGAGTTATCCCACATTGCTTAGAGATAGAAAGTAAAGCAAGTTTATAAGTGGATGCAAACAAGGAGGAGGCATCAAGTTGTTCCTCCTTGGGCCAACCTAGGTGGACCATTGGACCAACCATGCAAGGTGCAGCCCAATTGTGCCAGTTTTATACTAGCTCAATTTGGACCACACCCGCGAAGGGCGGAATGGGCGGTTTAGGGCGCACTTTGCACTTCTCAGGTGCAGTAGTTCGGTTCAGCTTGGCTCGGACTGGATTGGGCCGATGCAGTGCATGGTGCGGTTGGGCCTAGGCCCGTACGGATTGGGCTGGGGCGGTTCAGGTCTGGGTCGGACCGTGGATCTGGTCTGTGCCAAAGGGTGCAAGCCAGATTCGATGAACCAGGTCAAGGGGTTGGAATGGTTCATGGAACCAGTTCAAAGAGGTGTGACAGATCCAGCAGATCTGAGCCCTTCACAGTAATCCGATCCGACGGCCCAGAATCCACCAGTTACCAATAGTGCCTATTCCCAAAAGGCACCCCAACTCTTCATTATCTATAAATAGTCCCCTGCAGTTTGTCAATCATTCATTCCATCATTCAGTGAGTTAGTATTCAATAGCAATTAGAGAGAAAGCATATTGAAGCATAAATATTCTTTTCAAGTCCAGAAGTTCCAAACAATTAGTTTGTTCGCCGAAGTCGTTAGTTTGAAGTGCTTCTACTAACGATTGTAAAGTCGTTGCATCTTACGAGGAGATTGTCAGAATACCGTCAGCACCAGTGCGGGGCAATACTTCTTACGGAGATTGTGTCAAACACAAGCCTCGACTTAATTTTCAGTTTGTTATTCTGTCGGTTAGTTTTTCCGTTATCTTTTAAGAAGCCGTTACATTTTCTGTTAAATTTCCTAACAAGATATGAGTTCTAGTAGAAAGGGTAGGAAGACACGACCCATCTACTCATCTATTACTGGGACGCAACCGTCCCGATCCAGTACTGATGATGCCGATGTCGACCCTACATGCAGTAGTACTAGCTCCACCTCTGGGGCCGATACTCATACTGCTGTCGATTCTGAGGGGAGGATATTTGTCCATATATCGTCACTTTATGACCAGTAAGTAACTCTTCATTAATTTGATATAAGTTGATTCCTTTTTGTTTTATATATAATTCATTATTTAAGTTAAAATGTTATTGTATAAATATACTTGGCAGGTTTGTAGGTGGATACCCTACCTGACGTAGCGGAAGACTAATATAGAGATTAATCGATGAATTTCGCTCGAGAAATTCAACAATCAATCGGCAATTTTCGCTCGAGAAAATTGAAAGAGAATGAATTAATTCATAAAACGGCAAAAACTGCCTCTCAAACCCTAAAACAAAGTATAAATAAGTCTGCAAAAGCCCTAATTCGAAATAACCCTAAAATAGTTCAAATGACGAAAATATTAAAAAACTAAAGAAAGCTGCCAGAAAACTTTGTCGGGCCTTTTCAGTCCTTTAGAAGCATTTTTTGGGCCTTTTCAGGCCTGCTCATGGGGCAAAGCCCCATGAATCTTGTTCCTCTCGAAAAGACGGTCGTTTTGATATGCTGTGCGTCCCGTAACTCCTCCGAAATCAAAAGTTACGCCCGTTTCCGCGTTGTCGCTCAAACGACTCCAAAATGGACTCCGCAATTATGTCCGCATCACTACCCCAGGGACTAAGATCGGGCAGTATTGGCGGTCTCGGCTCATGACAGAGTTTTGGCACAACTGGAAATCATTGCCACTGCGGCAGAAGGAGGATGCGTGGGAGGAGTTTAAGGTAATGTGTTAATGGTTTTTATTTAAAACTTAAATGTTAGTTTGTTATTAAAATGTTATAATTAATAATGATTATACTATTTTAGTTTTGTAATGTTATCATTATATGTTGTAGGGGAAATATTGTTGGGCACCGAAAATCAACGAGGCGACGACTAGATTTGTTTTCGATAAACAGGCTCACAAGCTATTTACGGATCATATTGGTAACATATTTATCTATCTTTAATTAGTTTAATTAAAAATGATTATACTCTTTTAATTTTATAATGTCATCATTATATGTTTACGAGATATTCATATTTTTTATAGGTAACACGAAGAAACAATTTTATACTGAGCGGCTCGAGGAGAAACAACAGCCCTTGACACCTACTTGGATGACCGAGGAGGTGTTTCTTCAATTTTGCGAATATTGGGCGTCGGATGCGGCGAAAGCTAAGGCAGAACAGGCTAAGGCAAATAGAGCAGGCTCCTCGGGGTCGGCGACGAAGCATACCATGGGGACGATCCGGTCGGCGAGCATCACTACCGCATGATATGTATGTTAGTTTAAATGTAGTAGTGTATGCATGCTTTTAAATAGGTTTATGTACGTATGTTAGCTGGGAGCCAAGCTGATGCTATGAAATCCATGATTTTAGTGTAAATGTAGTGTATGCATGCTTTTAAATCAGATTAAATGTTGCATTTATACAATTTCAAAGTAATAATCTCGCTTATTTTATTTATAGGAAATGGATCATGGTCCGAATGTCAGTTTTTTGGATGTTTACGCTAGCACCCATGTTCGGACTCCTACAGCGCCCGATCAACCTCCACAATGGGTTGACGATCGCTCTGCTAATGCCTTTGTAAGTAAACTATCATTAAATGACTTGATTTTGAATATGTAAATTTATTTATGTACCTTACATTGTGTATATGATTATAATTGTTTGTTTTATTTTGACAGAGTGCATATCAAGCCGCCGTTGTTCCCGAAGGAACGCCTCCCGGCGAGCCCATTCCCTTCGTGCCTGATGTTTGGCGCTCGGTCACCTCTGAGGGACATCCAAAGAGAGGAGCCCGAGTGTTAGGGATGGGGGATCACGGGCGGCAATGCCCGTCGACGTCGACCGGCCGTCGGCCAAATGTTGTCCCGCCCACGTATCATGATCCGAGGGTCGACACTCTGCAGGCTGAGTTGGCTGAGGAGAGACGCGAGCGGGCAAAGCTTGCGGAGGCTTTGGCGGCTCAGGCGCAGATGCAGGAGGAGAATGATCGGCGTCATGCAGAGACTGAAAGAACATTGGCGATGTTGATGGCTCGTATGGACCAGGACCAGGGTAATGTTTAGTCTCCCCCCTAATTCCCCCCGAGTTGATTACATACTATTTTAGACTTGTTTGTAATAACATTTGTGATATTTGGTACCCACGGGAGCCCCGGCCCCCTCCTCCCTCCCTCGATCCCCCCTCCCGAGTTTAAGTACTATTTTAGACTTGTTTGTAATTTGGTAACCGCAGGAGCCCCGCCCCCCTCCCCCACCCTCTCCCCCTTCCCCCCCTCCCCCCCTCTCCCCTCCCGATTTGGTATGGTGATATTTAGTTTAGTTTGGTACGCTGATATTTGATTTTTAGTTTTTATAGTTTTCGTTTTATAAATTGAATTGTTATATCAGGTACAAAAAAATTTGGTTAATTGATATTTTAAATTATTTTTTTTTAATTTATTTCAGTATCAGCGACAGAAATTTCCGTCGCTGAAATTAATTAATTTTTATTCCAGCGACGGAAATTTCCGCCGCTATATGAATTAATTTAAATTTAATTTTTGATTATAGGGGCGGAAATTTCCGTCGCTGGAATAAAAATTAATTAAAATAAATTAATTTCAGCGACGGTAATTACCGTCGCTGAAATTAATTTATTTTAATTAATTTTTATTCCAGCAACGGAAATTTCCGCCGCTGAAATCAATTTAATTTAATTAATTTTTATTACAGCGACGGAATTTTCCGTCGCTGAAATCAAAATTTAATTAAATTAAATTGATTTAACGGCGAAAATTTCCGTCGCTGTTTCCATTAAATCACCGGCGGAATTAATTTCGTCTGTAAAATCAAAATATACCGGCGGAAATTGAGCCGTCGGAGACCAGCGGCAGGACAATAGCGGCGGACCAGCGACGGATTTTTCCGTCGGAGTTTAATTATAGCGACAAATTTGGATTTAGCGACGGAAATTTCCGTCGCTAAAACCTGTCTTTCTGGTAGTGTGGGACGAGTGTATCAGAGGATTTGTCCTGAGGGACGACTCGTCCCATAGGGGACGACTCGTGCCTATAGGGGACAACTCGTGCCTTGGGTTTGTACTAACTATTCCCCGTAAAGGGGACGAACGTATCTGAGGAAGTGTAGAAGGGGACGACTCGTGCCCTGGGGGACGAGTAGTCCCGTCGGCGCTGATAGGTACGTAAATGACTTAAAATTAGGGTTTTCTAAATGGGAAAATATTTATAGCATATAAATACTAACCCTTGGTTGCCCTAGCAGTCACACTCACATTTTTGGGTTTAGAGAAACACAAAAAGAGTGATTTTCAATTGTGAATTGAGAAATCAAAACACAAATTCCATATTTCTTCATTGATTGAAAGGAGTTTCAATCAAAGGATCTAGCAATCCACCTAGAACTGTTCTAGGGTTCGTTCAATGCGTGGATACACATAGATGATCTTCGCCAATCAAGATCTAACGTTCGTGATTCAAGGATCGTTCATAGAGGATTCACAAGATCATCAATCTGGAGTTGGAACGCGTTTATCAAAGACAAAAGCACACAAGGTTGGTTATTCTATTTCATCTTTCTTAATTAATCATCTAGAACGGATCCTTGGCTCCGGGTTTTCGAGTTAATTTGCTTTCTTCCGCTGCGCATGGGCCCTCGAAACCCATTAGGCCCACCATCCCCAATGAAACCAGGAAATAAATTCAGAAGGGATAACAACAAATATTGTGAATATCACAAGGATACGGGTCACACTACAAAATTGTATGAGTCTGAAACGTATCATTCAGAAGTGGGTCGACGATGGTAAGCTCGACAGGTATGTGAAAGCCGCTCAGCCTGGCGAAGGTGAGCGAGCTGTTGGTGGTATGCAAGCACCAAGGCAACCTAGATTGAATTTGGGAGTGATTACAGAGCAAGCTAGCAACACTGCTTTGAAGAACAATATTTTTCAGCTCAACAAAGCCTCTCACGTGCCGCCTAGAAGCTACATCAGGGATGAGGTTATCAGTTTCTATCCGGACGAGCTAGCGACTAATATAGCGGCCAGAGAGCAAGTTCTCGTTATCCCAGGGCTGATTGATGGGTGTACGACGAGCACACTCTTGATAGACACGGGGGCCTGCAAAGACATTCTTTTTTACAAAACGTTCAAAGAAATGGGACTCTCAAAGGAGCAGCTGTCACGATATGATGGTCGACTTGAAGGCTTCACCAACCATAGGGTGGACGCAAAGGGGCAAATCGAGTTAGACGTTGATATAGGACAACATCCATTCAGGGTCACTACTAAGGTAACCTTTATTGTTATTGATGTAAATAGTGATTATGCTGCTATTTTGAGTATCCCTGGTCAGGTCGCACTTGAAAAGGTGGCCTCCATCCTCCATCAACGAGTTAAGTTTCCCACTCTAGCTGGAGTAGGATGCGTGCAAAGTACAGCTTGAGCTTACCTTGATCATGTCCTACGAATGAGAAATAAGAGGGAGCTAGAGGTTGAAACTCCTGAGGGATACTTGAAGCTATCAAATTCTGTCACCACTACTTCGCGACTATCTACAATCACCTGCGTGGAAGAGGCGACCTATCACTCACATGACGATGTCATGACTGAGTCGACACGTCCCTCCCAAAACACCATGGTCGATTCAGATGCAGTTATGGTCGACCAAGTCTTCATAGGCGAGCTATGCCTACAGATCGACAATAACTCGGTGGCCACCACCAGTGAGATCGCAGCTGAGCTGGATGACATGATTATTGAAGAAACTCCATACTTGGGGGCTGAAGAAAAATAAAGGGTTCGCGAGATCATTATCGAGACCCTATAGTTTAGAGATGGTCCGGAGCTTGAAGCTGTAGACGAGCTAGAAGCAGTGATAACAAATCCTTCTTATCCCGAACAAAAAATTCAGATTGGTAAGCAGTTGTCAGCTGAAAAAAGAGTAGAAATTGTTGAGCTACTAAAGAAGAGCAGTGATGTTTTTGCTTGGCGAGTAGAAGATATGAAGGGAATAAAGGAGGAGGTCGCTGTTCACAGGCTAGAAGTCAATCCGACTATGAAACACAAGGCACAGAAGCTGCGAAACTTTGCTCGCGATAAAGAGGAAGCGATCAAACTTGAGGTACAAAAACTTTTAAGTGCAGGTATCATCAAGGAGGCCTCTCATACTACCTGGCTAGCTAATATGGTAATGGTGAAGAAATCTAATGGCAAGTGGAGGATGTGTGTCGACTTCACCAACCTAAATCTAGCCTGCCCCAAAGATAGTTATCCTCTGCCTCGGATCGACAAGCTCATAGATTCAATAGCTGGGCACACCACATTAAGCTTCCTCGACGCTTACTCGGGCTATCATCAGATCAAGATGCACGAGGATGATGTAGTAAAGAAGGCTTTCTAAGCTGCTGGGGGTATCTATTGTTACACTATGATGCCGTTCGGTTTGAAGAATGCAGGAGCGACCTATCAAAGGATAGCCTCACAAATTGGCTAAAACATGGAGGCCTACGTCGATGATATGGTCATCAAAACAAAGGTCGTATGTCACGTGGTCGACCTAAGGAAAACGTTCGCCAATTTACGAGCAAACGACATGAAGCTTAATCCTAGCAAGTGTGTGTTCACTGTGGCAGCTAGCAAGTTTCTTGGCTTTATGGTTTCTCAACGAGGTATTGAAGCTAATCCAGAAAATATCAAGGCTCTGATCGACATGAAGGAGCCTACAAATATCAAGGAGATGCAGCGACTCAACGGTAGGGTTGCAGCCCTAGGTCGCTTTATAGCTAAATCGGCGAAAATATCTCTCCCCTTCTTTAAATCATTGAGGAGGACGAAAAATTTTGAGTGGACGGCCGAATGTCATTCGTCGTTCCAGTAGCTTAAGGAGTATCTTGCCTCTCCGAAATATGTAATTCCCACTTAAACTTGACATAAGTTTCGTTTAAGACCGTTCGATTCGCGGTTTAAACCATTTACCAAATCGTTGAAACCGTCAAATCGTGGAACGGCGGTTCAAGGTTCGAATCTGGTCCGAGGGTATTAAACGGCGATCATAAACGTCGGTTCGACCGGCACATTTTCAAAAAATATTATCCTTTAAATTTTTTAATTTTAATTTTATTTTTTATTGACTAGGAAAAAATATTTTAAACTTTTTTTATTACGGGTTTTTTTACGAAGTGTAATATAAAAAAAAAATATAGAAACAAAACTAAACAAATGAAAGTATATAAAAGAAAAGAGGGACAGACTATCCTTTAATTTTTTTATTGACTAGGAAATAATATTTTAGACTTTTCTTATTACTATTTTTTTTACAAAAATTAATATAAAAAATATAGAAAAAAACTAAACAAATGAAAGGATATAAAAGAAAAGAGGGACGTACTACCCTTTAATTTTTTTATTCACTATGAGATAATATTTTAGACTTTTTTTATTACTGAATTTTTTTACAAAAGATAATAAAAAAAAAGATAAAAAAAACAAAAAAACAAATGAAAGTATACCCTAAACTTTAAATCTAAATCATATACTACATATCCTAAATCCAATTCATCTACCTTAATCTCATATATATCCTATTCCCAAACCTTAAATCTAAATTATATACTCGATATCATAAACCCTAATTCATCTACTTTAGTGTGAGTTTGAGAGTGCTTTTTTGTGGCTTATAATCACTTTTGAAGCTCAAAATCACTTTTAATAGTGTTTGGATAACAATAGTTATTATGATTTTAAGTTGTTAAAACGCAAAAAACTGTGTTTTCGTAGAAGCAGCTATGACTCAGCTTTTCCTAAAAGTGATTCTTAGAAGTTGTTATTTGTGTTGTTTTTACAATAATAACCTCTATCTCTTTTGTACATTTATTATATCGAGATACATATCATAAAGATCATTTTTGATATTTATCTTTCATAATCAGTTTTGAACATATACTATCCAAACATACTTATAAATTTTAGTATTAATTTATTACAAATAATCAATTTTTCTAGAATTACTTTTGAAAAATCACTTTCAGGGAATCAGAAGCAATGTCAAACTCACCCTTAATATCATATATATCCTATATCATAAACCTTAAATCTAAACCATATACTATAGAGTAGGTCTGCTGAGAAACGCGTTTCTCCATAACTATGGAGAAACGCGTTTTTAATAGCCAGAAACTATACATTTGATAACCAGAAGAAAATTTCTGGATATCAGTCTCAAAGGGTTCTGGATATCCAGAAGCTTTGAACGGATATCCGAAGCCTTTGAGATATCCGTAAAACATATTTGAAGCCAAATCCAAGGCCAAGACCACAAATTGCTTATCAAGGTTTCGGATATCCGTAAACCTTCAAATGTATATCCGTAAACCATCAAATGAATATCCGAAACATATTTGAAGCCAAATCCAAGGCCAAGACCGAAAATGCTTATTGAAGGTTTTCGGATATCCGAAAACCTTCAAATGTATATCCGAAACCATCAAATAAATATCCAAAACATTTTGAAAGTTTCTCGGATATCATTTTGAAGGTTTCGGATATCACTTTCATAAGCTTCGGATATCCTTTCAAAGGGTTACGGATATCCGTAACCTTTGAGGCGATATCCAAGTAATCATGTGACAAGGTCATGGCCAATACAAAAAGTTTCTGGATATCCTTTCAATAGCTTCTGGATACCCGTAACCCGTTTCTCCATAACTTATGGAGAAACGCGTTTCTCCCTAGATTTTACGTATACTATATACCGTAAACTTCAATTCATCTGCCTTAATCTCATATGCCCTATCTAAATCATATACTAAATATCCTAAACCCTAATTCATCTACATTAATTTCATAGATACCCTAAACCTTAAATCTAAATCATATACTTCATATTCTAAATCCTAATTCATTTACTTTAATCTCATATATACCCTATACCCTAAAACTTAAACTTAAATCTAAATCTAAATCATATACTATATATCCTAAACCCAATTAATTTACCTTAATCTCATATGCCCTATACATTAAACCTTAAATATAAATCATATACTTTCTCTGTCCCACTTCAAGGGTCCTATGATAGTATTTCACGCTTCTTAAGATTTTTTTAAAAAAGGAATAAAGAATTGCAAGTGGGTAGAAGAATAGAGGAGAGAGAATGTAAAAATTAAATCATTTATGATAAAACTTCTTTTTGATTGTTTTTTTTTGTAAATATGTTAACATTATAAGGGCATAATGAATAGTTTTTTTGTAAATATATTTACATTATAAGGATATAAATGTTCGAAACACTGTTCAAATTTTGCCATTTATGAAATGAGACTCTCAGTCTAAGACGGATCAAAAGAAAAATATGACTCTTAAAGTGGGATGGAGGAAGTACTATATACCCTAAACCATAATTTATCTACATTAATCTTATAAATACCCTATACCCTAAACATTATATCTAAATCATATAATTGCATACCATAAACCCTAATTCAAAAAATATTACCCTTTAATTTTTTATTTTTTTATTGACTAGAAAATAATATTTGAGACTTTTTTTATTACTGGTTTTTGTTACAAAAAGTAATATAAAAAAAGATAGAAAAAAAACTAAACAAATGAATGTATATATATAAGAAAAGAGGGACGGACTATCCTTTAATTTTATTTTTTATTTTTTATTGAATAAAAAAATAATATTTTAAACAATTTTACTGATTTATTTTACAAAAAGTAATATAAAAAATCGAAAAAAATTAAACAAATGAAAGTATATAAAAGAAAATAGGGACGGATTACCCTTTAAATTTTTTTTAATTTTTTATTGATTAGGAAATAATTTTTTAGACTTTTTTATTACTGATTTTTTTTTTTTACAAAAAGTAAAATAAAAAAAAGATAGACAAAATTAAATAAATGAAAGTATATAAAAAAATAGATGGAGGGACTACCCTTTAATTTTTTAAATATTTTTTTATTGATTATGAAATAATATTTTAGATTTTTTTTACAAAAAATAATAGAAAAATATAGAAAAAAACTAAACAAATAAAAGTATATAAAAGAAAATAGAGACTGGATGCCCTATAATTTTTTTATTAAATAGGAAATAATATTTTAGGCTTTTTTTATTACTGATTTTTTTTTTACAAAAAGTAATATATAAAAAGATAGGAAAAAACTAAATAAATGAAAGTATATAAAAGAAAGAGGGTCGGGCTATCCTTTAATTTTTTTTTTAATTTTTTATTGGCTATCCTTTAATTTTTTTTTTTAATTTTTTATTGACTAGTAAAAAATATTTTAGACTTTTTTATTAATGATTTTTTTTTACAAAAGTGATATAAAAAACTAGATTTTTTTTTTCGAAATATACTTTGGTTAAAAAAAAAAGAAAAAACAAATAAAATAAAAAAATTGTCAGAAACCGTGACAGGAATCGAAAACCGTGAATCGTAATTTGACGGTCCGATTCAAATGATCCTTTCGTCCAACTGACAATTTTCGATCGAAAATCGGCGATCCGGTCCGACCGGGCACGTCTATTCCCACTCATTCTTTGTTGCTTAAAGCTTGCCCTCCTTATCCCCTCACTCGCTCACTCTCAATTTCTCTATCTCTCTCCTCTCTCTCGTCTCTAGTTGCAGCATCAACACATGCACAAAAACACAGTACACTGGATCGTATGTGAAAGGAAACAAATTATCCACAGAGGGAGAGGGACTGTTAAGTTGCTAGCGCCCCCATGAAAGAGAAAGAAGAAAGACCCACATAAAGATTAAATTAAGGTTCCATCACACACACACACCCTCATATAAAGAAATCTTTAGAGAGAGAGAGAGAGAGAGAGAGAGAGAGCGCGCTAGATTCTCTACTCTGTGTGTGTATATTTCATGTGATCATGGATGGAGGTGATGATCATTTCCACAGACCTAATTTCCCATTCCAATTACTTGAAAAGAAAGACGACGAACCCTGCTCTACCTCCAGCTACCCTTCCCTCGCCATCTCCACTGTCGACAACAACGCTCCTTCTAACCGCTCCAACTCTAACCTCCAAATCGTCACTGCCGCAGACAACTCGTTGGCGGAGACGTCTAAAAAGCAACCGCCTAAACGAACCTCCACCAAAGACCGTCACACTAAGGTTGACGGAAGAGGCCGTCGCATCCGCATGCCAGCCCTATGTGCCGCTAGAGTCTTCCAGCTGACGAGGGAGTTAGGTCATAAATCCGACGGTGAAACTATCGAGTGGTTACTCCAACAAGCTGAACCCGCCGTTATCGCCGCCACCGGCACCGGTACGATTCCTGCAAACTTTACCTCACTCAACATATCTCTTCGGAGCTCCGGTTCAAGCATGTCGGTTCCGTCTCAGCTACGGTCAACGTACTTTAACCCTAATTTTTCACTCCCACAACGGAGAAGCCTATTTCCGGGATTCGGATTATCATCGGAGAATTCATCGACGTTTTTGAATTACCAGTCGCCTAATTTAAACCCTTTGTTAGAAGCGAAGCAAGAGATGAGGGAGAATACGGTGGAATTATCAGAGACAGAGGAGAGCATGGGAAGGAAGCGTAGACCTGAGCAAGATTTGTCCCACCACCAAATGGGAAATTATCTGCTACAGCCGAGTACAGGGGCTATGGCACCGAGTCACCCTTCGATTCCGGCTAATATTTGGATGGTCGCTAATTCGAATAATCAAGTGATGAGTGGCGACCCAATCTGGACATTTCCAACTGTTAATAACAGCGCGTTGTATAGAGGGACAGTATCCAGTGGTTTGCATTTTATGAATTTCCCTACGCCGGTTGCGTTACTGCCAGGTCAGCAGCTCGGGAATAGTAGCGGCAGCGGAAGTAGTGGTGGGGGAAACGGTGGTGGCGGAAATAATGGTGGTTTCAGCGAGGGACAATTGAGTATGCTGGCTGGATTAAATCCTTACAGACCTATATTTGGGCCGGGAGTATCGGAATCTCAGGCGAGTGGCTCCCATTCACACCACCACGGCGGTGGTGGTAACGGCGATGATCGGCATGATACAAGTAGTCACCATTCATAGATTTATCATCCTCGCGATTTGTGTAGTTTGATGTGTAACACAAGTGAGGTTTGATTTGCTTCGAATTTTGAGGTTTTAATTTCTTTTTTTGCTTTTTTCTTTTCATTTTTGAATATTTCCATTTTTCGTGTGATTAATATTAGCCTTTTAGGGTTTTGAGCGAATGAACAACGAATATTATTTAAATTAATTTGGTTCATATGAAATATACCTAAAAATTGAAATTAAACAAGAAAAATGTGATCAAATCCTGAACAAATCTCCACAAATGAAAACATTTTAATATTTTTTTATTCACGAGACCCACTTATTATAATTACAATAATTATTCACTTATTATTTTCTACCCCACTTTCTCTCTCATATCATAATTTTAATACTCACAATATTTACTACACTATATACTTTCCTTAATTTCCATGCAATACCAAATATGTGCATTTTTCGAATGATACGAAAGAAGTAATTGTTTTTAAATTTGAACATGATAATTTTGTACCTGCTATGTTATGTTAGAGAAATGTTGAAGCCAAATGCAATATTGTGAGTTGCAATCATATCAATGAGCTTGCAAGTTATATATCTAATGTTTATTAAAAATTTTCAATCAATATTTTAACATGTTAACGTTGTTGATATATATAATAAATAATACAAATTAATTAATATAAAATATTATAAGCACATAATTTATAGAAAATATTACAAATTAATTTCCCAAAAAAAAAAAGCATTTACCCTATATTTTATATAATGAAATTAGTTATGTGAGGCTATGTGATTCAAATTTGCGAATTTGTCGACAGAGTAAACACATTTTAAAAAATGTAGAAGTTTAATTAGAACATTATGAAAAATATTAGTTCAATGAGAATATTTTTTTTAAAAAAACTAAAGTTTGGTGACTCAAATATAGTTTTTGCCTAAATTAAACATTTATTTGTAGACTTCATCCAACACTCTAATATTTAATCATCTATGTAAGAACATGGATTGCAAAATGTGTATACTTAATAAATATAAGTGACATGTAAACGCCATGTATAAATCATTAAAATAATGTTATTGAAAAGTATAGAATATTAATTAAATGTGAAATTACCTATTTATGATGGGAAGAATGGTAATTTCACACCGCTTAATTGAAAGGGTGCCAGAATTCTCGATTTAAGCGGCCAATTGTTTCCTATATAAAGAGGCCTACCATCAGCCTAGAAACAACTACATCATCCTTATATACTCTTTCCATAATCTGAGTTCAAAAGGAAGGCATTCATCATCAAGAAGATCTACATTTCCCTCCTTGTTTTTCTTCTTCTTCTGTTCCTTCTTTTGCAAGAACATCATCAAGTAACAAGATGGATTCAACAGGTATCACGCTTCCGCCTTCATCTTCTTCTCTTACTTAATCTAGACTTGAGTGCTTTTGGGTTATTGAAATAGGAATATTCCAACATGAACCAGTGCCGTAAGGAGATCTACTAGAGAAACAAGAAGTACTATTCTGAATATTTATGATGTGTATCTTGCGGAGAATGAGGACACCTTAGGTTTAGTGGGAGATAAACCAATCACCTTCCATGAAGCCATTAATAGTCCTAATTCTCATAAGTGGATCAATACCATAAATGAGGAGTTAAAATTAATAAAAGACAATGACGTTTGGAATCTTATTTGATCCGATTGCCTGAAGGTGCAAAACTTATTGGTTGTAAATAGATATTTAAAACCAAAAGGGATTCGCAAAGATATAAGACACGTCTTGTTGCTTGTTGCTAAGGGATTTACTCAAAAGGAAGACATTGATTATAAAGAAACATTTTCTCCGATATCTTCTAAAACCTCTTTTAGGATCATTTTGGCATTAGTGGCACATTATGATCTTGAGCTTCATCAAATGAATGTTAAGACAGCTTTTCTCAATGCAGACATTGAGGAAATCATCTATATAAGGAAATCAGAAATGGTGACCGATTCAGATCAAACTAATCAATTAGTTTGTAAACTTAAGAAATTCATTTATGGTCTCAAGCAAGCTTCTCGTCAATGGTATTTAAAATTTAATCAATTATTCTTTCATTTGGTTTTGAAACGAATCTTGGTGAAGATTGTGTATACCATAAGTTCAGTGGGAGTATATTTTAATTTTGGTCTTATAGGTGGATGATATTTTACTTGCTAGTAATAATAAGAACCTTCTAAAGGAAATTAAGAAATTTCTCAAATAAATTTGAGATGAAAGATCTTGGTGAGGCATCTTTTGTATTGGGAATCCAAATTCATCGTGATCATTCATGAGGTATTTTGGAATTATCACAAAAGAGCTATATAGAGAAGGTATTACAAAGGTTTAGCATAGAAAATTGTAAACCACTTGACACCTCTGTCTCTAAAAGAGATAAATTCAGTTTAAAGTAATGTCCTAAATTAAATTTTGAATTCAAGTATATGAAAAATATCCCTTATGCACCGGCAGTAGGAAGCTTAATGTATGTGCAAGTCTGTACTCGTCCAGACCTTGCATTTATTATTGGGATGCTTTGTCAATACCAAAGCAATTCGAAAAGAAGAACATTAAGTCGCATCCAAAAGAATGGTGAAGTACCTATAAAACATTAAACTACATGCTTATGTATAATCGGATCATTTTGAGATCATTAGGTATTCCGATTCTGTTTTACTGGATGCAAAGATGTCGAAAGACATCATATGGTTATGTCTCTTGTTGAAGAGAAATAAGTATAAAATGAACAAATAGATATACAACTTATAAGATCAAACTCCATGTTATTGGATCCATTTTTATAAAGCGTTATCTCTTTTGATGTTTCACGAGCATACTGCTCATATGGATGAAACGATTTTGATGATGCATAATATAGTGAGAGTTTGTGTTGTGCTTTATTTGCTATTTGTTTTATTCATATTGATCTCATTTGGTTAATAAGGACTAGTTGATGGAATATATGTATATGTTTTAATATATATTAATTAAGTGTTCCATGCTACACATATATACTTAATCTATGTTATTTAGTTAAACATATATATGTGATTAATGTGAGTTTAGTTGCGAATCAATTACAACGACTACCCCTTTAGTTCATATACTTGTAAAACTAATGGACGAGATTGTTTTAGAATGACAATGAAGTGTACATATGGCTTGTCATTTACATTATGAATATGATTTTATGAGGGTTTGTTAAAGTATAAACACATGTTTGGGCAATCCAAGTGGGAGATTGTAAGAACATGGATTGCAAAATGTGTATACTTAATAAATATAAGTGACATGTAGACGTATATGTATAAATCATTAAAATAATGTTAATATTAATTAAATGTGTAAAATTTTCGAGGTGGAAATTACCTATTTATGATAGACAGAATGGTAATTTCACACCGCTTAATTGAAAGGGTGTAGTCCCTTGATGAGGTGCCATTGTTTCCTATATATAGAGGCCTACCATCAGCCTAGAAACAACTACATCATCCTTATATACTCTCTCCATAATCCGAGTCCAAAAGGAAGGCATTCATCATCAAGAAGATCTACATTTTCCTCCTTGTTTTTCTTCTTCTTCTCTTTCTTCTTTTGCAAGAACATCATCAAGTAACAAGATGGATTCAACAGGTATCACGCTTCCGCCTTCATCTTCTTCTCTTACTTAATCTAGACTTGAGTGCTTTCGAATTATTGAAATAGGAGATGTTAGACACAAAATAAAACCGAGCTTGCATATTAAATTATTTCTTATTTCTCTTACATATACTCTTTTCGTTTCAAAATGATTTTTTCACTTTTTTTTATTCACATGAAGGTAAATTAAACAATAATTTTAGGTTAAGTTAATTATTCTAATGAATATTTTAACAATAACAAATTTCAAATTTTTATTACGATAAATAAAATTAATTTAAATTTATTGATTAAATTACTTTCATATTAAAATAAATAAAAATAATATTTTAAAATAGAGAAAATATATTGATGACGCAGGAAACGATCCAAATCAGTCTTAGTCCAGCAATATGTTGATTCATAGCAAATGTTACCTGAAACCACGAACAAACGACTAGTCGGGTTGGTCTACGATGGCTAACACCCTCCGGCGTGATGAGAAGATGTTGTGTTATGAGTTTATATAAATTTATATTGAACGACGTAATCTCAAAATAGCCAATAAAACATTACCTTTTAACGTTGGATATTATATGTTATATATAGTAGTTATGTAGGATTGTAATGAATCCCTTACATCGTGTAGACAATGTAGGCTTAACGATCTCCATGATTGTAGAAGACGGTTACGGGTTGGGTCGTAAATAGGCGCACGCGTCTATAGGTCGAGGTCGACAGAGTATTCGAGATCGTACTGACTTTGTGATTTAGCCAGATAGAAATTGTACAAGTAGAGGATCGTATGTGGGAACCAAGGATGATCGGACAATGAGCTAGGTCGACTGATATTTGTCGTTGGTGTTGTAGCAATTAAATTGACCTATTCCATGGTATTGTCTTTGTAACGTCATGAATTGTTGGGCTTCATTTGTTGAAATTTATCCGTCACTTTTATTCCGTTCATATATATTTTTGTATTTAGAAGAGTGGGCTATTGAAGTTCCATTATTCCAAATTGAATTGGAGAAAATAATTAATCCACTATATAACGTCGGATAACTTTACCCTTTAACAAAGTTTTTTTTAAAGGGATGATAACCTAATTTTAATATAATATTAGAGATAACCCAAGTTGATTATGATATTGTTTATCCATGGCAAGAAATGATGTCTTACTAATATTGGCAAAGAGTAAAAATATGTAAAGAAAAGCATATTTAAGTTGAGGGGTGATACTAACTTTTGTGTTGAACTTTCGCGTTTACAGCATTGGGTGAGGGCCATGATTAGGATTTTGCTTTCAGAAAGGAAAGGGCCCACTGGGTGGGACCCATTTCTTATCAGTCCAGGTATTGGGTCAGGTGGTGAGTCCCACCTGCTGCTAAACCAATGTACAAATATCACTGGGAAACAGTTGAATCATTCCTCTCTCTCTCTCTCTCTCTGTATAATTATAGAGGGGGGGGGGGGGGGCATTGCTGGCACCATAGAAGATCAATGGTGGGTTTATGATTGGTTATTTCAAAGGAGTATTTGCTATAAAATTGTAGGACCTGTATTTTTTCTACTATGTTAATTAGTTTCATCCCTAAATTCTAGGGTCTAGAATAAATTATATCATCTTGTTTATTTTTGTGTGATTGAGATTGATTTAAAAATTTTTAAGTTTTGTTTTGCTCAATACTTTCCTTCTATTTAGCAAAACAATATAGCGAAGCGACAAAATCAAAGTCATTAGGTAAAGCTCGATGCATCAGTTAAAAATTTTTAAATTTTATTACCGTTGTCTCTAATGTATGATCACTAGTACTAACACCCCGTGCCACCACCCCGTGCCGGTGGCACGGTGACGATATAGATATGTTTAACCAACAATTTCATCATTCACCCACAATTAACACTAATACCACCATAGCAGTCCACCATCATTTTCCACTTGTTGCAAATCCACCTTCAAGCAACCAACTTCAACCGCATAAAGCTTCTTTTGTTTTTATTGCTTCTTCTTGAGCAACATATGATACAATTATAAAACAATGAATGAGGCATATTTTGAGTAACTATGGTTGGTTTCTTTACCAATTTGTGCACTTAACTGCTCTCAATTACCCAAACACCAAAGGCAACAATATGGTCACAAAAAAAAAAAGAATCATGTGATGAAAAGGAAACCGCTCAATTGATTCGGTGTGTACAACTTCTATTTTATTTTATAAATGTGATAACGTATAAATACATATATTTTACGAAAATTCTTAGAAAAAAAAAGAGTGAATAAACGGAATACAGATATATACATACCGAGAAATAGGTGCGTTTCATTACGGCGCTTCTAACACTTATTAGGGTGAACTATAAATTAATAAATTAATGATGCGTTTGTTTTGGAGCCGAATAGAGGCCTGGATCCATGTTAATTGTTTACATATTCCAACAAGTACAACCTTTAAAAAAGAATTCTGCCCAGCAAGAGAGGAAACAAAGAAGGAAGAGAGATACCTACAGAAACTACTTCCATCACATGTTCATCAAACAATTTATATTTACACTTCCTCTTTAGCAGAAAGATAAAGTACTATATATCTATATATATATATATATATATATATATATATATATATATATATATATATATATATATATATATATATATATCTATTTTCTTCTTCTCCTTTGCGCATGACTTCTTATTTGATGGGTTTTGACTATGATCACGATTCCAAGACAATGTTTTGAAAATTAATAAAAGAAAAGCCTGCATTAGTAAACAGAAATGTGATTCAAAAGTTGAAAAAAAAACTGTGAGATGAATTACAGAAACTATAACAGAAAAATTAAAACAATCTTACTTGAATCTAAAGGACCAAATCTAATCAAAGATTAAAATATAACAAAAAATAGAAGGTATACATACTCAATTTATTCTACAACGATGTATATAATATCATCCGATTAGTAGTACCCCATTTCCCCTATTACACTTTATTGCTCGATCTCACAGACTTCTTCTCTATATCGCCCTAATCAATAGAAAAAACCTGCAGTGAGGAAGTAAAACACATGGGACTGAAAGAAGGTGGAAGGGGAAAAAGAGGAAACATGTGGATTTTAGAATTGTTTTGTGATCTATGAACGGGTGAAAGGTTGCAGTTTTAGGAGAAAGAAAAAACTTGTCTTGCGATTTTGAGAGGAGAGGGGTGGGGGAGTTAAAAGACGGTTGGGGAGGGTAAGAAAATTAGCCGTCACCTAAATGCCTGCTTTATATATGGATGTCGATTAAGCACAACTTGACCTCCCTTTAGGTTTGATGTTTTCCCAAATCCTAGCATCCTCCTCTCCTCTTGCCAATCACATGTACCTCCATTCTAAATTCCAACTCCGTTTCTAGACCTGAGACTTGTCCACTTCAACCATTTATATTTCTCTATGTTTTATACAACAACAAATAAATATAAATAAAAAAGACCCACCCCAAATAACCTACAAAAACTGAATCCCCAAACATATATTACAGGCCCACCACCTAGTCACTAAGGCTAACAAAAGAAATTACAAAAATAGGGCAATTTAGAATTCACAAACCTCCCTTATATCAAAGTTCAATGTTTTCAACTAAGTAATTTACTAATCCCTATAAAACAAATAAATATGTATCTCTACTGTTAGCCCCAACTTTCGATCTTGTGCAACATTTGACAAATTGGAATGAAGTTACAAAATAAAACAGTAAGTTATGATCTTACATTGGAGAGTGTCTCCACTTTAATATCAGTGGTGATGTTTTTGTTCTTCAATTGAGTGTTAACATCAGCCAAAAACAAATCACCTTTCTTTGTCCCAAATGAAGTGATAGCATATATTTAAGAAACAAAAAATAGTTAGAACATATATTGATAAACCATTTGAAACATTATCAATTCAATAATGACACCAATATTATTGAGACAATGAATTCTTTGTACACTAAACAATGTCCATAAAACCCCAAACGCAGATCTGGAAATTCCATCAACTAAAAGCCAATCCCTAACTTAAAAATTATAATGCTATATAAAAAAAACAATTGCTGACAATTAAAAGCCCTAGAAAACTACAAAAAAAAAGTCACTCCCATTGATAAATAGCTTTCCTCTCTGTTGCGAAATCAACAAAATTTAAATAAAACAATTACCTTTCTTCATTCTCTGTTGCAAAACCAAATAAATTCAAATCAAACAATTACCTTTCTTTGTTCTAGATTGAGAGTTCCGAAAGCACCAATCCGTCACAAACCATACACGAACTGAATGTGCAAAAAATCCAAATAACTTGCTGAACTGATGATTGATTTCGCAGGAACCAGATATGGCGGCAATGGCAAGATAGAAACTCCGGCAACCTGAGCACGAGATACAGTCTGGAGAGAGTAGGAACGGATTTGAGAGTGAAGGTGGGGAGTTATCACACAGTTGATGAAACTGCTAATCGCTTCCCGACCCTTCTTTGTGTTTTTATAAAATAAATCTCAGACACCACTTGAAACTCAATCCTAGCCACTCTTTGTCTTTTGTGAAATTAAATCTCAACCCTTTATTATGTGGCAGTTATTTTTGAGGTGTATTGTAATATAGATTACTTTACAGCAAACCGAATATAAAGTTATCATTCATTTTCGGACGAAGAACAAATAAAATAAAAAGTGGAACTCCTCTTGTTGTTGTGGAGAGTTTCTTGAGATTCAAAGCTATAAAATTGCACCAATTTGACGCAAACTCTTCCTCCAACATCTACACCATCTCAAATGCTATTTTGAAGCATACGAATTTTGCGCCAAATTTGGTGTAACTTACCTACTGTGCTATCGCTCTTTCCCATTTTTTATAATTTTTGTGAAATTAAAATTGTTTACTAATTTCTCTCTTCATGCGTGATGCACCCTTCCCTTTTTTTCACTGAAAGTATTCTACTTCGAGAAAATTACCTAATAGTCCCAGAGTAAAATCGAATCTACATCTTAAAACAACATATTATTTAATTTACATCCTAGTCTTATATAATATTTTATCAAATCATATATTCCCTCACCATTTTAAATGAAATAACTACACCCTCCCTCACTAACAAAATACACACACTCTCTCAAACACACACACACTTTCTCTCTCTAAATTTACTCAATCTCTCTTCGGTCACCCATCCTACTTCCGACGAACTCTTCCTAACCTCCGGCCACCCCTCCACTTCCACCCCAACTTCGGCGACCCCTTCCCTCCCTTTCCACAGTGTCCTATTGCCTCCTTCTCTTTTTAGATTAGATCTATTTTCTCTCTCTACCCTCCCCATTGTATCATGCCGAAGACTCATTTTTGTCTTAAAAATCCATCACCGGCAACGCCTATTACAAAACATCCACAAGAATTCTTCTCCCCGAGCAATCTTCCAAGGCAATTCTTCAAAATCCAACTCCGGCGACGCCTGCTAGACCGCAAACCTCCATCTCCGTTCAATCTTAGATATGTGAAACACTAACCTAATCTTATATGTGCCGCCGTCATCGTCGTCATCCCTCATCTCCGTTGCACTATCATTCATCCGCAACAACTCATCTCCGACCAGTCCAACCCAACGCTAGATCTGCCTTAGATGCTGAAGCTTGTCGAAAATTTTGCTTGGAAATATTTATCGGCATAATTGCTGATAACACATTAATTATGCTTGATTTTCTTGTTTCTGCGAGTTCCATATATCATATTTCTACTGATATATCAGTTCAATTGTTTGGAAAGCTTTAAGGTTTACTTTGAAATTTCATTGAGGTTCATTAGAACGGATCGTTAGTTTATCTGATCGATTTTTTTGATACATATTTGAATTCCTTCGCTTTGATATGTAATTTCCTGTGCTTAGGATTTACTTGGAGTCATAGATTTCATAGTTGTAATTGAGATCTGATTTTTTTGGCGTTAATCAAGTTTTTAGCTCTTAGATTGTTGAAGATGTTTGTTCTCAAGTGAACTTGTGTTGAAGAATATCACAATTAAGCAAAACTTCAATTTTCTTCAAATTTCTCATCGGATATATCCAGACTTGAAGATTCATTCGAGCTTTTCGTCCATAAAAATAAAGTATGCATACGAATCTAGATTTGGATCATATTAATTTGATTTTACTTCCTGCTTCCCAAAATTAATGTTTATTTTTCTAAAATATTTAGTCTCTGAAATTGTCACGGCCAGAAACACAAATGATATTCAAGGTGATATCAGTACCAACGATAGCACTTGAGTTAGCACACACACACTTTGAAAATAAAAACAATTTTATAAAAGAGATTGCAGCGAAATAAAGACACTATAAATTATATAAATTGAGGATGCCTCTTAGGCAAGACTTTATAATCACTTTATAAAAAGAATTACAAAAGCCGGATTGTGTTCCCTATAACTAATACAATGTAAGGTGTATGGAACAAGAGATAAAGAATGAAATCCAATCCTAGCCAACACACAACTTGATACCAAGGTAGTCAAGTGCGAAATTACAAGGGAGGATAGATAAAACGAACCACAAAGAACTCTATCTCTATATGCTTGAAGGTGTGAAGTGTGTAATTGGCATATCTTCAAGTGTCTCCTTCAATGCATATTTATAATCTTCAATATCTTGAAGGCTACTCAAATAAACAGCCTTGGCATGTCTTGTCATTGAGGGAGAGAGTGGGGAAGTGGGTTGGCTTGTTCCTCAAATTGTGCACCATTATCCCACCTCTGTAGCAACCGTATACTTGCTCTCCAAGTCCATGCTATACCGCCTTGTACTCCCAAGCTTCTCCATCATTGTACTCTCTTTGAATCAACAACAACTGCCTTGACAAAGTCTTCACACGTTTTTGTTGTTGTTGATACAAAGTAACTCTTAGAAAGTTTATGCATAACTTTCTCTTTTCCAAATTCCTCCACGTTTCTAGCTCATTCTTCCATCATATTGCAACCTGAAATATGGACATACAACATATACTATACATATCATATTAGCACATTAATACATAAATAAAAAATCAAGAAATGTACAACTATATAAATTCCAACACAGAAAATCATCTGAGATATCATCTGGAATCTGGGAAATCATTCAGGATATCATCTGCGTTTTACACTAACAATCTTCCCCTTAGTTGGATATTTCTTCTCAAACTTAATGTGCTGCAAACCTGCAATTTTGTCAGTCCAAAAAATAGAGCATAGAGCATAGAAATAAACTATAACATCTCCACGAAAATTAACTTCCCCTTAATCAAGGAGCCAATCTCAACAATGATTTATCAAAAGAAATTAATTGATTTCAAACTTAAAAAGTTTTCGAAATAAACTAAGTTAACCGCTAAGCAAATAAACCATTGTACCAAAATATCATCCAAGTAAGCAAAACTACCTAACGATTAATGTTTTAAACAAACCATCTAAATTGTTTTGCAACCAACATAAACAAAATATAAGTAAATTATTTTAGAACCACATTACAAAATAAAAAGAAATTGTTTAGTGCACCACAAACCAAATTCACCAACAAATTAGTGGCAACATCAACCTTCAAGTTCAACAACCTTTAGGTTTTCAAGCTTCTTCTTCTTCATACTCCTCTTCTTCTTCTTCCTCCTGATCTCCATCCCTATCACCTCCACCATCACTTGGGCCAGCACTGGTGGTAGCACCTGAAGTAGCACCAGCTCCAGCAGCTGTAGCAGCACATCCTCCCCCTGTTTGAGAAGAAATTTCATCAATAAACTTATCAGTTTCCTGCTTTATCTTGACCCACCCATCAACTAGTTCTCCAATTGCACTTGATTGCTTGTGCAAGAATTTCAGAACTGTAGTCTTTGGAATTGAAGGTGAAGTGTTGCCCAGAAGATTGAACACATTGGACAGAATAGTTGCAGCATCAGTTCCTGCAAAAGTACGTTTGGGAAACACCTGGGGAAGCACTTGGAATATCACGTGAGATATTACCAGGAAGAACAGAAGCTGAACCAACAGTTTTATCAGATTTTTTTTCCATGGAAGGTCCTTTGTATAAAGCCTTCCGGTAAAATAAGAACAACCCCGACATTCAAAGCCTCCTCGGCCTCGAGTGGCATTCTTCTCCTTTAACTTCGCAAACTAGACTTTGGCTCTAATAAGATGGAAAGCCAATATGCGCCTACATCGTCGGTAGATGAAGAAATTTCACAATGGGGATGCCGTCGAGCAGGGATGAAAGTCGACCTTAGTGATCTGACTGTGCCGAGTGGAATTGGTTTATTCGGGCTTCCTTAAGAAGCAAGCCATTGACCGATCTATGTGTTCTTTAATGGGGGACTTTTTATTCCTGAGATTACCTTGGCTGTTCTAAGATGGAAGAGTAAATTACATGTTACCTTTTTTCAGTTGAGAATCAATGGTATAATATTCAGGTTCATAGGTGAAGGAATCAGAGGCTTCAATAGGCAAGGATTGGAAAATCAGCACTTTGAAGATCAAAGAAGGATAGGGGAAAAAGGTAATATTCATTTCTTTCTTTCTACCCCAAGCTGCTAAGTGTTTGAACACTAGCCTTTCAAAGTTAATCCTATAATTTTTACCCAATCTGTATAGCATATTCGCATGCTCCAAGGTCACATTAGGTTCATTAGTGGTAGTGAGTCAATTGAAAATACAAAGCTTATGCAATACAGACACTACAAGAAAACTGATAGATACCGACGAAAATTAGCGACGGAAATAAATCCGTCACTATTAGCAACGAAATAGCAATGACCTAGAGTGAAAAACAAAAAATGAAATTAGGACGAGATTACCGACGGATTTAGTGACGGATATGCCGACGAATTTCATTCCGTCTATAATCCGTCGCCATTTTGGTGCCAAAATTTTGCGCACTTTTTTACAGACGGATTTATGACGGAATAGCGACGGATATTTTTACCTACGAATTTGAGTCATTGCTAAATGGTTTTAAATAATTATTAAATTTATATTTTAGGATAGCGATGGAATAGTGACGGATTTAATTACTGACGGATTAAAATTCGTCGGTAAATAAATTACTTATTATTACCGACGAATTTGAGTCGTTGCTAAATGATTTAAAATAATTATTAAATTTTTATTTTAGGGTAGCGACAGAATAGTGACGGATTTAATTACTGACGGATTAAAATCCGTTGGTAAATAAAATACATATTATTACCGACAAATTAAATACGTCAGTAAATAAATTACATAGCATTTACTTTTTTTTTTTGGATAAATAAAACTATTTGAGATGTTAGTTAGTATTGAATTTTTTTAAAAAAAAAATTATATAAAAAAAGTTAAGATTTTTTTTAAAAAATGAAAGTATATAATAGAAAATAGAGAGACAGACAATAGCATTTATTTTTTTAATTTTATTAATTTTTTTTGGATAAATAAAACTATTTGAGATGTTAGTTAGTAGTGAAATTTAAAAAAAATATATATAAAAAGAGTTACGAATTTTTAATAAAATGAAAGTATATAATAGAAAAAAAAAGAGATGGACAATAGCATTTACTTTTTTTTTTTTAATATTTTTTGGATAAATAAAACTATTTGAGATGTTAGTTATTAGTGATTTTTTTTTTAAAAAAAGTTATATATAAAAAAAAGTTAAGAATTTTTAAAGAAATGAAAGTATATAATAGAAAAAATAGAGACGGACAATAGCATTTACTTTTTTAATTTTTTTTTAATTTTTTTTGGATAAATAAAACTATTTGATATGTTAGTTAGTAGTAAATTTTTTTTTTTAAAGTTATATAAAAAGTTAAAATCTTTTAAAGAAATAAAGGTATATAATAGAAGAGCATGCATGTTAGCAAAGAAATTTCTCACCAAACTCTCATCATCTAAATTTGGGAGACCTAGAACTTTGTTAATGATGGCAGGAGTAAAAGTGTAAACCCTACCTCTCACAAATACTTTTTCATATTTCTCAGATCCCTCATTGTCTAACTGAGCATGCAGGTTAGAAAAGAAATTTCTCACCACTCTCTCAACAAAAATCGAAGCATGATTGTTTGCCTTCAAAAAATTTATGTCCTCTAAAAACTAAACCATCCCTTCCTTTTTCAGTTGGTCCTCATCAACATGCTTTTCTTTTAAAATTGTTTTACTCAAATTGTTAAGCCAAAATTCCATGTTTTTTTTCTTATAAAATTCCAAAGTTAGAAAAGGATTGGGAAAAGCATTATCCTCTTCAGTATGAATAAACTCATCACCAGATAATTCATGATCACTAGGAAAAGATTTCGAAGGAACAGAAGAGGGGACAGGTGTTACCTCAGATGATATCTTTCTCTTGGTAGCACTCGCTAAACCCTTGCTTTTGGCCTTTTTACTTTGAAACTCAGACAGAGTTTCTTCTTCTTCAGCATCCACCCAAGCATCAAACGAGTCCTCAGAAGGGTTCCACTTGGAAAATCCAAATATTTTGGGGGTAATTATTTGGGGTAGAATTTTACTTAACAATGCATTGACATCTTGGCTCACATGGTCCTTTAGCATCTTGATTCTTCAGCATCTTTAACATGACACCTTGAAGATGCAAATTCAACCCTTCTTATGTAGATTCAACAGTTCCTATTTTTTAGGGGATCATTAATGCGCACGGCTCAAAGACCAAGTCTCACACATTTCAAATACATTTCTATTGGAAGAGAAGACCATGTCAACGCTCCCTTATCTTCAGCAACCTGATCCGGATTTTTAAGAATATTCGGTTACACGTTGATTGCTTTATTAATTCTTGGGGTATAAAAGGAGAGATAGGGATAGGCGCCATGGACGGAAACTTTGTAACTCACACTATACTTTCACTTTTTACTCACACAACAGAAATTTATAAACATTTTTGGTTAAGGTAGGCTTTTCCTAAAGCCTCCCGAGGTTTTGTGCCGGAGATCAATTGATCAAGGGCTTTCCTCGTTACATTTTAGCGTAGCATCTTGAATTTTCTCATTCTTATACTCCATTTGTGCCCAAAATCATTCCACCGAAACTTCAATTTTAAAGCATACAAAAAATTGACCAAAACACTTACTAAACCAAATCCCTAATTCACTTGTTCCCGAAACATATTTAATTATTTTTTTGACAGAATTAAGGTGGAAGACTTTAGGATTGACTTGATAACGTGCACTGACGCACACGCTAAACATGATATCAGGACGACTAGAAGTGAGATAGAGAAGGCTACCTAACATGTAACGATATAAAGTAGGATCAACATCCTCACCTACTTGGTCTCTACCAAGTTTAAGAGAAGAACACATAGGAGTCTTAGATCTTTTTGCCCCCTCCAACCCAAACCGTTTCACTAAGCTTTTTTCATACTTGCTTTGTGAAATAAATTTCCCTTTATTAGATTGTTTCACCTGCAAGTCTAAGAAGAATGTTAACTCACCAATCATGCTCATTTCGAATGTTGATGTCATAGTCTCTACAAAATCTTTTAGACACATTTGAGACGTAGAGCCATAGACTATGTCATCAACATATATTTGAACAATGACTATTTCTTTTCCATGCCTTAAAATGAATAAATTCCTATCTGCTTCACCTCCTATAAAGCCATATTCAAGTAAGAAAGAGGTTAAGCCACCATACTACGCACGTAGATCTTGTTTCAAGCCATATAGGGATTTATCAAGACTATATACGTGGTTTGGTTGATGAGGATCTTCAAATTCTTTTGATTGTTCAACATAAATTTCTTCATTTAAGTAACCATTTAAAAAGGCAGCTTTAACATCCATTTGAAACAAGGTGATTTTTAGATAACAAGCTATTGCCAAGAGGAGTCTTATAGATTCAATTCGAGCTACTGGAGCAAAGGTCTCATCAAAGTCCACACCTTCAATTTGTGTGTAACCTTGAGCCACGAGACGGGCTTTGTTCCGAACAATATTTCCTTGCTCGTTCGATTTATTTTTGAAAATCCATTTTGTACCAATTACATTAGTGTTAATAGGACATGGTACTAAACACCAAACTTCGTTACGAGCAAATTGTTGAAGTTCCTCTTGCATGTCATGTATCCAAAAATATCTTTTAAAGCTTCTGAAACATTTTTGGGTTCTAAAGAGGAAACAAAACAGGAATATTTTACCTTATGGTATGTGGTGGACAAGCACACATACCTCACCATTTCACAGTAAATAAAAGGCTCATTATTCCTTGTTCGTACCTGTGAGCACCCCAACCCGGAACCTAACACGTGTCCCGAGATGTTAGTACCCGGTCCTAAAAAAAGGGGATTTTAATTATTTTTGGATGGATTAAGGTTGACAAAACCCTAAACATTTTCTTTTCTTCCTCGCGCCGTCAACTGCAGCTGGCGTGGAAATTACGCTTGGAGAAAGTGCCGATCGACCCTTCTTGGGAGTGCCGATCGACCCTTCTTAAAAGGTTCGATCGACCCTTCTCGGAAGTGCTGATCGACCCTTCTTGGAAGTGCCGATCGACCCTTCTTAAAAGGTTCGATCGACCCTTCTTTGAAGTGCCGATCGACCCTTTCCTCAGTCCAGCCCATTTCCCAAGCACTATAAATACGTGCACTTATTCCACATTTTCAACACACATTTATTTACCGGAGAAGTCAAGACTATACTTGATTTTCCCTTCCACGCATTTCCCAACATTCTTCAAATCTTGTTAGATTCGACCCCCAAAGCCTTGCTACAATTGGTAAGCCTTTTTATTAATATTCCGTTCTTTATTATTATTAGTACTGTGCAATATAGTTCATTTGCATGTTTAATATGTTTTAATTGTGCCTATATGCTAGATTTAGGGCTGTTTTAATATATTTAAGTATGCATAGCCGAGGATGATCTAAGGTTTCGTCCAAGAAACCCGATGGATCTAGGAACTATTTCTTTCCTTCCACCTTAGTAATAATCATCCCATGATCAACAATTCCCCAAGGATGAACGTTGATTAGTGCACCTTCTGAGGGCCTAAATCAAGGGTTCTAGGGTGTGATCATCAATTATTTCTTTCTCTCCCCTCCTCCTTATGCATGATCCCGCTTCTTCTATCTATTCCTGTAAACACCGCACACAACCAACACCCCACATGCTAGAAAGACCGATCCGTCGGGCAATAGGAGTGATAACGTTTCTTCTTCTGTTGTAACTTGACCCCCGAACCCAATCACATGTTTAGCCTTTTTTCAATGCTTTGGGCTGTATCAAAGCGGCGTGGCGACTCTCTTAAAATTAAACTAATATTTTTAATAGCATATTCATTAAGTGACACTCGCTTTAAACCATATTAAAAATATTAGTTTAATTTTAAGAGAGTCGCCACGCCGCTTTGATACAGCCCAAAGCATTGAAAAAAGGCTAAACATGTGATTGGGTTCGGGGGTCAAGTTACAACAGAAGAAGAAACGTTATCACTTCTATTGCCCGACGGATCGATCTTTCTAGCATGTGGGGTGTTGGTTGTGTGCGGTGTTTACAGGAATAGATAGAAGAAGCGGGATCATGCATAAGGAGGAGGGGAGAGAAAGAAATAATTGATGATCACACCCTAGAACCCTTGATTTAGGCCCTTGGAAGGTGCACTAATCAACGTTCATCCTTGGGGAATTGTTGATCATGGGATGATTATTACTAAGGTGGAAGGAAAGAAATAGTTCCTAGATCCATCGAGTTTCTTGGACGAAACCTTAGATCATCCTCGGCTATGCATACTTAAATATATTAAAACAGCCCCAAATCTAGCATATAGGCACAATTAAAACATATTAAACATGCAAATGAACTATATTGCGCAGTACTAATAATAATAAAGAACGGAATATTAATAAAAAGGCTTACCAATTGTAGCAAGGCTTTGGGGGTCGAATCTAACAAGATTCGAAGAATGTTGGGAAATGCGTGGAAGGGAAAATCAAGTATAGTCTTGACTTCTCCGGTAAATAAATGTGTGTTGAAAATGTGGAATAAGTGCACGTATTTATAGTGCTTGGGAAATGGGCTGGACTGAGGAAAGGGTCGATCGGCACTTCTAAGAAGGGTCGATCGAACCTTTTAAGAAGGGTCGATCGGCACTTCCAAGAAGGGTCGATCGAACCTTTTAAGAAGGGTCGATCGGCACTCCCAAGAAGGGTCGATCGGCACTTTCTCCAAGCGTAATTTCCACGCCAGCTGCAGTTGACGGCGCGAGGAAGAAATGAACATGTTTAGCCTTTTTTCAATGCTTTGGGTTGTATCAAAGCGGCGTGGCGACTCTCTTAAAATTAAACTAATATTTTTAATATGGTTTAAAGCGAGTGTCACTTAATGAATATTGTATTTCGGTCCAACTTTTCATGATTATTAATTTTAAACTTCCGAATGCGTGTTGCATCGGGACGGGGTATTCACACGAGTCGGAGAGTCCAAACTAAGAAAGACCACCTGTAATTTTTGAAAAAAAAAAACATTTGACTTAACTTGAAAAGTAACTAAACTTTAACATAAACATCCAAATACTAACTCGGGTCATCTCCACTTGGAGGAAAAGGGGTAAACAAGAACTAACTTCAAACCACTTAGTACAACTTTACAAAAGTTCCCAAAGTTATGTTTAAAACAAAGTTGCCATATATACAAACTCCACCAAGGAGCTAAACCAAAAGACAAATACAACTCTACACTAAGACATATATATACCCCATAACCCAAAATACAAATACAAACTCCGCACCGTCCTCACTGGCCGGGTCCTCCTGTCTCAGTCCGATCTAAAACATTAAAGGGAGAAGGGTGAGAATAAATCTCAATAAGCTATTATGAATGCACAAAATGCAAAGCAAGATGCAACACATACAAGTTGCATATAACATGTTGGAAAAGCCATAAACACATTCCATTACCTTGGTTTACCTTTTCCCGTCTGACCAATAAGTCGTACAATATTGGAAGATAAAACTCCACCAGAACCAATGCCAGATAACTGAGAGAGCTATTATGATAACTCCTCTCTTGTGAACTGCTTAGGCATATTCACATCTTATAAGACCCATTTTTCAGGGAACCATATAAAATACTAGCAACTCTGTAAGGCTTTTGGCTCAATACAGATGTTATAACCCCAATCTGTGGCCACAGAAGGGGACAGTCACAGGTATAACGTAATCCGATCACATTAGGTCACACTTTCCATAATTGATCGTATTCCGTTATAACCCTAAACATCAGCTGATTAACACAAGTTCAAGCACATAATAGTTACTTGAAATGAAATCCACCAAAGGAATAAGAATATAACAACATGGTAAAGCATACACATGTTAAATCAATACTATAGTGTAACATTCATTTCATACACTATATATATATACCAACCAATGCATATGAACTCAAGTAAGGGTCCAAGTTATCGTAAACCAGCCCTACATGAACAATATGCAATAATATATAACCTCTATAAAGGTCCAAGTTCAATTTACCAAGTTGGATTCACTTTGGTTAAGGGAGGAATCAAGGTTGTCAAGCATTTTTCGAACAATATTTAAAGTACTTCCACTACTCCATTTTAACCAAGTAAGACACCATTATGTACCTAAAGTGTTCTACTTTAATCAAAGTTAAAGATGGTTCACTTTGGTTCTAGGTTGAATAGGTTTCTAGGCCTTGGAAAGTTATTCAGAGACTGCAGGGTAGGGCATGACTCGTGCCCCATGGCACGACTCGTGCCCCCTAAACACCCCTTCAGCTACACTCATCCCAGCATAGGCACAAATTAGGCAAAACTCCAAGGGACGACTCATGCCCGACTTGTGCCCCAGAGCACGAGTCGTGCCCTCTGTATAGAATTCAGAACAAGGCTTGAACAACATCAGTCACCAAGCCAAATTGACATGTACCAAGTTTTACTCTGTTTTAAGTTGATACAAATCAGTACCAAACATTAATAATACCAACCCCAAACCATTCCATACTCTATCCCCTCCAATCCAACACCAACTAACATCATTTGAATACCATATCTTATCTCAATTTGCCATGCAACTAGAGTTATTAAGGAATTTACACCATAATATAACTACTAACCCATATTCTTACTATTTCAACAACCACTCCATACCCATTTCAATTCCACTTTTCCAAAACCCATGTTACTCCATAAAAGTTGTTCCAATTTACCAAAAACTTATTTATAAACATCAATAACAACAAAAATCAATGAATGAACAAGTTTTGAAAGGAATCCATAATAACTTACCTAAATGGTGAAAAATGGAATATTTATTTGATCCGCTCTAAACGATCCCCTCGCCGCCACGAACAAGAATCCGCGAACCGTTTTGAAAACGGAGAAGAAACGAAGTTGCTAGAATTTTTATAAGGAAGTTAGGGTTTACTTTTCTTTCTCCATGGAAATTGATTTAAGAAGAAGAAGATGGCTGATAAATTAAAATGACTTCCATATTTAATTTCCAAGGATAATGATCACCTTTTACACTAAGGCCCCTCTAAGAACCTAAAGAGTAAAACTACAACTTTAACTATTCCACCTTACCACTAAGCACCTCACACTTTATACAATCATGTTACTAAAATTTTCAATTATTATTATTACACCATAACACTTTCTTCTTATTCCACTTAGACCCTTTATCATTAGATTTAATTCATTTTCATCCTAACTTAACATAAATCATTCAAAGCATAAAATGATTATAAAACTTAGCAAGTAACACAACTAGCATAAAAGGCACAATATGAATACTAACAACCCACCCCACGTGCTCAACGGTTGCTAAAATAATGCCTAATATTAGGGTCGTGACACTCACTCCCCCTTAAAGAAAATTCGCCCCGAATTTTAAGTAACTTACTTGCACTCTCAAACAACGAAGAGTAATTCTCCCTCATCTCCGACTCTAACTCCCACGTAGCCTCTTCAATAGTATGATTCCTCCATAACACTTTCACTATCTTCGTTCTCAACTCTTTAACTTGGAACTCTAAGATTCACAAAGGCTCTTCAACATAGGACATATCGGCTTGAATCTCTTCGGGAGGTGAACTCAAAATGTGAGAAGGATCGTGGCAATACTTTCTTAACATCGACACATGGAATACATCATGAAGTAAGGAGAAGGATGGAGGCAACGCCAACCGGTAAGCTAGTTCCCCAATCTTCTCTATAATCTCAAATGGCCCAACGAACGTTGGAGCTAGTTTCCCCTTATTCCCAAACCTTTTGATCCCGGTCCTCGGAGAAATCTTCTAGAAAACCAAGTCACCAACTTGGAAAGATAAGTCCCTTCTTCGGTTGTCGGCGTAGCTCTTCTGCCTACTCTGAGCCGTCTTCAAACGATCTCAAATAACTTTGATCTTTTCCGTCGAATCTCTAACCAAATTCGGACCCCAAAGCTTGGCTTCACCCACTTCATCCCAACACATAGGCGATCTGCACTTCCTACCATACAACGCTTCATAAGGAGCCATCTCAATGCTAGATTGGTAACTGTTGTTGTAGGCGAATTCAACCAACGGTAGATGAGCCTCCCATAACAACTGAAAATCCATCACGCATGCTCTAAGCATATCCTCAAGTATCTGAATATTTCGTTCCATCTGCCCATCCGTCTGAGGATGAAACGCCATGCTAAAACATAACTTGGAACCCAAAGCTTCATGTAACGCCCTCCAAAATCTCGAAGTGAACCGCGGGTCTCTATCCGAAACAATGCTAACGGGAACTCCATGAAGTCTGACAATCTCTCTCATATACAACTGAGCTAATCTCTCCATCGAAAACTTAGTTGACACGAGAAGAAAGTGAGCCGATTTCGTTAATCTATCCACGATAACCCAAATGGCATCCATCTTCTTCGCGGTAAGAGGCAAACCCGTTACAAAATCCATTGAAATCCCTTCCCATTTCCACTCCGGAATATCTAATGGTTGAAGTAGCCCCACCGGTCTTTGATGCTCGGCCTTGACTTGTTGACATGTTAAGCACTTAGATACGAAATCCGCTATCTCTCTCTTCATCCCATTCCACCAATATCCTCGTTTCAAGTCTTGATACATTTTAGTACTACCCGGATGAACGACAAACTTGGACTTATGACCATCCTCTAGAACACGTCTCTTGATCTCCAGTGATGAAGGAACACAAATCCGGCCTTGGAAAGTTAGGTGTCCATCTCTATTCAACGCAAAATCCCCGGCTTTACCATCTTGAACTTGTCCCAATATTTTCTTCAACTCCGGATCAATTGATTGAGCTTCCATCAAATCTCCATACAAAGTTGGAACGGCTCGGACATTTGCAAAAATCAACTCATCTCTTGAATCTTGGGAACTCAAAGTTGACAAATAAGCCTTTCGGCTAATCGCATCCGCAACAACATTGGCCTTCCCCGGATGATAGGAGATCACGCAATCAAAGCCTTTCAAGAACTCTAACCATCTTCGTTGTCAGTTATTCAACTCCTTTTGTGTAAATAGATACTTCAAGCTCTTATGATCCGTGAAGATCTCAAATCTTGCCCCATAAAGATAGTGTTTCCACTTATGCAACGCAAAAATAATCGCAGCCAATTCCATGTCATGGGTAGGATAATTATGTTCAGCCGGTGACAACTTCCGAGAAGCATAAGCAATCACTTTCCCCCCTTGCATCAACACACATCCCAAGCCCTCCTTCGAGGCATCACTGAAAATGACAAAGTTCTCGCAACCGTCTGGAAGGGTAAGAACGGGAGCTGATGTCAACCTTTTCTTCAACTCTTCAAAACTAGCTTCACACTTGGAATCCCACACAAAAGATACATCTTTCCGAGTCAATCGAGTTAACGGAGTTGCAATGCGAGAAAACCCTTCAATGAACCTTCTGTAATACCCCGCTAACCCAAGAAAGCTACGAATTTCTATCACAGTTGAAGGCTGCTTCCAATTGACAACGGCTTCAATCTTGGAAGGATCAACAGATATTCCCGAACTAGATACCACATGCCCCAAGAAAGATATCTGCTCGAGCCAAAACTCACACTTACTGAACTTGGCAAACAATTGCTTTTCACGAAGAAGAGATAACACAATCCGTAAATGAGTCTCATGCTCCTCCCGGGACTTAGAATACACAAGAATGTCATCGATGAAAACCACAACAAAGCTATCAAGGTACGGCTTGAAGATATGGTTCATCATATCCATAAATACGGCCGGAGCGTTAGTCAACCCAAAAGGCATAACCACGAACTCGTAGTTACCATATCTCGTCCTGAAAGCTGTTTTGGAAATGTCGTCGGGTCTGATCTTCAACTGATGGTATCCGCTTCTCAAATCAAGCTTTGAGTAAATAACGGAACCTTGAAGCTGATCAAACAAATCATCAATGTGCGGGAGAGGATATTTATTCTTGATGGTTGCTTGATTCAACAGACGGTAATCAATACACAATCTCAAGGTACCATCTTTCTTTCGAACAAATAAAACCGGAGCTCCCCACGGTGACACACTTGGACGGATAAACCCCCGATCTAACAACGCTTGCAACTGAGTCTTTAACTCCTTCAACTCAGCCGGAGCCATTCTATAAGGCGCTTTAGAAATAGGTGTGGTACCGGCCACTAGATCAATGCAAAACTCGACCTCCCTATCAGGAGGCATAGAGTATTCGGTGGAAAAAACATCACCAAAATCCCTAACAACAGGGACATCAACTAACTCGGGGGATTTCTTACTTGAATCTACCACATAAGCCAAATACCCCGTACACCCCTTAGAAAGTAATTTTCTAGCCTTTAAAGCAGAGATGCATGAATACCAAACATAGACTTGTCGGCATCAAACACAAAAGTAGACATATCAGGTATATCAAATAAGACCTTCTTCCTACGACAATCAACCAAGGCATGGTATTGACTCAACCAATCCATACCAAGAATGACATCAAAATCCCGGATTTGTAACTCTACTAAATCCGCCGGCAATATATGCCCACCAATTTGCACATCACAACCATTATATATTAAAGAAGAAGTGAGGCACTCTCCCATAGGAGTCGACACCTCTAGCACATAAGGCATAAAATCAGGTAGTTTATGCAATGCAAAAGCAAAATGAGATGCAACAAACGAATGGAAAGACCCGGGATCTATAAGAATGCGGGCCTTAACTCCTGAGACAGGGACAATACCTCTAATGACAGCGTTAGGGTCAACCTCCCCTCTTCCTAAGGCAAACACTCACCCTTGAACCTTATCCTTAGGCTTTCCCTCAATATCTCTTTTAACTCCTCTTGGTCCACCCTGTCCACTACTGGATGCTTGCCCTCGAAGCTTGGGACAATTCTTCCTGAAATGGCCATCTCCTCCACATTCTAACCACTTTCCAAGCTTGCTCCAACATCTCTCCTCTGAGTGACCCAGCTTCTTGCAAAAACCACAAACATTCCCAAATGGTCTTGGAGGAATACGAGTCGCTGAAGTTGTTACATTTCCACTTCTTACTACCCCCGGGGCTAAGAACCTTGGTTGTCCTCTACCTTGACCCGAACCTTGACCTTGAAACCGCTGCTTGTTTCCACTTCCACCTTCTGACTTGCCCTTATGCTCCTCAATGTCGTTCTCGATCCGGTAGGCTCGGTTCACCGAATCCGGATCACCATTGAAACTCGGGGGATCCATCTTCACAAACTTTTCAAGTCCATGCCCTTGCCTACCTTTCGGTTGTTGTTGAGCTCTACCTTGGTTGGCCATATTCTGTAAGAAGACCCGGAACATGTCCATCATCTCAGCATTCGGATTACCATTTCCTCCTTCATTACCAACATTACCCTGTGCTCGATGCTGATCATCCTCATTCCCAGCCATTGGAACAAACACCTGCATCAAACACTCGGCGTCAGTTATCACAGACTCCCCCTTAAACTAGACATCTACCCTTGACCTCTAGACGAGGCTCTGATACCAACTGTGAGCACCCCAACTCGGAACCTAGCACGTGTCCCGAGCCGGAGAGTCCAAACTAAGAAAGACCACCTGTAATTTTTGAAAAAAAAACATTTGACTTAACTTGAAAAGTAACTAAACTTTAACATGAACATCCAAATACTAACTCGGGTCATCTCCACTTGGAGGAAAAGGAAACCAGAACTAACTTCAAACCACTTAGTACAACTTTACAAAAATTCCCAAAGTTAAGTTTAAAACAAAGTTGCCATATATACAAACTCCACCAAGGAGCTAAACCAAAAGAGAAATACAACTCTACACAAGACATATACATACCCCACAACCTAAAATACAAATACAAACTCCGCACCGTCCTCACTGGCCGGGTCCTCCTGTCTCAGTCCGATCTAAAACATTAAAGGGAGAAGGGTGAGAATAAATCTCAATAAGCTATTATGAATGCACAATATGCCAAGCAAGATGCAACACATATAAGGTGCATATAACACGTTGGAAAAGCCGTAAACACATTCCATTACCTTGGTTTACCTTTTCCCGTCTGACCAATAAGTCGTATAATATTGGAAGATAAAACTCCACCAGAACCAATACCAGATAACGGAGAGAGCTATTATGATAACTCCTCTCTTGTGAACTGCTTAGGCATATTCACATCTTATAAGACCCGTTTTTCAGGGAACCATATAAGATACTAGCAACTCTGTAAGGCTTTTGGCTCAATACAGATGCTATAACCCCAATCTGTGGCCACAGAAGGGGACAATCACAGGTATAACGTAATCCGATCACATTAGGTCACACTTTCTATAATTGATCGTATTCCGTTATAACCCTAAACATCAGCTGATTAACACAAGTTCAAGCACATAATAGTTACTTGAAATGAAATCCACCAAAGGAATAAGAATATAACAATATGGTAAAGCATACACATGTTAAATCAATACTATAGTGTAACATTCATTTCATACACTATATATATATACCAACCAATGCATATAAGCTCAAGTAAGGGTCTAAGGCATCGTAAACCAGCCCTACATGAACAATATGCAATAATATATAACCTCTATAAAGGTCCAAGTTCAATTTACCAAGTTGGATTCACTTTGGTTAAGGGACGAATCAAGGTTGTCAAGCATTTTCCGAACAATATTTAAAGTACTTCCACTACTCCATTTTAACCAAGTAAGACACCATTATGTACCTAAAGTGTTCTACTTTAATCTAAGTTAAAGATGGTTCACTTTGGTTCTAGGTTGAATAGGTTTCTAGGCCTTGGAAAGTTGTTCAGAGACTGCAGGGTAGGGCACAACTCGTGCCCCCTAAACACCCCTTCAGCTACACTCGTCCCAGCATAGGCACGAATTAGGCAAAACTCCAAGGGATGACTCATGCCCGACTCGTGCCCCAGAGCACGAGTCGTGCCCTCTGTCCAGAATTCAGAACAAGGCTTGAACAACATCAGTCACCAAGTCAAATTGACATGTACCAAGTTTTACTCTGTTTTAAGTTGATACAAATCAGTACCAAACATCAATAATACCAACCCCAAACCATTCCATACTCTATCCCCTCCAATCCAACACCAACCAACATCATTTGAATACCATATCTTATCTCAATTTGCCATGCAACTAGAGTTATTAAGGAATTTACACCATAATATAACTACTAACCCATATTCTTACTATTTCAACAACCACTCCATACCCATTTCAATTCCACTTTTCCAAAACCCATGTTACTCCATAAAAGTTGTTCCAATTTACCAAAAACTTATTTATAAACATCAATAACAACAAAAATCAATGAATGAACAAGTTTTGAAAGGAATCCGTAATAACTTACCTAAATGGTGAAAAATGGAATATTTATTTGATCCGCTCTAAACGATTCCCTCGCCGCCACGAACAAAACTCTGCGAACCATTTTGAAAACGGAGAAGAAACGAAGTTGCTAGAATTTTTATAAGGAAGTTAGGGCTTACTTTTCTTTCTCCATGGAAATTGATTTAAGAAGAAGAAGAAGGTTGATACATTCAAATGACTTCCATATTTAATTTCCAAGGATAATGATCACCTTTTACACTAAGGCCCCTCTAAGAACCTAAAGAGTAAAACTACAACTTTAACTATTCCACCTTACCACTAAGCACCTCACACTTTATACAATCATGTTACTAAAATTTTCAATTATTATTATTACACCATAACACTTTCTTCTTATTCCACTTAGACCCTTTATCATTAAATTTAATTCACTTTCAACCTAACTTCACATAACTCATCAAAAGCATAAAATGATTATAAAACTTAGCAAGTAACACAAATAGCATAAAAGGCACAATATGAAATACTAACAACCCAACCCCACATGCTCAACGTGTGCTAAAATAGTGCCTAATAATAGGGTCGTGATAGTACCCCTTCGTTTGCTTCTCCAATAGTCTGAGAAGAAAGATGATCTCTTCTGATCCTAGCTGGTGGATCCCTTCTTAAATCTCTATGCACATCAGCATTATCATATGATTGTTCGTCATTTTCAGTTGCTGGAATGGCTTCAGGTGATACCTGAGATGATATCCCTTCAGTGTCAACATTCTGGTCAGCACCCGTGGTATCACTTGCTTTACTTTGTTCCTCCAGCTCTTTCAGCAATATTAATGGAGATTCAAGCACTCCATCAGCTGTAACACTTGCTAAGTCATCAAAAACAACATTAACTGATTCTTGAATGGTTTTTAACCTAAGGTTATAAACCCTATATGCTCGACGATTCTGAGCATATCCAATAAATATTGCCTTATCACTTTTAGAGTCAAATTTAGCTAAGTAATCCCGATCATTTAGAACAAAACACACACACACCCAAATATATGAAAATAAAAAAAAAATTGGTATCCTACCATTCAAAATTTCATATGGTGTCATAGTTGTACTGGGTCTTAGAAACACTCTATTGGCCGTGTGACAAGCCATGTTTAAGGCCTTATCCCAAAACCTTTTAAAAATCCTTTTTGAAACAACATTACACGGGCGATTTCAAGCAAGGTCCTATTTTTCCTTTCTGCCACCCCATTTTGTTAAGGTGTTTTAGGAGCCGAAAATTCATGATTAATCCCTTTTTATTCACAAAAAGGTGAAAACAAAGAATTATCAAACTCTTTTCCATGATCAGACCTTATTCACATGTTAAGAGCACAAAACATGTTTTTGATTTTGGCATGTAAGATCTTAAACTTTTCAAAAGTTTATAATTTTTCTTTTAAAAAATACACCCAAGTGAACCTAGAAAAATCATCTATTATGACAAAATAATATCTCTTACCTCCTAAACTTTCAACCTCAACTGGACCCATTAAATCCATATGTAAAAGTTGGAAACAGTGAGTTGTTCCAGAGTACTCCTCATGATGTCGGTTAGCACTATGGGCAACACGTGTCTATTTACCTTTCAGACAATTCTCACATATGATTTTCTTACTTATATACAGGTTAGGAAGATCACTAATATCTTCTACCTTAATAAGTTTCACAATGTTACGAAAATGGACATGACCCAACTTTTGATGCCACAAGGTAGCATCATCTACTCTCACAGAATGACACACTTGTTTATCCTCAACAAGATAACAATTATTACTTGACCTAGTACCAGACATAACACAGTTATTGGTACAATCAAAAACTTCACAAGTATTTTTATTGAATTTCATTTCAAGATTGTCGTCACAAAGTTGGCTAATACTAATTAAATTAGTTACAAGTCCATCAACTTGCAAAACATTTTTCAAAGCAGGAAATCCAGGTATATTTAAAATGTCTTTTCCTACTATATTACTCCTGCCACCACCACCATATGTTACACTACCACCTTGAATAGGTTCATATTCCTTTAAAAACATTTTTGTTCCTGTCATGTGACGTGAAAAACCACTATCAAAATACCATGAACCTTCAACATTAGTTTTTAAGGCAGTGTAAACAACAACACATCTCAGGTTATACTTAGGTTTCCATGCTTTCCTACTTTGATTATTTCCCTTCTGACTGCAAGTGATATCTGACGTGCTAGGCAACACTCCAGGTAGCACTGAAGAACTGTACTGTTTCTTTAAAAGCGTTTTACAATCATTTTTTAAATGTCCAGTAGAGTAGCAATAGTTACATACTCTAGTTTTGTCAGAAGGCTTATCTGAAGACAATAGTTCTACATTATCCCTTTCTTTAACAAAAACTATTTTATCTTCCTTATTAGCCAAAGTAGATGTAATAGCATTTAAAGACTCTTGAAAATCCATACCTGCCTTTAGTGGTTTGCTAAACCCAAGGATTTCATCCAGCTTGGAAGAACCCATGTTGAGTTTTTTAAATGTGACCTCGGCTAGAGTAAGCTTGACCTTGACTTTGTCCAGCTCCGCATCCTTTTTTGTGAGTTGAACTTCCAACCTAGTCAAGCCATCAGTCAGATCTTGAACTTCTTTGGACAGAGACACCACCTTCTTGTTCTCTTTCTTCCATTCGTCAAGCAACTCTTTGCAAAGGTCCTTAAGACCGCAAATGAGTTCATTCTTGCTGAACTCCTTACTATGTTCACCCTCTTGTGAACTACATGCATCCATGTTAATAGAACCCACAAAACAAACAACATTTACTAAATTAAAATTGGTATACCTGCTGGATGATATCTCAGGTGCTATCTCAGCTTGGATATCACTTGAGGTATCACTGTCAGTGTCCGAGTCACAATTTGTGACCACCATTGCTGTTTGATCTAAATATTCAGATTGATTGGTCTCCTAGCACACTCGTTAGAGTAATGACCCCACCCAGAACATGCGCGACATTGGATTGATTCAGGTACTTCGAATCAGATCTAGATTGATCTTATGATGCTCTTCTTATGAGACCACCTTTCTGAGTAGATGGAAATGTCCTCTTCGGCATTGAATTGTACATCTTGGTCTGTTGCTCTTTAGCCTTAACCTGCACATTTTCTTTGTTAAACTTCTTTAACATAGAATTATATTTCCTAGCAAGCAAGGCAACAGTAGCATCTTCACCTAATTCCTCAAAAATTTTGTCATCCTCATCAGTTGATAAATTTGAGGATTGAACTTTTAAAGCAACACTCTTGCCTTTAGAAGCTTCATTTTGCTCGACAAGGTTTGACTCAATTTTTTTAAATGCTCATTAAGAAATTGATGTCCATAGAAGAAAGGTTGTGAGCCTCTTCTATAGATGAAATTTCATATTAAAACTCTCAGGGAGAGTTATAATATCTTTTGAAACCAATTGTTTATTTGTAAAAGGTTCACCTAAAAGTTGACACTCATAAGCAATGTCAAACAATTTTTCAAAATAAGAGGAAATGGTATCATTTTCACCCATTCTTAACCTTTCAAACTTGCTAGTAAGACCTCTAAGTTTGTTTTCACGCACACTAGAATCACATTCACAAAACCTTTGTAAAATATCCCAAGCTTTCTTAGCAGTGAAACTATTTTGAACAAGTTTAAAAGTGTGCATGTCAACCCACTCAAAAATAGCATTAAGAGCCTTCTCATTGTAGTTAGCAAGGACAATCTCTTCATTAGTCCACTCACCTTCAGGTTCAACCTGAATATCACCATCCTCATCAGGAGGTAACAGTGGAAGAGAGTATCCATTAACTACAGATCGCCAAGCTCGAAGATCAATTGATTTGATATGCGAGCGAAGACGGATCTTTCAATATGCATAATTCAAACCATTTAAAACAGGAAGACGTTTTTTGTTTGGATTTGCAGGATCTAAAGCCATGACACCTAGAACAAGCACTTAGTATCGTCAAGTGATCTGCTGTGATACCAATTGAAATTGTCACGACCAGATATAAAAATGATATCCAAGGTGATATCAGCACCAACGATAGCACTTGAGTTAGCACACACATGCTTCAAAAATAAAAACAATTTTATAAAAGAGATTGCAGCGGAATAAAGACACCAAAATTGTTTTTCTAAAGTTATATAAATTATATAACTTGAGGATGCCTCTTAGACAAGACTTTATAATCACTTTATAAAAAGAATTACAAAAGCCGAATTGTGTTCCCTATAACTAATACAATATAAGTTCTATGGAACAAGAGATAAAGAACGAAATCCAATTCTAGTCAACACACAACTTGATACCAAGGTAGTCAAGTACGAAATTACAAGGGGGTGGATAAAACAAACCACAAAGAACTCTATCTCTATATGATTGAAGGTGTGAAGTGTGGAATTGGCATATCTTCAAGTGTTTCCTTCAATGCATATTTATAGTCTTCAATGTCTTGAAGGCTACTCAAATAAACAGCCTTGGCATATCTTGTCGTTGAGGGAGAGAGTGGGGAAGTGGGTTGGCTTGCACTACCAGAAACTGGTGCTTTAGCAACGGAATCAACAACGACAGAAGCATTCCGTCGCTATTTACCGACGAAAATTATGCTATAGCAACGGAATGATTTTGGCGTCAAATTTATCGACGAAATTCAATTTCGTCGCTAAATTCTGTCGCTAAAACGAATATTCCTCGAATATTCGTTTTTTTATCGCCACTAAATTGGCGTCAACTTTACCAACGGAATATTCTGTCGCTAGTTCTTTCTCACCGACGAAATTATTTCGTCGGTGAAAAGATATTTTTTTTTTTTATCAGCGACGGAATTATTTCGTCGGTGATTATAATATTTAATTTTAATTTATTTTTAATTAATCAGCGACGGAATAATTCCGTCGGTAAAAATTAAATGGTTTTTTTTAAATAAATCAGTGATGGAATATTTCCGTCGGTGATAAATTAATTTTTTTAATTTATCAGCGACGAAATTATTCTGTCGGTGATTTTAATATTTAATTTTTAATTTTTTTTAATTTAACAGCCACGGAATAATTCCGTCGGTGATTATAAAATTTAATTTTTAATTATTTTTAAAACTAATTAGCAAAATAACTAATTGAAAACATTAAAAAATTTAACTGAAACGTTAGAAAATTGACTGAAATTTATAAAACTAACTGAAAACGTTAAAAAACTAACAGAAAACGTTAAAAAACTAACTGAAAATGTTAAAAAACTGACTGAAATTCTAAAAAACTAACTGGAAACGTTAAAAAACTGACTGGAACTTCAAAAAACTAACTGAAAACATTATACCCTATACCATATACTATATACCCTATACACTATACCCTATACACTATACACTATACCCTATACACTATACTATATACCCTATACACTATACCCTATACCCTATACACTATACACTATACCCTGTACCCTATGCACTATACCCTATACACTAAACCCTATATATACCCTATACCCTATACCCTATACACTATACACTATACACTATATACCCTATACCCTATATCATATATCCTATACACTATACCCTATACCCTATACACTATACCCTATACCCTATACACTATACCCTATACACTATACCCTATACCCTATACCCTATATCCTATACCCTATACCCTATACCTTATACCATATACCCTATACACTATAACCTATACCCTATACCCGACGGATGGTGGGCTGTCTGGATGACCAAGGCGAGGAGCATGATTGACAACCTACCCTCGTCGACAACTACAGAGTCGTCATTAGAAACACCCTATCAAGAGGATGAAATGCCAGTGCCACCTAACGTTTCATCAACTAATCATCCATTAGATGATGTCACTCATATTCTTCAAAATGTTGATGAACCCGAGGAGGATTTCTTACCAGTGAATTTGCCACCTCCTCCGCCTCGTTCAGGTCATCTCGCGCACATTGATATTGATGAATCAGAGGAAGAGGAAGAGGAAGAGGATGAGGAAGAGGAAGAGGAAGAGGACGTTGAACCAGAGTTTGATTCATCATAGTCCGAAGACGAAAATGAAGAACTCGAGATTTGTAGTAATTGAGAGTCCAGTGATGATGATGGGGACGAAGATTAATAATAGTTTAAAGTTTTATATGTATTGCGAATGCTTTAGATTATTAGAACTTTAAAGTTTTATATGTATTGTGAATGCTTTAGATTATTAATAGTTTAAAGTTTTATATGTATTGTGAATGCTTTAGATTATTAGAACTTTAAAGTTTTATATGTATTGTGAATGCTTTATATTATTAATAGTTTAAAGTTTTATATATATTGTGAATGCTTTAGATTATTAGAACTTTAAAGTTTTATATGTATTATGAATATATTGTTTCCTATTGTTAAAGTTGTATATTTTAATATTTTTAGTGTATTTAGATATGAGTTCTAGTAGAGCAGGAAAGAAGACACGCCCCGTTTACACATCTATTACTGGGACACAACCGTCCCAATCCAGTACAGGTGCCGGCGGTACTTCTGATGTCGACCCAACACTTTCTAGTACCAGCTCCACCTCTGGACCCAGTACTCCTACTCCTGTCGATTCTGAGGGGAGGACGTTTCTGATGGTATCGCCACTTTATGACCAGTAAGTAACTCTTCATTAATTTGATATAAGTTGGTTCCTTTTTGTTTTTATATATAATTCATTATTTAAGTTAAAATGTTATTGTATAAATATACTTGGCAGGTTTGTAGGTGGATACCTTACCCCAGGAACTAAGATCGGGCAGTATTGGCAGTCTCGGGTCATGGCAGAGTTTTGGGCCAACTGAAAATCATTGCCACCGGGGGAGAAGGAGAATGCTTGGGAGGAGTTTAAGGTAATGTGTTAATGGTTTTTATTTAAAACTTAAATGTTAGTTTGTTATTAAAATGTTATAATTAATAATGATTATACTCTTTTAGTTTTGTAATGCTATCATTATATGTTGTAGGGGAAATTTTGTTGGGCGCCGGATATCGACGAGGCGACGGCTAGATATGTTTTCGATAAACAGTGTTCGAAGTTATTTCGGGATCATATTGGTAACATATTTATCTATCCTTAATTAGTTTAATTAACAATGATTATACTCTTTTAATTTTATAATGTCATCATTATATGTTTACGAGATATTCATTTTTTATAGGTAACACGAAGTCTAAATTTTATATTAAGCGGCTCGAGGCGAAATTACAGCCCTTTACACCTCCTTGGATGACCGAGGAGGTGTTTCTTCACTTTTGCGAATATTGGGCGTCGGATGCGGCGAAAGTTATGGCCTAACAGGCTAAGGCAAATAGAGCAGGCTCCTCGGGGTCGGCGACAAAGCATACGATGGGGACGATACCGGTCGGCGAGCATCACTACCGTATGGTATGTATGTTAGTTTAAATGTAGTAGTGTATGCATGCTTTTAAATAGGTTTATGTACGTATGTTAGCTGGGAGCCATGTTGATGCTATGAAATCCATGGTTTTAGTGTAAATGTAGTGTATGCATGCTTTTAAATCAGTTTAAATGTTGCATTTATACAATTTCAAAATAATAATCTCGCTTATTTTATTTATAGGAAAGGGAACATGGCCCGGGTGTCAGTTTTTTGGATGTTTTCGTTAGAACCCATGTTCGGACTCCTACAGCGCCCGATCAACCTCCGCAATGGGTTGACGATCGCTCTGCTAATGTCTTTGTAAGTAAACTATCATTAAATGACTTGATTTTGAATATGTAAATTTATTTATGTACATTACATTGTGTATATGATTATAATTGTTTGTTTTATTTTGACAGAGTACATATCAAGCCGCCGTTGTTCCCGAAGGTACGCCTCCCGGCCAGCCCGTTCCCTTCGTTCCTGATGTTTGGCACTCGGTCACCTCTGAGGGACATCCAAAGAGAGGTGAGAGAGTGTTAGGGATGGGGGATTACGGGCGGCAATGCCCATCGACGTCGACCAGCCGTCGGCCATATGGTTTCACGCCCGATACTCGAAATGATCCGAGGATCGACACTCTGGAGGCTCAGCTGGCTGAGGAGAGACGATTGGCTGCAGAGGCTAGGGCAAAGCTTTCGGACGCTTTGGAGGCTCAGGCACAGATGCGGGAGGAGAATGATCAGCGTCAGGCGCAGATGCAGGAGAAGAATGATCGGCGTCAGACCGATAGAAAATTTGCGATGTTGATTGCCCATATATAGAGAGTGCAACGGCGGGGTAATTTCGGCCTCCCCCTGTTCCCCCCGAGTTGATTACATACTATTTTAGACTTGTTTGTAATAACATTTGTCATATTTGGTATCCACGCGAGCCCCGGCCCCCTTCCCCCTCCCGATTTGGTACGTTGATTTTGGTTTTTAGTTTGGTACTCTGATTGGTACTATTTTATACTTGTTTGTAAACATTTGTGATATTTGGTACCCGCGGAAGCCCCGGCCACCCCTCCCCCCCCTCTCCCCCACTCCCCCTTTTCCCCTCCCCACTCTCCCCCTCCCGATTTGGTACGGTGATATTTAGTTTTTAGTTTGGTACGCTGATATTTGGTTTTTAGTTTTATAGTTTTAGTTTTATTGAATTGTTATATCAGGTACAAAAAAAATTGGTTAATTGATATTTTAAATTATTTTTTTTAATTTATTTCATTATCAGCGACGGAAATTTCCGTCGCTGAAATTAATTTATTTTAATTAATTTTTATTCCAGCGACGGAAATTTTCGCCGCTATATCAATTAATTTTAATTTTAATTTAATTTAATTAAAATTATCACCAGCGGAAATTTCCGTCGCTGGAATAAAAATTAATTAAAAATAAATTAATTTCAGCGACGGAAATTTTCGTCGCTGAAATTAATTTTTATTCCAGCGACGGAAATTTTCGCCGGTGATAATAATTTATTTTAATTAATTTTTATTTCAGCGGCGAAAATTTCCGTCGCTGAAATTAATTTAATTTAATTAATTTTTATTTCAGCGACGGAAATTTCTGCCGGTGAAATAAAAATTTAATTTAGTTTTTATTTTCACCGGCGGAAATTTTCGTCGCTGAAATAAAATTTTAATTAAAATGAATTAATTTAGCGGCGGAAATTTCCGTCACTAATGTCAAAAGATCACCGACGGAATTAATTCCGTCGGTAATATCAAAATATACCGACGGAATTTGAGTCGTCGAAACACTGCGGCGGTATGATAGCGGCAGACCATCGACGAAATTTTTCCGTCGGTATTTCACTTTAGCAACGGAATTTTGAATATAGCGGAGGAAATTTCCGCCGCTAAAACCTGTTTTTCTGGTAGTGTTGTTCCTCAAATCGTGTACCATTATCCCACCTTTTTAGCAACCGTTTACTTGCTCTCCAAGTCCATGCTATATCGCCTTGTACTCCCAAGCTTCTCCATCATTGTACTCTCTTTGAATCAGCAACAACTGCCTTGACAAAGTCTTCACACGTTTTTGTTGTTGTTGATACAAAGTAACTCTTAGAAAGTTTATGCATAAAACGTCATTTATGCATAACTTTCTCTTTTCCAAATTCCTCCACGTTTCTAGCTCATTCTTCCATCATATTGCAACTTGAAATATGGACATACAACATATACTATACAGATCATATTAGCACATTAGTACATAAATAAATAATCAAGAAATGTACAACTATATAAATTTCAGCACAGGAAATCATCTGAGATATCATCTGAAATCTGGAAAATCATTCAAGATATCATCTGCGTTTTACACTAACAGTCTCAAAATGAATAGGTATTTTCTAAAAATGTGTCCTTATTGTTTACCATTTTTTTCTTTTACTTTCTTATACTCCGTCCATTCCCCATTAAAAGTCCACTATTTTATATTGGGACGTTTCACTTAAAGAGTCCACTTTTCGTAATAAACTACTCCCTCCGTCCCACCTCAAGGTTGAACCTTGAGGTGGACACGCTTTTTAAGAAATGTAATTAAAGTGGGTAGAAAATTTGAAGAGAGAGAATGTAAAAGTTAAATGTGTGGTAGGGAATATGAGAGAGAATGTAAAAGTTAAAAATATTTAATAGGAGAGAGAATGAGTGGGAGAATGTGTGGTAGGGAATATGAGAGAGAATGGTTTTTTTGTAAATATATGGAGATGATAAGGGTATAAATATATGGAAAACTTTCCATTTAAGGAAGTTAAACCTTGAGGTGGGATGGCCCAAAAAGGAAAGGTTAAACCTTGAGGTGGGATGGAGGGAGTATTAGTTTAGTTGACACTTGAGATCTTACTGATAATTTCCCAGTTGTTTGGTCGACAGATTTAATCGTGTTCTTAATAGTTTAGATGAAAACTGAGAACTTACTAATAAGTTAAGTTTTCAGTTGTTTGGTCGCCGGAGTAGATTGTGTTCTTAGTAGTTTAGTAAACAACTGAGAACATACTGATTAGTTCTCAGTTGTTTGGTCGCCGTAGTTGGTGGTCGGCGGAGTTGGTCGTGTTCTTAATAGTTTAGTTGACAACTGAGAACTTACTGATAAGTTAAGTTCTAAGTTGTTTGGTCGCCGGAGTTGATCGTGCTCTTAATAGTTTATTTAACATCTGAGAACTTACTGATAAGTTAAGTTCTCAGTTGTTTGGTCGCCGTATAGGTCGTCGGAGTTGATCGTGTTCTTAGAAGTTTAGTTGACAACTGAGAACTTACTGATAAGTTATGTTCTCAGTTGTTTGGTCGCCGGAGTTGATCGTGTTGTTAGTACTTTAGTTGACAACTGAGAACTTACTGATAAGTTAAGTTCTTAGTTGTTTGGTCGCCAGCGAAAAAAAAAAAAAAGTCGCCAGAGTTGGTCGACGAAGTTGATGATTGCCGGAAGTGTTGACTGTAGAAGATTGGGAGGGGGTGACCTAAGGGCAACTCCAATGGTAGTCCTAAAACCTAATTTTGATACTCATTTTGAAGTCCTTGCATCTACAATAGGTAAAATGTTGAGTACCAAAATTTAATTAAGTCCTTACCATATTACCATTTATAGAGCTTTAATTATGACAAAAGGGTGAAATCCTTGCATCTCCAATATGTAAATAACGCGGGACCCACGAAAATTATTGGTGTGATATTAATATTTTTGCAGGAGATAGTGATTTAATTTTTGATTTAAATTTATTTCAATTTTTACATAATTATTTATAAAATTTTAACTATTACTAAAAAATAATTAATTAAAATAATTATTATATTTCGAAATTATTTATAAAATTTTATTTTTTGATAAAAAATAACTAATTAAAATAATTATTATATTTCAAAATTATTTATCATATTAAAAACATTAATAAAGTTATTAACTTAAAAAATAACTAATTTGGTACCTAATTTTTGATACCCATTGTTGGAGATGTTTTTTTTGGTACCTATATAAATAGTGTTTATGGGTATCAAAATTTGATTTTGATACTATTAGGACTAGGACTACCATTGGAGTTGCCCTAATGTGATGGTGGTTGAAGAGAAAGTGAATTGATAAAGAGGGATGAATTAGTAAAATTATGGAAAGATGAACTTAGTAAAATTATGGGAGGGTGTGCTTACTAAGTTATGAATTATATGGTTAGATGAAATATTGTTTGTATTGTGAGATAAAATTAATAAGTTTGAGGGATTATATGGTAAATCCCCCTTCTACTTTTTATGTCCCAAAATGAACAATTAAATTTTTAACAAATTCATTTTGAATAAATTTTGTACATTTATTTTGAGATGAAGATAGTATATATTATTTAATTAAATATTTGTCATTTGTATTATTGAATTTTATTTTTATTTGTATTTTAAATGAAATAATAAGAAATATTTTGAGAATATTCTCATTTGTTGCAAGATTTTAAACAAGATAATGGATATGATAGAAGATATTTGGTGCTAAAATTATATCATTTAAGAGTTTTGATGCAATTTCTGCTCCAAACTGTTGAAGATGGCCTCAGTGATTTTGTTGTAATCGTCCTCACCAATTTTTTCTTCATTTTTAATCAATTAATAATACTGAGTTAATTTTACTTCATGTGGGTTTAACTTTTACTAAGGTTCTGTTTGTTTCGCGTAAACTAACTTGCAGAAAATGATTTCCTGTAAAATGTTTTCGGGAAAATGAATTTTCTGTAAAATGTTTTCCGAAAAATGAGATAAACATGTTTTCGGTTGTTTAGTAAAGAAAATGTTTTCCGAAAAAAATTTCATGTGTTTAATGAAAATATTTTTCGATAAAAACACAATTTGAGATAATTTGAGTGGGGGTGGGGGCAGGGGTGGTGGTTGTGAGTGGAGTGGCATGGTGGTGGTGAGTGGGGTGGGGTGAGGAGTTGTTAAAATTAAATTTTAAATGATTAATTTTTTTTTGACCTGACGGGGGGTGGGGGCCAGGGGTGATGGTGGTGAGTGGAGTGGGGTGGAGAGTTGTTAAAAATAAATTTAAATGATTAAATTTTTTTATCCGACAGGGGAGGGGTGGGTGCAGGGGTGGTGGTGGTGAGTGGAGTGGGATTGGGATTTTTTAAAAATAAATTTTAAATGATTAATTTTTTTTACCCGGGGGGGGGGGGCAGGGGTGGTGGTGGTGGTGAGTGGGGTGGGTAACGTGAGGGGTGTATGAACAGTTAGGTGTGTGAAGGTGCTACCATTTTTCGGAAAATGTTTTATTAGAAAAAATTCATAAGTCATTTTACGTCGAAAAGGGGGGGGGGGGAAGGAAACATTTTTTCCATTTTTCGGTGCTTACCAAATACCAAAAAATGGGGAAAAAAGTTTTCCAAAAAACATTTTACGACAAACAAATGGAGCCTAAATCAATCAAAGATTTCCCCACAAATCGAAACATAACTGTTTTATCCCAGGGACCAGGCTCTGTAAGGGTTTGTAACTAGCGAATAGCAATTCAAATGGTGTTCATTTGATTTCGTTTTGTGATCTTACTATTTATTTTTTCGTCTCCCCGACTCTCACTAATAATAGAAACCATTCGATTAAAGGGATTTAATGAGTAGGTCTAGGGAGAAACGCGTTTCTCCATAAGTTATGGAGAAACGGGTTTCTGGATATCCAGAAGCTTTAGGATTGATATCCAGAAACTTTGGGACGGATATCCAGAAAAAAGATTTGAGATCAAATCCAAGGCCAAGACCAAATTTCTGATCTGGATATCACTTTCACAAGGTTCTGGATATCCAGAACATTGAATATAGATATCCAGAAACCTTAAAACTTATATCCAGAAGCCAATTTTAAATTTCTGGATATCACTTACATAAGGTTTTGGATATCCTTTCAAAGAGTTCTAGATATCCAGAAGCTTTATAATTGATATCCAGAAACTTACAAAATGATATCCAGAAACATTTAATAAATTTCTGGATATCCTTTCAAAAGATTCTGGATATCCTTTCAAAAGGTTCTGGATATCCAGAAAATAACAAACAAACGTTAAAACATGTGAGAGCATTTTATCAAACAGCTTCTATGCATATCAAAATTGTCACCGAAATCACAATCCAACCCACACAAACACAATCTAACCCATAAAAACAATGACAATCAACTCAAGAACCATTATCACTACTACCAAATACGGAAAAAAATTCAATCAGGCGGCTTTGGTTACCGGAGATGGAGGTTGAGGAAGACGATCTAGGGAGCTCCAATGGGCGATTCAGGCGGTTTTGGTCACCGGAGAGAGATCTGGAGGTGAGGATCAGTGATGGAGGTTGAGGAAGACGATCTATGGAGCTCAATTGGCCTTCTGCGTATAGAGAGAGAAAGGAGAGAGAGAGGGGCATTTTCCGCTCTGCGTGTGTTGTGCGTGTGTTGTGAGAAAAAATAACCGTTTCTCCGTAAATGATGGAGAAACGCGTTTCTCCCTAGATTTTGGCAGATTTAATTTTATTTTTTAAGAGAAAACTACCTTCTAATCTCTTAGTCTAACCAAATCTACATTCTTCTAATTTCTTAGTCTAACCAAATCTACATTAAGTTATAAGACAATGAAAAATCATATTTACGTTCTAGTTGTGCCCAAAAAATATATTAATATATTATTCCCAACCCCTAATCCTAAGAAAAACACCCACCTCTCCCAAATCACATGCACACAAAACACACACATTTCCCCTCTCTTTAATTTCTCTCTCTACCCACCCCCAACCTCCGACTACCGACTTCTAAACATCCGGCCACCTGCTCTACTCCACAACTCCGGTCACCCCTCCCCAACCATGGTTCGCCGCGATCAACAATTCATGCGAGATTTGCAACTCCGACGAGATCTACAACTCCGAACCAAATTCAAAATGTAAGATTTACGTCTAGCAAGAATGAACAGACGGCACCAAGACTTGCTCCACCGCCACTAACTATAAGATAATAGAAAACAGTACCTTGGTGCTTGAAAACCCTGACTTCTTTGTATTGATACTAGAGTATATATATACAAGAGTTCATGAATTCTATTCCTACTCATATTGTATTTAGCATTATTAGGAAACTAAATACACTAACTACAATTAGGAAACTAAATATACAAGAGAATAAGGAAACTAGATATTACAAAGGAATTATGAAATATCTATTTCCTTAACAGGACCCTGCAAGATGGATGTTCCATGGAAAAGGCCAATCTTGGAAAGCAAATGATCGAACCGAGCTCGTGGAAGAGGTTTGGTGAGAAGATCCGCAAGTTGATCACCACCTGAAATGTGTTGAACCTGAAGCCGTTTTTGTTGAACCAACTCACGAACGAAGTGAAAGGCTAGGGCCATATGCTTCATACGTGAGTGAAAAATCGGATTGGCAGAGTAATGAGTTGCACCAAGATTATCACAGTAAATTGCCGGAGATTGAGTTTGCCCAAAACCAAGTTCAGAAAGTAAATTGCTCACCCATATCACTTCAGCAGTAGTATCAGCTATAGCACAAAATTCTGCTTCGATAGATGAACGTGCAAGTGAACGTTGCTTTTTAGATGACCAAGCAACGGAATTACGACCAAGATAAACAAGATACCCAGTTGTAGAGATATAGTCGTCTTTGTCGCCGGCCCAGTCGGCATCACAGAAAGCATGGAAAGATAAAAGAGTTTCGCGGTAAAGATGGACGCCCAAATGTAGGGTACAATGGAGATAGCGTAGAAGACGCTTGAGAGAAACCCAGTGACTATCATGCGGGTGTTGCATAAACTGTGCTAACTTATTAACAGAGAAAGCAATGTCCGATCTAGTGATGGAAAGATATTGAAGACCCCCAACAATAGAACGGTATTCTTTTGGATTGCAAGGAGAGGTAGGCGGAGTACTATGAGTAAGATTTGGAGAAGTAGCCATAGGAGTGGGCGAAGGTTTAGAATTTAGCATGTTATGACGAGCAAGTAAGTCATGGGCATATTTAGATTGAGTAAGAAGCAGACCATTTTCGTTGGGTGTGACTTCAACTCCAAGGAAGTATGACAAGGGATCGAGATCTTTTAAGGAAAATCGAGAAGAGAGAGTTGTGATGAAAGTTGACAAGAAGGAGGGGGTTGGACCAGTAATAATAATGTCATCGACATACACCAAGAGATAAAGAGGGGAAGAAGATTTTGTGAGAATAAAAAAGAGGGGTCAGCAAGAGATGGTTGAAAACCAAAAGAAATAAGATAGTTTTTGAGTTCTGTGTACCAGGCGCGAGGAGCCTGTTTTAGGCCATAAATGAAACCAGGTGGTTGAGACATGAACACTGTTTCATGAAGATGACCTTGTAAGAAGACATTATTAATATCAAGTTGTCGAAGTGACCAGTTGTGACTAAGAGCCAAAGAAAGAAGAAGACGGACAGTGACAGGTTTTACAATAGGACTAAAGGTGTCAGAATAATCGATACCTGGGCGTTGATGAAACCCCTTTGCAACAAGGAGAGCTTTATATTTTTGGATGGAATTGTCGGGATTATATTTGATCCGAAAAATCCACTTGCAGCTGACAATATTAGGAGATTTCTGAGACGGGACAAGAGACCAAGTATTATTGCGGGTTAGAGCCGCATATTCCTCTTCCATGGCAGCCCTCCAATGAGGGGTGGACAGGGCCTGATTGACAGTTTTGGGAAGATCAGTGGGAGAAGAAATGGCAGCAAAATGGGCATACTTAGGATTAGGTTTGATAATGTTGTTGGAAAGACGAGTGGTAATGGTTCAAACAGGAGGAGGAGGTGGAGAGTGAACTTGGGTGGTTAAGGGAGGGTTGGTAGAGGGTTGAGTGGGTTCGGCAGCAAGGGTGGGCGCAGGCGGTGAAGGTGGGATAAGGGATGGGTTCTATGCCGAGGAAGAGGAAGGGCTGGGGGATGGAGATGGTGCGAATGATTGATGCCAGGATGGAGAGGTAGGTGAGGATGGGGTGGGTTGAGGTGGTGGCAGGATAGGTAAGGAGAGTGCACACCACACCATTAAGATGGAATAATTTTTGGAGAGGAGTCAGACTGAGAGGTGAGAGAGGGGAAAGGAAAAGTGTCTTCTACAAATTTGACATGTCTAGAAGTATAAATTCGATTGGTGGAAGGGTCAAGACATTGATATGCACTTTGTGTAGGAGAATAGCCAACAAAAATGCATAGAATAGAGCGGGGAGCTAGTTTGTGAGGTGTATATGGACGAAGACATGGGTAGCATAGGCAACCAAAACTATGCAGTTTATTGTAGTTGGGAGGTTTATGAAAGAGGCGAAGGTAAGGAGAGTCATTGTTGAGAGTGGCAGTAGGAAGACGTTTTATAATATAAGTGGCGATAGTGAAAGCAAAGGTCCACATGGTGAGGGGAATATTGGCATGGGAAAGAAGAGCAAGACCAGTTTCGACGATGTGAAGGTGACGTCTTTTGGCATAGCCGTTATGTTCGAGAGTGTGGGGAGGTGTAGTGAGATGAGAGATGCCATTTTGTGAGAGAGAGGGAGTGAGCTTAAGATATTCGCCACCATTGTCAGAAAATAATTGAATGATGGGTCAATTAAAATACTTTTCAACAAGAGCTTTAAAGCGACAAAAAGTGGCAAAAGTATCATATTTTTGTTTCAGGGGGTAAAACCAAGTGTATTTGGTGTGGTGATCGACAAAAATAACATAGTATTTAAATTTGTCAATGTAATAGATGGGGGAAGTCCAAACATCAGAGAAAACAAGTTCTAAAGGAGCATTAGTAGAGAGAAAAGAGTCGGAAAAAGGTAATTTATGACTTTTATTGATGTCACATGCATTACAATTAGAAAAATGACTAGATGGAATCGATAAAGAAAATTGTTTCTTCAAAAGAGAAATAATTGGAACAGTTGGATGGCCAAGACGATGATGCCAAGAGTGAAGAGACTCGGAGATTCCAAGTAGAGCTTGAGGAGAGGGAGGATGCAAAAGGTAGACTCAACGATCACTTGTGCCATAGAGTAGAATGTGATGGGTTGTGAGATCTTTGACAAAAAAAGAGTAAGGTGAGAAAACAAAATAGGCATCGTTATCTTGACAGAATTGTGAGATGGAAATAATATTGCGAGATATAAGAGGCACAAAAAGAACATTATTGTATTGTAAAGATTTGGAGGAAGAAGGAAAAGTAAATGAACCTATTATAGAGATTGGGAGAGACGACCTGTCACCAATAATCACATCATCGCGTCCATTGTAAGGGTTATGGAGGGAGAGGTTAGATAGGTCGTTGGTGAGGTGATGGGTTGCACCCGTGTCAAGGAGCCAGGATGGGGAAGGGGATGGGTGAAGGGCTGTGGCCGTGTGGGCTTGTGGGTGTGGAAAGGAGGTACGGGCAGGGCGAGGAGTTGTAGGAGGGTTGGGGAAGGTAACACTTGGATGGTCTCGTGTGAAACGATGACATTGGGATAGGTCATAGCCAGTGTAGTTACAATATTGGCATTTACCCTTAAAAGGGTCCGGATTGTAAGAGGAAGAGGGTGTGGGCGTGGGAAGGAGAGGGGTTAGTCGGGTTGGCAATGGTTGCGGCAGGAGAAGTCATGGCAGGAAGAAGGCTGTTAGAGTCGAAGAAGGGAGGAGAAAGGGTGGCTGTCGAAGGTTGAAGAGGAATAGGGGCTGCTGAAAAGATTGAAGGGAGGAGAGAGAGAGGGATGTCGAGAAGAAGGAGGAGAATGGGTGGCTGCCGAGAAGATTGATGGGAGGAGAGAGAGAGAGGGCTGCCGAGAAGAAGGAGGAAATTAGGAGTGGATCGGATGCTCTGATACCATATAAGATAATAGAAAACAATACCTTGGTGCTTGAAAGCCTTGGCTTCTTTGTATTGATACTATAGTATATATATACAAGAGTTCTTGAATCCTATTCCTACTCATATTGTATTTAGCATTATTAGGAAACTAAATACACTAACTACAATTAGGAAACTAGATATACAAGAGAATAAGGAAACTAGATATTACAAAGAAATTAGGAAATATCTATTTCCTTAACACTAACTGATGTGGGAAGAGGGCGAGGAAGAGGCAGGGGAAATCAAGGTCCAGGTACGCGATCTAGCCAGGCTAAATCATCATCTGGGTAGCCGCCTCTATTGGATTTATTGTAGTCTCGCCCCCTTGCTTTCATAATATAAGAATGGTCAAGATAAGTCAAGAAGCTTTCCTTGAATCAGATGGTGTAGATTAGCCATCCCAGATCAGTCGGATGATATCCTGTTTGTACATTGTGGCATGCTCCTTATAGGTTTTCCTTCTTTATTGTTTATTTTTGACCATTTTTATATTGATTTACATTATTAAATTCACAATGGATCAGATTTTTGAGAGGATTATGTGAGCCAGGGAAGTTCTTTTTATTATTGAGAAAGTTGTATGTGAGTTAAAGAAATAAATATTGAAATGTGAGTAATTAATCACCTTGAATTGTTGCTAACTTGTTCAAAACTGAGCACAAAATCTTGGAGGATCATAGTAGATAAGAGAATCATTTACTTTCTGATGTAAGTATCTGCAATTGATGGTTCACTGAAATGGCTAGATTAAAGGATTATGAGGTAAGTTCTCATTTGTTTGGTCGCCGAAGTTGGTGGTCGTCGTAGTTGATTGTTTTCTTAGTATTTTAGTTGACAAATGAGAACTTACTTATAAGTTCTCAGTTATTTGGTCGTCGGAGCTGGTGTTTGCAAGAGTTGATTGTGTTGTAGTAGTTTAGTTGACAATTGATAACTTACTTTATGTTCTCAGTTATTTGGTCGCAGGAGTTGAGTTTTCTTATTAGTTTAGATGACAGCTGAGAAATTATTGGTAAGGTCTCAGTTGTTTGGTTGTCGGAGTTGATCGTGTTTTTAATAGTTTAGTTGACAAACGAGAATTTACTGATAAGTTAAGTTCTCAGTTGTTTGATCGTCGGAGTTGGTGGTCACCGAAGTTGATCGTGTTATTAGTAGTGTACTTGACAACTGAGAACTTAATGATAAGTTAAGTTCTAGTTTTTTGGTCTCTGGAGTTGGTGGTCGCCGGAGTTGATCGTGTTTTTAGTAGTTTACTTGACAACTGAGAAACTACTGATAAGTTAAGTTCTCAGTTGTTTGATCACCAGAGTTGATCGTGTTTTTAGTAGTTTAGTTGACAACTGAGAAATTAATGATAAGTTTTTAGTTATTTTGTCGCCGGAGAGGTCGTCAGAGTAAACATAATAAAATAATAATTAAAAAAAGTCGTCGGAGGTGTAGGTTGCCTGAGTTGGCCGTAGGAGAAGATGTGGAGGCATGATGTCACGACCCGAAACCTAGGCTCTATTTTGTGGTCACGTGTTGCGCACGTGAAATGGGGGCGTAGCATTTTATTTGCCGCATTTCATAAAAAGTTGGATTTTTATGTGTTAGTTTTAGCATTTTAATAAATTGTGTGTGATATTCTAAGTATGCTAATAAATTAATTTTAATTATTTAATGTCTAAATGAAATAAGTAAGAATTTTGTAATTGACATTTTAATTGTTGAAATGTAAATAAGTTGAGGGCCTTAAATGTTAAAAGTGAAACTCAAGGGAGTTAATTGAAATAACTTGAATCCTGGAGGGCTAAAGTGAAAGTTTGGATTTATAAATATCCTTTTCCTCCTCCATTCTTCCAGAGAGCTCGGTGGAGAGAAAGAAAAATCCATTCCTTCATTCCAAAATCTTTTTGATTTATTTTTTTTCATAAATTCTTAAAAATTAATCGTTAGTCCGTTTTGCGATCCGACTGCGACAAAGCGATCAGGAGGGCGAGGAGAATATTTAGAACCGATCAGATCATCTTCTTATTTCGGCACATTTTTTGATAAGTTATTATGATTTCTTTTGATAATTGTTCATTTAATATTAAATGTTGATATTATGATGATATAAATGATCTTTGGTATTTTTGGCAACTTATTGGGTCTTGGAAATGAATACATCTTTTGGTTGGAATGAGTAATGTAAAGGATTGTGTAAAAATGATTATTTGGATTTTGGAATGTTGAAAGAGGGTTTTGGAAAGGAGTAGAGTAAAGGGTGATAAATGGTTAGGTTTAATTGAAAATATGTGGTATTATTTGAGGTTCTTTATAATGAAGTTGGCTAAGTTGTAAAGTTGTGGTTATATATGTTATATAATCTTATTATTATTACATAATGATTATTAGTAAACTTGACAAGTTGATTGGCCTTGGGGTGATGAAAAATGATTCGAAAATGAGTAGGATGATGGGTTGGTAATTAACAAGGTTATAATAGAAAATTGATATATGGTGAAGGGAGTATTGTAGGATGATTGTAAAATGTAAAATAGTGGAAATAGTTGGTAACGATATTCATTCTAAGTTAAAGGATGTTATTAGGTTGAATATATGGTTGTTGGAGTTTTAGTCAATTTTTATGACTTTGGAGATAACAAGGAAAGTTTGGTTTTGAAACGAATAGGTTATTGTCGGATCATTTTACTTAGCTTGGAAATGAAAGAAATTGGGTGGTATAGTTGTTGTTGTGATAGTCGAATGGAAATAGTATGGTTGTTAAGTATATATGTTATATGGCATGGAGTGAGTATTATTATGGTTTATAAATGGTATAGATACTGATTTGGTTGGTTTGGCATAGCTGGGAAATGGGAAAAAGGGGTTTTGTTCTGGTTGGCAACAGATGTTCAACATCAGCAACACTTCTGATGTTGGGCACGACTCGTGCCCTGGAGCACGAGTCGTGACCCTCAGCTTGGAGTCGTGATTCACAGTCGTGAGAATTTGGGCAGTCGTGCAAGGGTTTGGCACGACTCGTACCCTGGAGCACGAGTCGTGCCCAGGGCTGGTTTAAGGAATGAACTTTCAAAAACTTGGAACCTAAGCAATCTAGTTCGGATTTGGTCCTTCCTTAACTATAATCCTAAAGCAATATTAGTACTCTACAATGGCATTTTGAATAGACCAAAATGATATTGGGAAAGTCCTTAAATCTTGCTTTGAAAATGGTTGAAAGACTTGATTTAAAAAAATAACCAAAGTAATAAAACTTGGTAAATGATTATGTAAACTTTATAAAAAGTGTTCAATGGTATGACAGGGATATCTAGGGCCTACTTGATTTACATTGGGCTATTTGTAATCACTGATTCATGTATACTAGTTTATTTAGTGCATGAAATAAATGTGGTACTGCGTTATTGGTTTGAACATGAGTATTAAGACCCTGTTAGTGAATTGTTGCTATTCTATGATGTTAAGTTATATGTGGCATAATATCATTGGATTTAACATGTGTATGCATACCATGTGATGAATTATTATGACTCAATAGTGTTTATATATGTGTTACACTATGTGAGGTATAAACATGAGTAATTGTACCATGTTATATGTGGTTAAAAATGAGTAATTATACCATGTTGTATGTTGATAAACATGAGTAGTTGTACCATGTTATATGTGGTTAAACATGAGTGATTGTACCATGTTGTATGTTGATAAACATGAGTAGTTGTACCATGTTATATGTGGTTAAACATGAGTAATTATACCATATTATATATTGTTATCCCAATGTGTGAATTTGACTTCAAGTAACTGTTATGTGCTTGAATGTGAATATGAATGTGATTAATATCAGCTGATATTTCGAGGGTATAATGGAATACGACCACTTATGAGAAGTTGTAACATAAGGTGCTGTGAATGTGTGCCCAAAATTTTTGTGTTTATTGGAATTCACGCGAGTTTGAAGACATCCGGTTTATTTGAAAAACGGAGTCGCCACGCCATTTTGATTACCTCAAAACTTTGAAAAAAAGGTTTTATGGGTTCGGAGGTTAAGTTACCCCTTGGGAAGAACGTTTGGCGTTCACCCAAAGTGCCTTGCCGGAGCAAGTCTCCCTAGATTTCATTAATCGTGTTTGCTTGCGTGCTTTCTTTGTGTGCATGTGTTTGAAAATAAAGGGGGGGAATGTCCCAAGTTATCTTCCGGACGTACAAACCATTTGTTGGTTGTCGCTCGGGATTCCTTGGAATTTATGTATTTGGGATTATGATCCCGTCCTCATCTTATGACTTATGATCATCGCATTTTAAACCTCGGGACCCTCGGGACTTGCGTGATCGAGAGAATGACTCTCTTTTGGGTCAAAGATGAGGTTCTTTAGGAAGGAATGTCCTTAGCCCATCAATCCTACGCTTTAAGACGGTCGAGCTCGTATAGAGGCTTCATACTCATTCTTAAGCGATAATCGGAGATATAAGGTTCAAGGTTATCCTTTTCCTAAAGAAATCATGAACCTTTAATGGAAGGAACGATGCAAAGATGAGAACTTTTACACCGGTCCTTTCCAAGGTTGCTAATGGGGACATGGGGGAATGCATGTAAAAATGATATTTTAGCAAAAAGATGGCATTTTGGTTTGAAAAATGATGCATTTGATTGCAAATGGATGTTTTTTATGTAAAGAAATGATCTTTGTGCAAAGAGTGCATCTTTAATGTGAAAAGGGATTTAAAATGGAAAAGGAATGATTTTAATGCATGAAAAATGGGATTTAGGTGTAAAGGATGCATCTTTATGTATGAGAATGATATTTTAATGAAAAGATGACATAGTATGTACATAGATACTATCTAAATTGCAGATAGACATCAGGTTATAGCTTAAAGGGGGTTAACATCAGATTACAGCTTGAAACTGTGAAGCTTCTGCAAACTGGCTACTTATGTCGCGTGACATAGGCTGCCTATGTCGCGTGACATAACTAGCCATTTTGCAGAGGCTTTACGACTGAGATTTGCAGAGGTAACAAGGCACCAAAATGGTCAAGTTACTTCACAAATAGATCTCAGGGAGCATGTTTAACAATAATGAACACTTCAAGAGGGTGTGGATATGAGGGATCCACACTCATCTTGAGTGTTCATGCAAAAACCAAGTCAAAACGAAGATTTTATATGAAATGTAATGAAATAAAATGTGGATCTGGGTAGTATGAAGCTAAAGCATGCAACTTTAATCAGAATACTACATTATCAATGCATGTAACACATAGATTTCATATTCAAAGGAAAATAGAGAGTGGAAAAGGGGTAGAAACTCGTTACCCTTGAAGATCCACAATTCCTATATCAAGTTAGATATAGGAGCCTTCTAGCGTCCTCCTCCTCCGAGACCGAGTTCAGCCTTGGATCCTTGGGAACTCCTTGATTTCTTGATGTATATGGGAAGTGTGTGTGTGGGAAGTGTGTGTGGGATGGATTTGGGAGGATTAGGTTGATTTGAGGGGTATGTGAGGAGAGAGGAGGCTTCTGGAGCGTATTCCCTATAGAGGGGGACTGAGGGGTGGAAGAGGTGTGTCAAAATGAGAGGTGAAGGCCTCTATTTATAGGTCGCCGCATGGGCTTGTTATGTCGCACGACATAACAAGCCACGATCGTATTCCTTCCGGAAACATGCAAGGTGGCATGGTTCTAGAACTTTTCCTGGCCGGGTTATGTCGCACGACATAAGTAGCCACTTCGGATTCTTCTAGAAACATGCAAGGTGGCCTTTCTAGAACTCTTCTGGCCGGTTATGTCGCACGACATAAGTAGCCAAATCTGGATTTTTCTAGAAACATGCAAGGTGGCAGTCTTCTAGAAGGGTTTTGGGATTAAGAAAAACGTGTTTCTTAATCACCAAGCATTTCCTTCAGCCCTTAAAAGGCTTGGAACAGTTCCGGAATTATTCCGGAACTTTAGGAAAATCCGGGAATTACTGTAAAAATTACCGGAATTGTCGGGAAAATTAACCGGAAGGCATGAGCCAGATTTGGGTACTTACAGAAGCCCCTCGGCAACGTCACTTGCAAGGCGAGTGGGGTTGTCGATAGAAAAGGATCCGATCTGGCGAATGCCGAGACGGATTGGGTGACCAAGGTGGTCGAGTGGCTGGACCTTTCATGAAAGGCTACCTACGTATCCCGGAGGAATCAAGCCAGGCCGTAGTTCAAGCATCACTAGATAGTTAGGAACGATGTCTAGGATCCTTGGGATTTTGACAATTCGGAGGCTGTCACCTGATTTTGACAATTACTGGAGGCTGTCACCTAAAGAAGCTAGAGCTTACGGCGCTATCTCTTTATGACGGAGATAGAGGTAACTTAAGTTGGGAAACTTGAGCGTACGTCACTATTCGCGGATAGTGGTAGCACAAGTTGAAATAACTTGGGCATTCGTCACTATTCGCGGATAGTGGTAGCACAAGTTGAAATAACTTGGGCATTCGTCACTATTCGCGGATAGTGGTAGCACAAGTTGAAATAACTTGGGCATTCGTCACTATTCGCGGATAGTGGTAGCACAAGTTGGAATGATTTAGGCATGCGTCACTATTCGCGGATAGTGGTAGCACAAGTTGGAATAACTTGGGCATTCGTCACTATTCGCGGATAGTGGTAGCACAAGTTGGAATAACTTGGGCATTCGTCACTATTCGCGGATAGTGGTAGCACAAGTTGGAATGATTTAGGCATGCGTCACTATTCGCGGATAGTGGTAGCACAAATTGAAATAACTTGGGCATTCGTCACTATTCGCGGATAGTGGTAGCACAAGTTGGAATAACTTGGGCATTCGTCACTATTCGCGGATAGTGGTAGCACAAGTTGGAATGATTTAGGCATGCGTCACTATTCGCGGATAGTGGTAGCACAAATTGAAATAACTTGGGCATTCGTCACTATTCGCGGATAGTGGTAGCACAAGTTGGAATAACTTGGGCATTCGTCACTATTCGCGGATAGTGGTAGCACAAGTTGGAATAACTTGGGCATTCGTCACTATTCGCGGATAGTGGTAGCACAAGTTGGAATGATTTAGGCATGCGTCACTATTCGCGGATAGTGGTAGCACAAATTGAAATAACTTGGGCATTCGTCACTATTCGCGGATAGTGGTAGCACAAGTTGGAATAACTTGGGCATTCGTCACTATTCGCGGATAGTGGTAGCACAAGTTGGAATAACTTGGGCATTCGTCACTATTCGCGGATAGTGGTAGCACAAGTTGGAATAATTTAGGCATGCGTCACTATTTGCGGATAGTGATAGCACAATTTGAAATGACTTGGGCATTCGTCACTATTCGCGGATAATGGTAGCACAAGTTTAGAGTTCTGACAATTATTTCAGAGATTAAAGAACTTGATGATTTTTTGTAAAGAAAGTCGGATGTATCCTGATAATTTTCGTAAAAGAAGTGAATTAAAAATGCCAAAGGCAAATAAAATGAGCCACGAGGGGGTAAACTTGTAAAATAAGCCTCGGGGGGCATTGGAGGGAAAATTTGATTAAAAATGCCAGTGGCACAAAGGACAAAACAGGCCTACGGGGGACAAAATTTGTAAAATGGAGCCTTCGGGGGCAAAATGGTAAAAATCAGCCACAGGGGCTTAGTATGTCGCACGACATAACAGGCCCTGTGGACAGATTTATTAAAAATCGCACAGTCGCCATTTTGAAATTAAATTAGACTTGAAATTGGGAGGGAGGCGACGGCAAGAAGAGAGAGAGCAACCTCGCAGGGCGATTTGAGAGGGATATAGAGAAATCAAACAAATCTTTAGTTCGATTCAACTTGGAAAATGCCTCCTAGGCTCTATCCGACCAAGAGGGGTTCTCAACACGCCAATTTAGCTGCTCGGAGAAAGGGGGTGCAAAGGAATCAACGGCTGTTTCTTCCGGAAGCACCAAGGGGAGATTTTTACCCACAGCTCGATGAGCATACTGGATGCTCGGAAGAAGGAAGAGGTAAGAAACCTAGTGGTTTCTTGAAAATTTTTCAATTTGTGCGAAATTGATTTGAACCGAGTTTCTCTTCGCATCGCATTTGAACTTCATATGGATTGGCTCGTGAACATGAATGAATCTAGGAAATGTAATGCGTAAATGCATGCCATACATTGATCCATTTTGACCTACTTTTTGCTTGAGATGATTTCAAGAAATAGCACGAAATATTGATACTTGTGCCATGTTTTCTTGCAGTGGGATTGCGCACCCGTGGCTCCCCGAGGTGATTGGCGGGCTATGGGATAGCTTGCCGGGCAGCCAGGAGCAGTGGACTCGCCTAAGGGCCCGATTTACGCCGCCGGGCTAGGGCAATTTTTGAGATGGCGAAGGCCATCTGGGGCACTCAGAGGAGCGTGGATCTAGTGAGGGCATTCGAGAGTTCGGTGGGAGACCACTCACTCATTTCACTTTTCTTGGGGTGAGACGACGCCACTCCACCGGACTTTGCGGTCATCACAGATCGCCTTTTACGGATGAGCCGCTCTACATAGAGGAGCCCGTACAGGAGTTGAGCCCCACCTATTGCCGATGATGATTTTATGGGCTTACTTGGTTTCGTTCCGGATCAAGAAGGGGAATGGATATGAGTTGGGGTGCTACACGGCCTAATTCAGGGGCAGAGCGTGGACTACACCGTGGTAGATGATCCCGCCGAGAGCCGGCCGAGAGCCGAGAGATTGGCTAGAGCTTTTGTATGGGTAGGCTTTTCCGACATGCCGTTCATCAACAGCGCATCTACCGCTTTGATTTCACCGTTGGAGCTACCGAGAGCCCTGGGATACCGTCAGAATCTGTCCCCGGGGAGAGGCAAATTTTTAGCCGAGATGTATTTGGCCCTAGATGACGTCGCCGAGGGAAGGCGAAGTACTTCACCGCTTTCATCCGGCTTTCGAGGTATTCTCTCACCTTGATTTCTTTTCTTTTGCGCATTTCATTATATCCCTTGTTTTCCCCGTTTTGACTCCTTCTTCTCCTTTTCGTGCTTGGGCCTTCGAGTACTTTGGGCCGTTATGAGTGGCAGATCAAAGATGAGTTTCTGCCACCACTTTTTCCCGCTCTTCGTCGGTGGACGAAGGATGCCAGAAATGCACTGTGACGCCGGAGGGCTCGAGGTGCAGGATTACCGCTTCGTATCATGACACGCCGACATGCCCGAGAGGATTCCCAGAGGATGAGCTTGTTCCCCGGACCGGCCGTTATGGCGCTTTGGATTTAGATCACGCCGCGCACTTCACGCAGTGTCGCAAGCTACCGCGGGCTTGTCCGAGACGCCTTGTATCTAGGAGAGAGGGTGTATAGACAAAGATGGGCCGAATAGGCACGCTCGTATCCCCGATGATCCTCCAGCCTAGGATGTGGTTGCCTCGCCAGTTGGAGAATGTAGATGCTTTGATCGTAGGCATGGCGGCACATCTTTACACACGAGAGGGGACTATACTATGTACGTGGCCATGCATCTTCAGCCTCCACTGCACTGTGGTTGGTTATGGTGCTCATAGCGCAGTGGCCTTCGACCGGCTACGTAGCTAGACCTCCTTTGCCCCCGACTTTCATTGATTATCGTGGTGGCGGCCGCATGAGGCGAGCTCACATTGATATGTCCTGCACTCATCCTCATCCTGTGCTCCCGCGAGGTTCTAGATCCGTAAGTATTGCTCCTTACGCCTCTTTGGATTGCTTGCATCTCTTTTTGTTATCAAGAACCGCATTCGACGCTTTTTATGTCCGCTTGTAACAGTGTTCCCGTCAAAGCTTACGTACATTTGACCAGTGGCATATACCGGCGCCGTGGGCATGATTGGCAAGCTCCGTAAAGGCATGAGTTTCGGAAGAATCGTGCGGCCACTGTGGTTCGATTGATATCTCTCCACCTTGGCCAACCGAGAAGGAAGAAGAGCCGCTCCGATGACGTGGGCACCAGCGGGAGCACTCAGAGGACCGACGCCTGGACAAAGATCGCAAATGTGCCTCTTTACTGCACTCCATTGAGATTGATGATGATGATGAGGATGAGGATGAGGATGGTGGAGCTGAGACGGCCACAGATTACGAGCTTGACTCTGTCGTCATCACGGAGCTTGACGACTACTATCGCACAGGGACCATAGCATACGAGGCACCTTCGGACGACCCTGATGATGAGCCAGAGGAGGCTGAGGATGATGACGAGGATGGAGATGAGGGAGAGGATGATGAAGAGGGTGATGGAGAGGATTCAGAGTAGCCCCCTTTCCCCTTAGACATTTATGACTTTTTTTGGCTATTGTACCCCCTTTGGGGAAAACACATGTTATTTTTGCACATTTCTTAGACTTGGTCTATTTTGGTTTGAATGTACATTGCTAGCCTTTTTCTCCTTTGCACACATTTATGAAATGATGTACGATAAATGGCTAGAACTGAGTGACTTGAATGAATTTTTGGCTTGAATATGAATGCATGAGTGTATATGGGGTAAATGAACCATTCCCTATGCATTTGAGAGGTGAATGGATGGTATTTGCAGCTTTTGACAAGTCGGGAGTGCTCGGGAAAGCAGAAGCCGCCGATGTTTGATGTCCGATGTGGCTAGTTATGTCGCACGACATAAGTAGCCAATCGCGCTTTTGTCGCGTGACATAAGTAGCCAAGACTGCACTTCTCTTACCTTTTGGCCTTGGACTGGAATTGCCGACACAGGTTGGAATTGGGTGACCAAATAGGTCACAAACCTGGTCTCCTTGGGACAATGGCAAAGAGATATTGGCCCCTTAAGGATGGAAATGGGGTGACCTAGGAGGTCAAGCAACCAATCCTTCACAGGAATGTTCCAAATCAAAAAAGGATGACCAATATGGTCATAAAATTGGACTTTTATGAAAAGCCTACGCACCATTGGAGAGTGGAGGAAGAAAAAGGTGGCCAATGTGGTTGGATGGCTGAACCTTTATGAAAGGCTACCTACGTATCCCGGAGGAATCAAGCCTTGATCGTAGTTCAAACATTACCTAGACAGTTAGGAACGATGTCTAGGATTTTCGACGTTTTGACAATTAGGAAACTGTCGCCTAGAGTTATCTCGAAGGCACTTTTGGGAGAAAACGTTATCATTAGCAATTGGCACGTTACTTGAGCCTAGGGATGATTTTTCTCTTGGAAACATGGTAGGGACTGGGCTGGATGCACATAGGGATGTATTTTGGGATTTGTTTGAGACGGGTTTCAAACAGGTGGGGTTGTATCCCTTGGGTGCGGACTGAACTGTTGTTGTTGTCAACGTGGACGAGAATTCCTTCGGGCCGAGACTCGGGTTTAAACCTCGGGTCTCGACTAAGGTCCTTTTCTTAAACTCGCGCTTGAAGTCGATGCCGATGTGCTTTTACAACCAAGCGTATGTTGAGTGACCAACCTTTCTTCTAGTGGACGGATGTGATTTATCGGAGCCCTGGCCGGAGGAAAACTTTCCGCAAAACCCCATGCCTTACTAAAGCAAGGAAAGATCCTTTCATTTGGCAAAGCCCCGGTTGAATGAACCGAGCAGCGAAGTGACTCTGGCGAAGCCCCGGCCCGGTGTTCTAACAAAAATCCCAACTGATTGGTACCGCGAAATGATCCCGAGGTTGATCATGGCCAAGACTGAATCCATCTAGGGACCTAGTGAAGAACTCGATGCGAACCCCAAAAATGGCTAAAGAATCCCCAAGTTTAAAGGAATGGCTTAGCAAAGTCCCAGACTTGAAGAGTTTCAAGGCAATCCTAATGCGAATTGTAGCAGAAGAGGGAAAACCTATCCTTTTCCTTTTTTTTTTTTTTTATTTATTTATTTTTTTTTTTTTTTTTTTTAGTCATTCAGTCAACCTTGAGAAGATGTGGACGAAGAGAAGAACTTTTAGGAAGATATATACATGCAGGGGCATATTTTTCGAAAGGTGGGAATAGCTCCCGATTTTGTGTTATTTTGACGGCCTTATTCGATGTAGGCACAAAAGCTCGCTTTGGGTCTGACTCTTTTGAGAGAGTATAAGCGTAGAAAGGTTGGTAAAAGTGTATGGAAGCCCCCGCCGACGTAAAATCGTTGTTTAGCGCTATCTTTCCTAAGATGTAGAAAAGGAAGACTTGTCAAGACATCTCGAAAACTTGTTTTATTTACAATGATCACAAGATTGCTTAAAACCCTTTATTAATGTTCGGGTTATTCAACCACTAATCTCGATATGAACAAACATTCTTATTAATCATGAGGAGAAAGTCAACCAATGTCGCGGATCAAGGTTGGCCGGGTGTGAAAGAAAGATTTGTGTACAGGGAGGTCATTGATGAGACCGGGTTTTCTCGGGATTTGACCGTGTCCACGGGAGAGGTCATTTGATGAGACCGGGTTTTCGGTAATTTGGATATGCTTATGACCGGACCGTTGCCGGTTGCCTACGTTCCCCTCATTGTGAGGAGCTCAGTCGCCGTAGTTCGGCCTTGGCCTGACCGTTTTGGGAAATGGGATTTGTGGTTCCTTTAGTGAAAAGGCTAGGATGAGAAGATCGAATGACGAGGCATGGGCCTCTGGATGATTCCTTGACCAAGTCATTCTTGGACGGCCGCTTCAATTGCTTTCGATTCTCGTCTTCCATTGGGGGAGAAAGGACTTGCATATGCCTAAAGGCTCATGAAATGCTTCGCTTTGCTTCGACCGCCCCATTGTTATCGACAACTTTCATTCTTCGAGCTTTGATTTTGCCTCGTCCGTCAAGCTTTTGATGGACGGTGGCCGGGTCCTTGGCCTCATTTTCTTTTTCTTTTATTTTTATGTGCAACCCCGTTTTTGCCTAGACTGTCCTTTTTTTTGGGATTTTCAGTCTAGCTGGGTATTACTCTTTTTGCACTAAGATTTTTCTTCTTTTTTTTTTTATGTGCAACCCTGTTTTTTTTTTGCCTAGACTGCCCTTTTTTGGGATTTTCAGTCTAGCTGGGTATTACTCTTTTTGCACTACACGCATTTTTTCTTTTTTCTCTTCTTTTTTTATTTTCTAGAGCACCCGAGGACCAAGGCGAGCCCCTGCTTGAACATTCTTGATACCCTTGAGGTCTAAGCCAAGCTCCTAGGTTGTTACGACACGGGTCAATCTTTCGAAGCCGAGTGGCCTTTTTGTCGTCCTTGATGATGCCGCCGTCGTTGACTTGGTCAAGGTGATGGGAAGGACATGGTTTGGGAAAGTGTATGGCTTTGATGAAGGCCTTTTGCGGGGTGAGGAAAGTGTATGGCTTGATGACATTAGTTGACTTTCTCACACCGATTAATCAGAACGTTAATTATTTCGAGAGATTGTTCGTTGAGCAATGCAAGTGATCATATAAAATAAAACCATTTCATTAAATGTAATGTAGGTGTGCAAATAATGTCTTAAGTCTAGTAAGAAAAGAAGAAGACTCTTTTATAGAAAATTGAAGATTCAATACAATGTCCGTAGAGGACTTAATTGAAAGGAAAAAATACTAGGACCTACGAAGGTTGACTGAGAGACTATTTTCTTTTCCCTTCTTTTTTTCTTTTTTTTTTTTTTTTTTTTTTTTTTTTTTTTAAGGATAGGTAAACCCTAGTCTAGCTACTCTTCACGGGTTGGACTCGCCAGGAGCTTGAGCTTTCCTTCGTAGATCGCCCACCGAATTTCTTTCTTCCTCCACACACTTGTCTGTCACATGACCATAATGCTTGTGGTACTCACAGAACTTGGCCCTGTCAACTCTACTTGGGTTTCTTGGCTTATGATTCTCGAGAGGTGTGAGAAGGCTTCGTTTCACCAAATCGTTGAAAACTTTGCTCATGGGCATCCCAAAATCATCAGGCTGACGTTTCTGACCTTGCACTTCTTGAATTGACCTCTTGTCATAACTTTCTGTCTTTGGCCCATGGAGGTTCTCAAGCTTCCCATCTTCTATCAACTTTTGGATCTCATGCCTCAAATAGGTGCAATCATCAGTGTTATGGCCATGATAATTGTGAAAGCGACAGTGTTTGGTCTCGTCCATTCTGATACTGGGGTTCCTGGGTTTCCAATTCTCCAGTGGCTTTATCAGTTTTTCTTTCACTAGCTCTTCCAGAATCTTGCTTAAAGGCATCTCTGTATTGTTAAAGTGAAAGGAGCGAGGTTTTCGGGGGACCTTGTTATTCTCAAGACTCAGATTCCCATTGTCCAATTGGTTCCACTGTTGGATTTGGCTGAAGGAAGCTGTGACATTCTTTCCTTTGTGAGGTACTGGTGCTGAGCCAGATACGGTTGCTGCTTGGTATTGGGTTATGCTCGGTGGAGTCATTTCTTTGCCTGGTCCGACATCTTGGGTCAAGGGAGTATTGATACTCATCATGAGGTCAAGCTTCTCTTGCATCTGTTTCACTTGCTCTATCAACATTGCCACATAGGGGTCAACGGGGACTCTTGGGCTACCGGAACTGGCAACAGGACTTGTAGTAGCGAACTGACGGCTGAATTCATTAAGTCCGGTAGGTAACAGCTGAAAACTCGGTTCATCTTTTGGTAACTCATGATCACATTCAGGCGGGTATAGGGGCTTCAGAACATAGCCACATATCTCAAACTGATTATGTGAGGTTGGAGCATAAACTGGCAGGTATTGCTGAGACTGAGGGATAAGTGGGGTGAAATCCAATCCGTTCTGAGGAGCTGAGGGCAATGGGGCCCTGATGAGCTGGGATGTTGGAAAGGACTGAGGAGAAGTGGTCCTTGGCAAGGGATCATATGTGGATGGAGGAAGGTATTGGCTGTAGGATGGAAGGTCTTGGTTATAGGATGAAGGGACTGAAATCACTGTTTCTGAAGTCTCATCTTCGACTACCACCGGAGAACCGTTCGACTCAACTGTGACCTGAACTCCATGACGACGGAGTGCGTCAATAAGCATGGCTTGCTGTTCCTCATGAGCCTTATGGGCATTTTCCAAAGCCAGGGCTAACTCTTCCTTCCTAACCATCTGATTTCCTGCACCCTCACTGTTTTCTGTCAAATCTGCCATTCTAAATTCCTGAGCTGATGAAACGGACGATTCTGACGAACTATCTGAGCCTGAAATTTCCGCACTGACAAGCCGCTGACCCGATATTCTCACCCACTTCTTTCTCGCTGCGGGAAAGGGATAGATAAGGTTTAGACTCGGGGGTAGGCAAGGTTTAGACTCGGAGGTAAGTTTTTAGGCCTGGAGGTAAGTGTTTAGGCTGAAGGCTCAAGTAACATGCACTTATCGCTTTAACTTTTGCTCGAAACGCATTTTCTCCTAATCCTAATTGATCGGAAAAGATGAGACCTTGAAAGGTCAAGATTGAAAAGTAGAGATCCGACCGAAGAGGTCGCGATTAAGGACTTGACCGCGAAAGGTCGAGATGGGAAATCGGACCGAGGAGGTCTCGATTAGAGATTGACCATGAAAGGTCGGGATAAAGAAAACCAAAAATCGGACCGAAGAGGTCTCGATTAGGGTTTGATCATGAAAGGTAGAGATAAGGAAAACGGAGATCGGACCGAAAAGATCTCTATTAGGGATTTGATCATGAAAGGTCGGGATGAGGAAATCGGAGATCGGACCGAAAAGGTCTCGATTAGGGATTTGACCGCGAAAGGTCTGAATAGAAAATCGGAAATCAGACCGAGGAGGTCCCGATTAGGGATATCAGAGATAGGAAAATGCAATTATGATTACATTAATTGTTCAAATTTACTTAAAACAATGTCTTTTATTTATTTCTATTTGGTTGGAAAAGGGGGTTTGCCCTTCTTTTTCGCAGCTACTCTAGATCCTGGATCAGTGGGTTCCGTCACTACGTCTATAAGCCCCTCGTATTCCACCTGTATTTCGACCTCCCAGGGTGGACAGCCCCGGGCGAGGGTCCTATAGGGCACGCGGATCCCACCGACCGAGAGTAAAGAACGCTCCTATCGGGTCTAGCGGGTCATAGGACCTTTCAACGCACGAACGATGCGGATTATAGTCAAGGTAATACCGTGAAAGTCTCGTCTCTCTGCCTCGACGGATCTTTGACAGAGTTTCGCTTGAGCGAATGACAGTTTTTGACTTTCGGTAATGTCCGAGAATATAATAGGCATGGGTCGGGCGGCAAAAGCCGGATGACACAGTGTCACATTGAACTTCGTTGCATACGCAGTGCGTGAGTCGGAATCGAAGTCAATGCCGGTCAAGATCTTGCCAATTTTTCCTTGTCGGAATTTTGGCAGAGCTTCGCTTGAGCGAAAGATCTTTTGATTTTTGGGCAAAGACTTGGTCTCGACTCTTACGCATTCCGTGCGGGTCAAGGTCAATAGTCAATGTCGGAGTCAAGATCCCACCGATTTTTCCTTGTCGGAATTTCGGCAGAATTTCGCTTGAGCGAAAATCTTGGTTTCCGTTATGAGCTAAGGCTTGACCTTTACGTGGGTATGCAACTGGGCTATATGACACGGACTAGACCAAAAACCAACCAAAAGTCACGGATTTTTGAAACGTGTGACACCTGACCGTGCATTGGTCGACACCGGCCGCCATGGGGAGGTTTGGGATGATTCCGTGCGCGCCCGGGAGCATCGTAAGGCCAGTCCGTGACTGCACTGGAACCACCCTCGGGTTTGAAGGACGTGCGTGCAAAAGTGTACAGATATATCAGTGCGCGTAGTGTGCGGTCTCCTAAAATTGTTCCTTTTTGAGTTAAAACAGAGATTTTCATAAATGTGTTTTAAAGGAATGATTTTCGGGACGGGGAAAATGCAACACATAAGCACGTAAATTTTTCTCGGGAGCCCCACTACCATGGAGCCGAGTAGCCCCAAGCCGCTAGGACCGCCGATTAACCATGATTTTTCCCGGTGGAATTGCCACCGAGGTCGTATGGTCGAATCCTATGCGAGGATTAGCCGTACGACCGCATGGATCAATTTTCCAGTTCCACTCCTTTTGCTATTTTTTCGGGTTGTTTCCCGTTCAAAGTATGCACAGATTCCAAGATGCAAATGATGCAATGCATGGTAAAAGAAAGCAAGCACGATTAATGAAATCGGCGATGGGAGTCTAACCCGCTCAAAGGGAAAAGCTTTTTTGTATTTTTTTTTTTTCAAAGTTTTTTTCAAAAAAGGGATACTGGTACGTGGGATTGTTAAACCACCTTGTTATCCCAAGCCCCGGGTTAGGGAGCGATACAGGAAGGGTAAGTGGGGTCCACCTATATACCAAGTATCGACTTTTGTTTTGAAAATAAAGCTTTTCTCCTTTGGGATGATCCCCAGCAGAGTCGCCAAACTGTGAATGTGTACCCAAAATTTTTGTGTTTATTGGAATTCACGCGAGTTTGAAGACATCCGGTTTATTTGAAAAACGGAGTCGCCACGCCATTTTGATTACCTCAAAACTTTGAAAAAAAGGTTTTATGGGTTCGGAGGTTAAGTTACCCCTTGGGAAGAACGTTTGGCGTTCACCCAAAGTGCCTTGCCGGAGCAAGTCTCCCTAGATTTCATTAATCGTGTTTGCTTGCGTGCTTTCTTTGTGTGCATGTGTTTGAAAATAAAGGGGGGGAATGTCCCAAGTTATCTTCCGGACGTACAAACCATTTGTTGGTTGTCGCTCGGGATTCCTTGGAATTTATGTATTTGGGATTATGATCCCGTCCTCATCTTATGACTTATGATCATCGCATTTTAAACCTCGGGACCCTCGGGACTTGCGTGATCGAGAGAATGACTCTCTTTTGGGTCAAAGATGAGGTTCTTTAGGAAGGAATGTCCTTAGCCCATCAATCCTACGCTTTAAGACGGTCGAGCTCGTATAGAGGCTTCATACTCATTCTTAAGCGATAATCGGAGATATAAGGTTCAAGGTTATCCTTTTCCTAAAGAAATCATGAACCTTTAATGGAAGGAACGATGCAAAGATGAGAACTTTTACACCGGTCCTTTCCAAGGTTGCTAATGGGGACATGGGGGAATGCATGTAAAAATGATATTTTAGCAAAAAGATGGCATTTTGGTTTGAAAAATGATGCATTTGATTGCAAATGGATGTTTTTTATGTAAAGAAATGATCTTTGTGCAAAGAGTGCATCTTTAATGTGAAAAGGGATTTAAAATGGAAAAGGAATGATTTTAATGCATGAAAAATGGGATTTAGGTGTAAAGGATGCATCTTTATGTATGAGAATGATATTTTAATGAAAAGATGACATAGTATGTACATAGATACTATCTAAATTGCAGATAGACATCAGGTTATAGCTTAAAGGGGGTTAACATCAGATTAGCCTTGAAACCGTGAAGCTTCGCAACTGGCTACTTATGTCGCGTGACATAGGCTGCCTATGTCGCGTGACATAACTAGCCATTTTGCAGAGGCTTTACGACTGAGATTTGCAGAGGTAACAAGGCACCAAAATGGTCAAGTTACTTCACAAACAGATCTCAGGGAGCATGTTTAACAATAATGAACACTTCAAGAGGGTGTGGATATGAGGGATCCACACTCATCTTGAGTGTTCATGCAAAAACCAAGTCAAAACGAAGATTTTATATGAAATGTAATGAAATAAAATGTGGATCTGGGTAGTATGAAGCTAAAGCATGCAACTTTAATCAGAATACTACATTATCAATGCATGTAACACATAGATTTCATATTCAAAGGAAAATAGAGAGTGGAAAAGGGGTAGAAACTCGTTACCCTTGAAGATCCACAATTCCTATATCAAGTTAGATATAGGAGCCTTCTAGCGTCCTCCTCCGGAGACTGAGTTCAGGCCTTGGATCCTTGGGAACTCCTTGATTTCTTGATGTATATGGGAAGTGTGTGTGTGGGAAGTGTGTGTGGGATGGATTTGGGAGGATTAGGTTGATTTGAGGGGTATGTGAGGAGAGAGGAGGCTTCTGGAGCGTATTCCCTATGTAGGGGGACCGAGGGGTGGAAGAGGTGTGTCAAAATGAGAGGTGAAGGCCTCTATTTATAGGTCGCCTGCATGGGCTTGTTATGTCGCACGACATAACAAGCCACGACCGTATTCCTTCCTGGAAACATGCAAGGTGGCATGGTTCTAGAACTTTTCCTGGCCTGGTTATGTCGCACGACATAAGTAGCCACTTCCGGATTCTTCTAGAAACATGCAAGGTGGCGCCTTTCTAGAACTCTTCCGCCGGTTATGTCGCACGACATAAGTAGCCAAATCTGATTTTTCTAGAAACATGCAAGGTGGCGGCCTTTCTAGAAGGGTTTTGGGATTAAGAAAAACGTGTTTCTTAATCACCAAGCATTTCCTTCAGCCCTTAAAAGGCTTGGAACAGTTCCGGAATTGTTCCGGAACTTTAGGAAAATCCGGGGAATTACCAGAAAAATTACCGGAATTGCCGGGAAAATTAACCGGAAGGCATGAGCCAGATTTGGGTACTTACAGGTGCTCGGATTTCATTATACCTGTGTCCGTTTCCACCCCACTGTGGCCACAGTTTGGGGCTCAGTTACTATGAATATGCCTAAGCAGTTCATAGGATACTGATACCTTACATGGTTTCCTGAATAATGGGTCTTGTAAGGTGTGAATATGCCTAAGCAGTTCACAAATAAAGAGGATGACATTCCCACGTAGTATGAATTATTGTTCAGACGGAAAAAGGTAAGATCAGGTAACGTAAGGTGTTTACCGCTTTCCAAATGTGATATTGTGCAACTTGTTTATGTGTTGCATTCTTATATGGCATATTGCTGCATGCATAATAACTTACTGAGATTCTTTTTCACCCCTTCTCCCTTTAATTTTTTTTTAGTTTCAGCTGAGACAGGTAGACCAGACCGGTGAGGCCGGGGAGGAGTTTGAACCGTCTTTTGGGTTGTCAGGGTGTGATTAGTGTTTGGAAGTTGGGATTTGGTTGTTGTTGTTCTTCTTTGGTAAAAAGTTGTATATAAAATTTTTATAAGTATTTTCAGGTTGTCGTGTTGTATTTTAAACAGGTTATGGTTTGGTTTAAAGCAGGTTGATATCATCTCCTAGTAGAAAGGTCATGTCGTTTTGTTTTCAAAAGTTTGTTTGACTTTCAAATTATTTAAACAAAAAGTTTTAAAATTTTTAGGAGGTGGTTTGGGGACCCTCCAGCTGGGGCACGTGTTTATAGGTTCCGGGGTTGGGGAGGCCTCACGCATGATCTAAGGATGATGGTGATTGAAGAGAAAGTAAACATAAACAAGGTGGAATTAGTTAAATGATGGGAGGGTAGACTTAGTAAAATGAGAAGAAAAGTGTACTTATTAAGATATGGACTATATGATTAAATAAAATATTTCTTATGTTAGGAGATAAAATTAATAAGTTTGAAGGATTATATAGTAAATTCCTCATTTTTTTAAAACTATCTGAAGTGTTGTACCTCATCTGGATAATAAAATTATTCAATACATGTTAAATGACTCTTGTTGCATCTTCCATCACAAGTAGAATAGTGTTGGTTCAAAAGAATGACGTGATTTTCGTGTATAAGTATGAATATTTATTAAATCAAGATTATACTATTACATTCGTAATTCAAAAATAATTATTTATTTTAAATAATTAAAAAATTTAACGATGCTGCAAGGTGCAAGGAACGTGTTGATCAGCATTAGTCCAGTAATTAGGTTGATCTCCTAGCTATGACCTGAAATCAATAAACACACGACTAGCCGGGGTGGTCTTCGGCTGAGATCCTCCAGCGTGAGAGTAAGTATCACGTGTTTTACTTATAAACTATAATTGAATGTATTGAAATCAATTGAATAGCAAATAAGATATTACCTTTAAACGTTGGATGTTGTGAGGTATTTATAGCCTTGATAAGAAATTGTGTTGTAGTGGGATTATATAGATCCCATAAATCATGAAAAAAATATCGGCATAACGTACTCCAAAATTGTAGGAAACAGTTATGAAAAGTCTTAAGTCGACGTACATTTCTATAGGTCGAGGTCGCCCGAATAGATCAAGGTGAAAAGGGTCTTGTTAGAAACGTGAATAGAAAATATGATAATCACAATATATATAGATATACAAATATAAAATATTTACGTGATTTATTAACTTTACTATATTTATTCCTTGTATTATAAAGTAAAATTGATAAGTTTGAGGTATTATATGCTAAATTCCCCTTAAATAAAAAACCAATTATACATACATCCTCTTTAGCAAAAAAAAAAAAAACAAGCAAGAAAAAGAAAATAGTAAAAATCAAGAAAGTCATATTCAAACAGTTAAATATTTGTAACTCATTTAATTATCTACAAACAAAAATTCAGAGTCTGAGTCGGGTGGTCCAGAATCTGCGATTCCACATTTATTAATTGACTGCAGCTATTACAAACAACAGAGAGGCATTCAATTTCAGTCCTCCTTTTTAATTAATTATAGAGCAGCCTGTAACATTAAAATCATGTGGTAAATTATTACCAATTTTAAATACTCACATAATGACAAAAACACAATATTAATTCTCCACTCGTTTGCTTTCATGGGATTCCTTTTGCACTTACTGCTCTCATCTAAGGTGAGAGAAAAATTAAGAAAAGTGATATAGAAAAGAGAAAAAGTGTATAATGAAATAAATGTTGTGAGTGAAAGGTGATGTAGGAAAGAGAAAGTGGGATAGAAAATAGTTAGTGAATATTTATTGTGAGAGTATGACAAGTGGGTCCCACAAATAAAGAAGTAATAAAAAACTTTCCATTATTTGAGTTGTGTCATTTCAAATAGGACGCCCAAAAGGAAATTTGTGTCCTTTCGAGCGGGAGGAGAGAATAATATTTATAATTTTTTTTAGTAACCCTAAAAAAATTTATTGTGAGATGAAAGGAGTATTAGTTTATTACTCTTTACGTCATAGTTTCATTTTTCAAAATTATTACTATATTTTTAAATTGCTTTTTTTTCCGAAAATTACAAAGCATACTTTCTCCGTCCCATAAAAAAAAAAAAAAAATGAACTTGGTACAAAAATTAAAAAAAAATGTGCAAAAGTTGATGTGTTATTAGTATAGATAGTAGGTCAAACAAGAGAAAATGAAATAAGAGTAATTGTTGTGAGTATAACAATTGAATCTTATTTTCATTTTGGGATTTTGTTGATTATTTTAAAATGACTAAAAAGTGTATTTTTGCATATTATTATAAGATAGAGGGAGTATAGAATTACAAAAAATAAAAATAAAAAAATCATACCTAACCTACTTTTTAATAGGGGTGTTCACTATCCAAATTAGTTCGAATTTTATCAAAATTTCTAAAAATCAGGACTGGGTCAATTCTTCAGTTTTATATAAATTTAGGATCAAAACCAAACCAATAAATTATAGGATCAGCCTCATCGGTTCCAATGATCCAATTCAATACGTTTTCGTCGGTTTTACAAATTACGTTATACTATAATTTTTATAAAAAAAACATCAGTAGTTAAATATTATCATTAATTTATGACAAAAAATTTCAATTAAAAGACTCCACATTAAAGCACTGCTCTCAACCACTCGAAACTTATCAGAATAGACCACATGTTATATAAGGTCCAAGCAGGCTACAAGAAGATAGTTGCACAAAATTAAAGACCCCATTTCAAAGCGTTGTTAATTTGAAATGTATAGTATTTAGTGCTACATCTATACCTAAACCTGATGAAACTTAATGATAAAATTATCATCATTAAAAGTGAACAACATACTTGAAGCTTATATCGGTTTGATTCGAATTCGGTCTAGGATTAGGATTGTGTATATTTTTTTCAAAATCAAGATCAAACTAAATAATTGGTTTCATAAAACTTTGGAATCGTAAACAAACCAATACTATATAATGAACATATTTGTATATATTTTATCATTACAAATTCTCCTATATGTTGTATTAGTTACTTTCATAATAGGAAACTATTGTATAGTTTTCTTATTTGATATATCTAGAGTATCTTGGAAAACACTTATCCTCTTATTTAAATATTTATCTCTTGTTATTAATAAAATTGGGTCATTTTATATCAACTCTCTCTCTCTCTCTCTCTCTCTCTCTCTCTCTCTCTCTCTCTCTCTCTCTCTCTCTCTCTCTCTCTCTCTCTCTCTCTCTCTCTTTCTTTCTCTCTCATTTATGAATTGACTTCGTTTAATAATCATTTATTCTATTATACTATCAGAGTCATAATGGTATTCTCCGATAAAACCTGCTGCAAAACCTTAAACGGCTCCACCCTATCAACACCTCACGCTTCTGCCATCCACTATCAAAACCCTACCCTCATAAATCTCACCACCCTCAGCAAAAACTCTAAGTCGAAACCCACTCTAAACACCACTACCCACTTCCACCTCCACCTCCAACACCACCATCGGCTCAACCCTGATTTGCTGAAACCCTTACTTCCCCACCCAACATCAAACTCTACACCTAAATCACCACCACCATCGGCTCAACCCCTTATCTGAAACCTCTCCTTCTCCACCCTCTATATATCCCAAACCCTAATTATACACCCGCCTATCATCCATCCTCTTAAATCTTACTACCCTCGACATATGCCAAAACACACCGACTAACACCATCCTTGGCATCTTATAACCTCTACACCACATTATCCACAACCTATTTAAACAAATTGATCATCAACCTATTAAACAACCTGCCCCGCCCCACACTTGGCCTTCTTTTGTCTCAAAGACAAAAACCCTAAAACCACAACCTCCTTCACTCCGCCTTTGGCCTCCTTTGGTCTGAAAGTTGAAAACGCTAACACCACAACTTACTTTTGCCACACACCATCAAAATGACTCAATCACCCTTAGCCGAAACCCATCACACAAACACAACTTCACAAGTGCCGCCACCACCCTTCTGAAATAGGTGGATCAACAATCCACCTCTCATAAAGTCTTTTATAGACTACGCTAAAAAACAACAACAGCTTCTGCATAACCCAATAGTCGAAACCTTATAATGATTCTCAGTCAAAACCTTCTTTCTCTAGCAACAACCAATTTCTGAAACCTTTTCTTCTCCAACGGAATTTCTAACCCTCTATTCTTCACCAAAATCATTGCGGCACAAACTTATTTGCCGCCCCACTCTGACACCATCAACTCTTCAAAACCCCTATTCTAGGTCTTTTTGGCTGCCCGACCACCCTTCGCCATTTATGGCTTCCATCCGGTGCTCACCACCCTTGGTACAACCCCAATAGTCAAGTTTCTTCACCAGCCTTGGCCTCCTCTGGTGCCTCCAATGACAATTCGCCTACAATGACAATGACCTTATTTATTAACGACACAACCTTATTTGCCGCCACACTCTAGCACCACCACCCTTGACCTCATCTAGCCTCAACCCCCTTGAACTCATCTAGCCTCAACCCAAGGTGCATCACTACCATTGGCCTCTTATGGCATCTCTAATGGCAACATCGCCTACAATGACAATAAGATTATTTATTGATGACATAACCTTATTTATCGCCACACCCTAGCACCACCACCCTTGGCATTCTCTAACCTCAACCTAAGGTGCATCACTACACTTGGTCTCTTATAGTCTCACAACTTACCTCACAACTTGTCTAACAACTTGCATATCAACGTGCCTTACAAACCTGCCTCACAACGTGTCTGACAACTTACCTCACGGCATGCCTAACATCCAGTTTCACATCCACTGCCACATCTACACTATTCAACACAACATATTCCTCTCCTACATACACACATTGGATAAATATCCCTCTCTACCCGCTCGCTTGAGCCAGATTCATCTTATCACTTTTCAAAACTAGACTTCTTCAAGAATTGTCCATATTGCGGGGGCATATAAAAATATATATTTGTACATATTTTATTATTAAAGATTCTCATATATATTATATTAGTTACTTTTCTAATAGGATTACTGTTGAGAATTCTTACCAATAATGCCCAGGATTCCACGAACTCAGAACATGCAAATGAAGCAAAACAAATGCAGAATGTTAGTAACAAAATCTGAAGAACAGAAAACTATAAATAAACTTTAAACAGAAACTGAAATTAAACAGAGTAAAAGAGAGAAAGAAATCGGCTCAGCCCAAGTATCCGAATACTCCGAAATCCAGCCACAAACCAAGGCACCGATACAAGATGTTGCTAAGAAACCAAGGCAGCAATGCAGTCCCAAAACCGCCAGAACACAGACCCAAAAATCCCAGCCTAGCACGGACAGCCTAAGAGAAAACCAACGCCCACTCCCAACTCTACCTCGCCAAACAACACACACATACCCCTTCCGATCAGGAACCCAAAACACCCACCCACAGAGAATTAGAATCAAGCTTAATGTGAGTGAGAGATAACCTAAACAGACTAATAGAGAATAAATCTCAATCTGAATCAAACCCTCAATAATCACAGTAATCCCAGGAAGAATACTCTCAAACTCTCTATGCCCCAAATTATACCTCAAGAGACAGTGTGTAAATCAAGAAGAGAAGTGCTCGTGTGTTTACCCGTGTATTGTTATGGCTGCAGAGAAGGGGTGGGGCTTTATATAGGTGCTGAAGGGGAGAAGAGATAAGAGGGGAAGATAGCGATAAACACTTACCCGATAACAACCAACATCGGCGCAACAGAGGGAGCGAAGAAGAAGGACGCGAAGACTCTGAAGCGATGAAGAGACCAGGTCAATCTCAAATTGACGCTGTCAACACATTGCTGGGAACAATTAAGGGATAAGAGAAATAAAGGGCCAGTAGACTTGGGCTACTTAATTAGTTGGGCTCCTCTCATTTGGGCCAAGGCCCAAACAAATATAACAACATTCTCCACCTTGGATCAAGTGCCGGTTCTTCATGACACCAGTGCAATCACGATGCACTCATAGGATACACTTACTGGGCATAGTCATCATCGCCTTAGCCTTCGGCATTTGATCCAACACAAAGTTAGAACAAAGTACGGAAGACAAAAAATATAGTTTATTCCTATCACATAGAAAGGAACGAAACTAGACACCCCAACTTCACACAAAGTAAAGAAGAGGATTTTTTGGGACAAACTAACACAAGCATCAACATGAAGTGTTAAAATTAAAAAATTTCAAACAATTCAAAAATTTTGAAACAGGCAAACATTTAGTTCCCATATCAGCAGGATTAAAATTGGTGTCAATTTTTTCAAGATAAACAACATTTTAGCAATCACATCACGAATGAAATGATATTTAACATCTATATGCTTGGTTCTATCATGAAAAACAGGATTTTTACCCAATTGAATGCCAGATTTACTATCAGAAAATACTACCACATTATCATTTAGAAAACCAATTTCAAAAAGTAAAACCTTAAGCCATATGGCCTCTTTTATAACCTCGGTCATAGCCACATATTCAGATTCTGTCGTAGACAAAGCCACAATTGGCAGTAACTGAGATTTCCAACTAATACAAGAGCCACATAAGGTAAACACATATGAAGTGGTAGATTTTCTATTGTCCCAATCATTAGCATAATTAGAATCAACATAATAAACCAATTTTATACCTTCATCACACTTAGTGAATTTCAAACCATAACTTACCGAATGTTTTAAGTACCTCAACAACCAATTAAGTGCTTGCCAATGGGGCAAGCCATGATTTGACATATAACAGCTTAAACACGAAATAGCATAAGCAATATCAGGATGGGTACTAACCATTAAATACATAACAGAACCAATAGCATTCGAGTAAGGTATTTCATGTCAAATTTAGCACGCAAGCAATTTTTAACATTCTCTACGGATTTAGAACAAGGACTAATAAGAAGCATGTCATCGGCATATATAAGCAAGAAAATAGGCACACTCGTATCATTCTTGAAATATAAACAATGATCATAAGCACTCTGCTGGAATTTTAAATCTAGCATACATTTATCAAATTTCAGATTCCACATACGAGGAGACTGTTTAAGCCCATATAATGACTTTTTAAGCAAACACACATAATCAGGACAAGTATTATCAATATAACCCTCAGGCTGCTTCATATAAATCTTTTCATCAAGATCTCCATGCAAAAAAGCAGTTTTAACATCCATTTGTTTCATTTCCCAATTAAACTGAGCTACCAAAGCAAGCATAATCCTAACAGTTGTGAATTTAACAGCAGGAGCAAATATTTCAGTGTAATCTATACCTTCTTTCTGAGTAAAACCTTTAGCTACAAGTCTAGCTTTAAATCTAACAGAGTTGGATTCATTCTTGACTTTATAAAGCCACTTACAAGAAACAATTGAATAGTTTTTCGATCTAGGCACTAAAGTCCAAGTATCATTAACATGCAAAGAATTCATTTCATCGTTCATAGCATTAATCCACTCATTCTTGTTAGCAGAATTTAAAGCTTCATTATAGGTTTTAGGCTCACAATTATCAATAGATTCAAACACACAATACACAAATGAAGTCATATCAAAATCATGAAAATGTGCGAGTTGCCTAGATATACGTCTAGGTCTATCACGACTAAGTTGGTAGTCATTCAAAGCAGGCAACTCATTATCATTATTTTCAATATCTTCATTTTCAACATCAATATTTTGCTCATTCACATCAATTGGATTATCAACAGGAGGAATCGCATCAGGTTGTGTAACAGGTTCATTAACAATAGCAGAAATAGGCACATAAGAGTGCTCCACCGTATTTGGAGCAGGGGGAGGGGGAGGCACATTATTCAAGCTAGGAAACTCAGTTTCATTATACACAACATCACGACTAATGATCACTTTGAAACCCGGCTCTTCCCTTACCCATAATCTATACCCCTTGACACCCTCCGGGTATCACAAGAAAATACACCTCACAGTCCAAGGTTCAAGTTTATCATTTTTTCTATGGGCATACGCAACACAACCAAAAATCCTCAAATTAGAATAATCAACAGGTTTTCCAAAAAAAACAGCTTCAGGACATCTACCATTTAAAGGGACATAGGGACACCTATTTATAAGATAGGCGACAGTCATCACTGCCTCACCCCAAAAATGTTTGGACAAACCAGAAGTAGCAAGCATGGTTCTAACTCTTTCTAATAGAGTTCTATTCATACGTTCAGCAACACCATGTATAAGGCACATTCTTATGCCTTTTAATTCCATTCTCTAAGCAAAAGTTATCAAACTCATGATTGCAAAATTCAACACCATTATCAGTCCTAAGCACTTTGATTTTTCTACCTGTTTGATTTTCAATCATGACTTTCCAGGTTTTGAACTTATCAAAAACATCAGATTTATTTTTCATTAAAAACACCCATGTTTTCCTGAAAAAGTCATCAAGTATAGACAAAAAATATATATTACCACCTTGAGTGGTCTCACTAGCAGGACCCCATACATCAGCATGTAAATACTCAAGAATTGCTTTAGTCGAACAATGATTGGGATTAGGGGGATTGGGAAAAGATACTCTATGTTGCTTACCCATCACACAAGAGTCACAGAAAGGCATACCAGAAATTTTATCTTTACCAAAATGCCATTTTTATTCAAAATTTCCAAACCTTTATTACTCATGTGTTCAAGTCTTTTATGCTACAAATCAGTTTTATCAACTTTAACAATATTAGCATAATCAGTCATTGGTTCAGCAGTGCAAACATACAAGTTTCTAATCTTTTCAGCTTTGAAAATCATAAGAGACCCCTTCAAGATTTTCATGCACCCATTACCCCATTTCTCTTCTAACCCATCATTTTCTAAAGATGCAAAGACATGAGATTGTTAGCTAAATCAGGCACATGTCGCACATCTTTCAACGTTAAGCAAGAACCAGACTCAAACTTGAGACAAACGTCTTTAATACCAGCAATTTGACACTTTTTATTATTAGCTAAAGAAACAGAGCCACTTTTTATATCACTATAAGTATGAAACATGTTTTTATCAGGTGTCATGTGAAACGTGCATGCAGAATCTAATAACCCATTCATTTTTCACATAATGAACATAATTCAACACAGTTTCAGTAACCATAAAAACAGAAGGCTCAGTTTCACCAGAAGTAAAATCACAGTCAATTTGCAAGTCTTGATTCTTCCTTTTAGGATTAGGACACTCTTTACGAAAATGTCCCGTCTCACCACAATTGTAACATTTTCTGTTACTTTTACCAGTCCTAGACTTACTTCTTTTCCTCTCATTATTTTTACTAGATTCAGTCTTGTCATGTTGCTTATTCTGATTATTATTCCTTTGAGTAGGTCGTCCTCTCACCACATTAACCTCACCAACATTAGATGATTTACCCTTATTAACTCTTAATTCCAACTCTTTACTTTTTATCCCGTTAATCACACTATCAAGCACAATTTCAGTCCTACCATACTTAATCGCAGATCTAATATCAGCATAGGAGTCAGGTATAGCATTCAAGAGCACAATAGGAGTATATTCATCAATGTTTTTATCACCAGTTTGCTTAATGTTTTGCACAAATTTAGTAAACCGATCAATGTTATCATCCATGTCTTTGTTTAAGTCTAATTTAAACTGAAAGAATTTCTCAAGTAAATACATCTTACTAGGTAAGGATGTTTCAACATATAATTCTTGCAATTTATCCCAAAGAGCTTTAGCATTATCATGTTTACCAACTTTTCTCAAAACAGCGACAGACAAATTCAATATAATCGAAGAATAAGCACATTCATCCATTTCAAACCTTAATTCTTGATTATCAGATTCAGCAAATTGTTGAGTTACAGCTTTAAACACTTTTTCTTTAATCAAAATACCTTTCATTTTTTGTTACCAAATCAAAAAATCACCTTTGCCATTGAATGGCTCCATCATATAAGCATTCATACTAGAAGCCATACAAAAATTATGAATTTCTAATTCCCAAAAACAGATAAGGATATCTAAACGAAACAGTATCAAAGCACCACAGAACACAACAACTAGGGAACAACTAAGAATTAAAGAAACTATTTTACCGTTCACCGTTAGCAAAAGTATAACCAGGCTCTGATACCACTGTTGAGAATTCTTACCAATAATGCCCAGGATTCCATGAACTCAGAACATGCAAATGAAGCAAAACAAATGCAGAATGTTAGTAACAAAATCTGAAGAACAGAAAACTATAAATAAACTGTAAACAGAAACTGAAATTAAACAGAGTAAAAGAGAGAAAGAAATCGGCTCAGGCCCAAGTATCCGAATACTCCGAAATCCAGCCACAAACCAAGGCACCGATCCAAGATGTTGCTAAGAAACCAAGGCAGCAATGCAGTCCCAAAACCGCCAGAACACAGACCCAAAAATCCCAGCCTAGCACGGACAGCCTAAGAGAAAACCAACGCCCACTCCCAACTCTGCCTCGCCAAACAACACACACATACACCTTTCGATCAGGAACCCAAAACACCCACCCACAGAGAATTTGAATCAAGCTTAATGTGAGTGAGAGATATATAACGTAAACAGACTAACAGAGAACAAATCTCAATCTGAATCAAACCCTCAGTAATCACAGTAATCCCAGCAAGAATACTCTCAAACTCTCTATGCCCCGAATTATACCTCAAGAGACAGTGTGTAAATCAAGAAGAGAAGTGCTCGTGTGTTTACTCGTGTATTGCTATGGCTGCAGAGAAGGGGGTGGGGGTTTAAATAGGTGCTGAAGGGGAGAAGAGATAAGAGGGGAAGATAGCGATAAACACTTACCCGATAACAACCAACATCGGCGCAACAGAGGGAGCGAAGAAGAAGGACGCGAAGACTCTGAAGCGATGAAGAGACCAGGTCAATCTCAAATTGACGCTGTCAACACATTGCTGGGGACAATTAAGGGATAAGAGAAATAAAGGGCCAGCAGACTTGGGCTACTTAATTAGTTGGGCTCCTCTCATTTGGGCCAAGGCCCAAACAAATATAACAACATTCTCCACCTTGGATTAAGTGCCGGTTCATGACACCAGTGCAATTCACGATGTACTCATAGGATACACTTACTGGGCATAGTCATCATCGCCTTAGCCTTCGGCATTTGATCCAACACAAAGTTAGAACAAAGTACGGAAGGTAAATTATCCGAAATCACTGTTTTAATCGCATCGCCAAGACGAATCAAACAAGTTTACTCATCATATATTTCAAATTTTATAAATAAAATAAAATTATTTTTTAACAAATGTGAAATAGATTTCACAGTTATTCTATAAAAGAATGACATAAAACAGTGAAATCTATCACACAATTATGCACAATAACTGAAAAAGTGACCTCACAATCATAACTGAGAAATTGACCTTACAGTTGTGCAAAAACATTCATGAATAATAAATAAATAACGGGTAAACCAAACATACTAAGTATCAAATTAACTGTGAAATTGAATTCATAGTTCTCAGTTTAAAAAGGTAAAAATCAAACAATCACATTCATAAATAAATGTGAAACTAACCTCACAGTTTTAGAAGTGTAAAAAACATTTCACAGTTATTCACATCACAACCAACAACTGTGAAATAGACACTGTTGTTCTGTAAAAGAATGACATAAAAACAGAAAAATCTATCACACATTTATGCACAATAACTTAGAAATTGACCTCACAGTTGTGCACAAACAATCATGAATAACAGATAAATAACGGGTAAACCAAACATACTAAGTAGCAAAATAACTGTGAAATTGATCTCACAGTTCTCAGTTTAGAAAGGTCAAAAATCAAACAATTTCACATTCATAAATAACTGTGAAACTGACCTCACAGTTTTAGAAGTGTGAAAAATATTTCACAGTTACTCACATCACAACCAACAACTGTGAAATAGACCTCACTGTTGTTCTATAAAAGAATGACATAAAAACAGAGAAATCTATCACACAGTTATGCACAATAACTGAGAAATTGACCTCAACAATCATAACTGAGAAATTGACCTCACAGTTGTGCACAAACGATCATGAATAACAGATAAATGACGGGTAAACCAAACATTTTAAGTATCAAAATAACTGTGAAATTGACCTCACAGTTCTTAGTTTAGAAAGGTCAAAAATTAAACCATTTCACATTCATAAATAACTGTGAAACTGACCTCACAGTTTTAGAAGTGTGAAAAATATTTAACAGTTATTCACATCACAACCAACAACTGTGAAATAGGCCTCACTGTTGTTCTATAAAAGAATGATAAAAATAGTGAAATCTATCACACAGTTATGCACAATAACTGAGAAATTGACCTCAACAATCATAACTGAGAAATATTAGTTGTTCACTAAACTCTAACCAAAATAACTACACCAACAGCTTTTATTTCATAGAGTTTCAATCCACCTAAATTACTACAGCAAAAGACACTAATTTCCAAATTAACTGTGAAATTGATCTCACAGTTCTCAGTTTAGAAAGGTAAAAACCAAACAATTTCACATTCATAAATAAATGTGAAATTGACCCCACAGTTTTAGAAGTGTGAAAAACATTTCACAGTTATTCACATCACAACCAACAACTGTGAAATAGACCTCACTGTTGTTCTATAAAAGAATGACATAAAAACAGAGAAATCTATCACACAGTTATGCACAATAACTGAGAAATTGACCTCAACAATCATAACTGAGAAATTGACATCACAGTTGTGCACAAACAATCATGAATAATAGATAAATAACGGGTAAACCAAACATACTAAGTAGAAAAATAATATTATGTTAACAATCACTAATGCACTACCAATGAATTCTGAAATCTAACTGAAAGAAGTAGTACCGAGCAATTACTATCATAAAATACATTATGCGAGATGGATATTAATAATGTTACATAAAGCAATTAATTCACTTCTTGTAAACACAATAATTTCTCAATATTATCATTAAGCTATCTAGCTCAATGAAGTACAAATCTACAACACAAATAAATGAAGAAAAAAAATCTCCCACAAAATGTTTCTAGTTCAGTTAATGAGCAACTAGATAATCATTCTTAATATCCATGAGTGTATTAGCATCATCCACACATTACTACTCACGAAACCTCAACGACCTCGTTCTGAAGTATAATGCTCTATCTGAGGTGAAACTCCATATTTTAGCATCATAGTTCAGAAGTAATCAAGTCCCAGATCTACAAGGCCTGCATGTATACATGTGAGGACCCCGACCCGGACCTACACGTGTCCCGAGCTGGAGCGTCCTCAAACTAACCCAAAATTCCTAAAACTTTTAAAACTTTGATTTAACTTTCAAACATAAACATCATTAACATAACCATTTCAAAATAACTCCACTCCTCTCCACTTTGGAGGAGGAGTTGACCAACTTTGAAACATTCATCTGTTTAGTTACAAAAGACATCGGTTCTAACGTAGAAATTAAAGTTTATAATTACAAACTCCATAAAGGAATTATATCAAAATACATTTTCTACGCCAACCTATACGTACCCCGACAATACCCAAAAGATCACTTCCAAACTCCTTTCCGCCCTTACTTGGCTGGTCTGCCTGTCTCGGGATCTAAAGGGAGAGGGGTGAGAATAAATCTCAACAAGCTATTATGAATGCAGCAATATGCCAAATAAGATGCAACACATAACAAGTTGCATATAACACATTGGAAAAGCTGTAAACACCTTTCATTACCTTGGTTTACCTTTTCCCGTCTGAACAATAGTCGTACAACATTGGGTATAATACTCCAATCTTAGGTGAGCTGCTTAAGCAATACTCACATCTTATAAGACCCATTTCTCAGGGAACCATATAAGATAGTAGCAACTCTGTAAGGCTTTTGGCTCAATACAGATGCTATAACCCCGACCTCGCGGCTGTGAGAGGGACGGCCATGATATAATATAATCCGATCACATTAGGTCACACTTCCATAATTGATCGTATTATGTTATACCCCCAACATCAGCTGATTAACAAATTATCAAGCACATAATAGTTACTTGAATATAATCCACAAAGGGAATAAACAACATAGCCACATGGTAATATATACTCATGTTCCATCAATATCATAGTGCAATATTTATGTAATACACTAAGCATAATACAGTCCATGAATATGTACTCAAGTAAGGTAACAAAGTATCAATAATTATCCCTACTGAGACAATATTCAATAATACATGGTCTTTACGAAGATCCAAGCTAAATTACCAAGTTGGAGTCACACTTGTCCAATTACCAAACTAGGCTACCTTGCAATTTCCAAACAATATTTAAAGTACTTCCCCAATTCCATTTTGATCACTTAAGATGTCATTGTGTAGCCAAAGTATTCTACTTTAATCTAGGTTAAAGAGATTTCATTTTGGTTCCAGTTTGATTAGGTTTAAACAGCTCTAAAGTTGGTGCAACATAACCAGGCCAGGGCATGACTCGTGCCCCAGGGCACGACTCGTGCCCTTTTGGCCCTTCTCTGAATCATGCGTCCCTTGACAGCACGACTCGTGACTTTCCCTTGGCACGACTCGTGCTTGAGGGCACGACTTGTGCCAATTTTCCTTAAGTTACTCAGAATGACTTGGCCTCCTAAGCACGACTCGTGGTCACGAATTGGCCATGGGCACGACTCGTGCCACGGCCCAGAAACTGGTAGCAGCAGCAGTTTAGTTTAGGGATTACCAAAAATCAAATTTTATACTAAGACTCTTCTAATTGGTGAACCTAACAGGAATTTATAATTTTGTTAACTTCATTCTAACTCATTTAACTCAAAGACATCATGTCCTCAACCTAGATCATTTCCACTTGGTTTTCCACCCAATTTACTACCATTTTCCAAGATTTTCATTTAATCCAACACAACCCATTTACTTCCACTCTTTACCACTTCCAAGAACCACAACATTTTCTATAACACTAACAAATTCCTCAAATCCAAGAAGGTTTCCCCAAAGCATCAAATAGAAATTAGAACATCCATGACAACAATTAATATTCATGAATATTTAAAGAAGGGAAGGATCATAATAACTCACCTTAGCAAATACAAGATGGAATGAGGATTTTCTTGGCTTGATCATCTCTCCTAGATGCACCAATCACAAAAGTACTCTTGAATTGAAAAATGGAGGAGAAATGAGTTTGCTAGCAACTTGGAAGAAATGCTTCCATGGGAGAGCTTCTATGGGTCTTGCTAGGAGGAAGTAAGAAGGAAAACGAGGAGGTGAAAGTGAGGGAGGTGAAAGAAGTATGGGGATTATGGGTGGTTTTGACTAATTTTGAGAGAAGGAGGAGTGAAATAGGGGGAAGGGGCATGGCCCCCCCCCATGCTACAAATAATCAAGGCTTTCACAAAATAACAACTAAGTCCTCCAAGTTCTAAAGTGGTAAACTAAACCCTCCTACTCAAATACTTTATCCCACATACTTTAACCTCCTTTCACATTTTATTTATTTCTATTATTATACTTTCCCCAAGATGCTTTATTTTAGTTTTCTAGAAATCCTAAGGATTCTAAATTATTTCCCAACCATTTCATCTTGATATAAGAATTTAAAGACATAAAATAAACACATAAAGTTAACATTAATATTAAAAGCATATAATTTTATACTAAAACTAGTGCCTAGGGTTAGGGTCGTTACACTCACTCCCCCTTAAAGAAAATTCGTCCCGAATTTTAAAAAGGCTTACTTGGATGCTCAAATAACCAAGGGTATTTTGCTCCCATCTCCGACTCTAGCTCCCACGTTGCCTCCTCAACGGTGTGATTCTTCCATAGGACCTTCACTATCGAAATACTCTTAGTCCTCAACTCCTTAACTTGGAACTCTAAGACTCTCAACGGTTCCTCAACATAAGACATATCCGCTTGAACATCATCGGGGGGAGAACTCAAAATATGGGAAGGATCATGACAATACTTCCTCATCATAGAAACATGAAACACATTATGAAGTAAGGAAAGTGAGGGAGGTAACGCCAACCGGTAAGCCAAATCCCCAATCTTCTCTAAAATCTCAAACGGTCCAACAAACCTCGGAGCCAATTTACCCTTATTACCAAACCTTTTAATTCCCGTCCTCGGAGAGACCTTCAAGAACACAAAGTCACCAACCTGAAAAGATAAATCCTGTCTTCTATTGTCGGCGTAGCTTTTCTGTCTACTCTGAGCCGTCTTCAATCTATCACGAATCACCTTGATCTTCTCCGTAGAATCTCGAACCAAATCCGGGCCCCAAAGTCTTGCTTCACCAACCTCGTCCCAACACATCGGAGATCGACACTTCCTACCATACAATGACTCATACGGAGCCATCTCAATGCTAGACTGATAACTGTTGTTGTAGGCAAACTCCACTAACGGTAAATGATCTTCCCACGTGTGAATGTGTGCCCCAAATTTTTGTTTATTGGAATTCACGCGAGTTTGAAGACATCCGATTTAATTTGAAAAATGGAGTCGCCACGCCATTTTGATTACCTCAAAACTTTGAAAAAAAGGTTTTTACTTGGGTTCGGAGGTTAAGTTACCCCTTGGGAAGAACGTTTGGCGTTCACCCAAAGTGCCTTGCCGGAGCAAGTCTCCCGAGATTTCATTAATCGTGTTTGCTTGCGTGCTTTCTTTGTGTGCATGTGTTTGAGAGTAAAAGGGGGAATGTCCCAAGTTATCTTCCGAACGTACAAACCATTTGTTGGTTGTCGCTCGGGATTTCTTGGAATTTATGTATTTGGGATTATGATCCCGTCCTCATCTTATGACTTATGATCATCGCATTTTAAACCTCGGGACCCTCGGGACTTGCGTGATCGAGAGAATGACTCTCTTTTGGTCAAAGATGAGGTTCTTTAGGAAGGAATGTCCTTAGCCCATCAATCCTACGCTTTAAGACGGTCGAGCTCGTATAGAGGCTTCATACTCATTCTTAAGCGATAATCGGAGATATAGGGTTCAAGGTTATCCTTTTCCTAAAGAAATCATGAACCTTTAATGGAAGGAACGATGCAAAGATGAGAACTTTTACACCGGTCCGTTCCAAGGTTGGGGGAAAGGGGAAATGCATGATGAAAAATGACTCTTTAATGAAAAGATGACATTTTGGTTTTAGCAAATGATGCTTTTTTGATTGAAAGGAATGATCTTTATGCAAGTGATGCGTAAAGATAGGATTTTTATGCAAATGATGCATTAGAAAAGGTTTTTGAATGCAAAGGATGCATTTTTATTGGAAAAGATTTGATCTTTATATGCAAATGATGCATAAAGATAACATTTTTATTGGAAAATAGGGATTTTAGGTGCAAAGGATGCACCTTTATGAAAAAGACTACATTTTTATGACAAATGAGGTCTTAATGCATGCAAAGGGGAAGGGGGTGATAAAGAAATGATCTTTATGAATAAATGCCAAGTCCCAAGCAAGATATATGAATGCAATGAGCAAGTATATCAATTAAAATGCAAGGTTAGGGCGTGCGAGGTTACCAATCGTTTCCTTCGCTTCTTCGGACGGAGCTAGGAGGAGAGGTTCATCTTGGGTCTTCAAGGAGGAGGGAGATGGCTTCTTGAGCTTCTTCTTCGCCTTCTTGAGCCTTCAAGGGTGTTCTTCACGTCTTGATTATATTGCTATGGAGTGTGTGTGTTTTTGTTGTTGTTGATTGTGTGTGTAAATGGGTAGAGGAGGGCTCTATTTATAGGCAGTCTGGATAAGGCTAATGAAGCCGTGCGGCTGCAGGTTCTTTGCAAATGAGGTCGTGTGGTCTTATCCATTGTGACTCAGCATTCTAGAACCATGCAAGGTGGCATTATTCTAGAACCTTCTCCCTAATTAAGAAAAACGTGTTTTCTTAATTAGGAAGGCTTCCTTCAGCCCTAATTTTAATTTGGGACTGCTCTAGGACATTTCCGAAACACTAGGAAGGTCAGGGAATTACCGGGAAACTTACCGAAATGTCGGGAAAATTAACCGGAAGGCATGAGCCAGATTTGGGTACTTACAGAAGCCCCTCGGCAACGTCACTTGCAAGGCGAGTGGGGTTGTCGATAGAAAAGGATCCGATCTGGCGAATGCCGAGACGGATTGGGAGACCAAGGCGGTCGAGTGGCTGAACCTTTTGGAAGGCTACCTACGTATCCCGGAGGAATCAAGCCAGGCCGTAGTTCGGAATTAGGATCCGCTGGGGAAGGAAGAAGAGAAACTGGTCTCTTTCTGGGAAAAAGAAGAGAAAATGACCTAGGAGGTCAAGCAAATGATCCTACTGGGGATATGCTAGGAGTGACCCAGGTGGTCGGATATCTGAACTTCTATGAGGGGGCGCTTTATCACTAAGGAGTGACAAAGAAACAGGGTGACCAAAGTGGTCGAATGGCTGGACCTTTTATAAAAGGCTACCTACGTATCCCGGAGGAATCAAGCCTTGATCGTAGTTCAAGCATCACTAGATAGTTAGGAACGATGTCTAGGATTCTTGAGATTTTGACAATTAATGGAGGTCACCGATTGACACGGAGGATGTCACTGGAGGATGTCACCTAATTGAAACTAGAGCTTACGGCGCTATGAGGATAGAGGTAGCTAGAGTTTGGAAACTTGAGCTTACGTCACTATTCGCGGATAGAGGGAGCACAAGTTTGGAATGACTTGGGCATACGTCACTATTCGCGGATAGAGGTAGCACAAGTTGGAATGACTTGGGCATACGTCACTATTCGCGGATAGAGGTAGCACAAGTTGGAATGACTTGGGCATACGTCACTATTCGCGGATAGAGGTAGCACAAGTTGGAATGACTCTGGGCATACGTCACTATTCGCGGATAGAGGTAGCACAAGTTGGAATGACTTGGGCATACGTCACTATTCGCGGATAGAGGTAGCACAAGTTGGAATGACTTGGGCATACGTCACTATTCGCGGATAGTGGTAGCACAAGTTGGAATGACTTGGGCATACGTCACTATTCGCGGATAGTGGTAGCACAGGTTGGAATGACTTGGGCATACGTCACTATTCGCGGATAGTGGTAGCACAAGTTGGAATGACTTGGGCATACGTCACTATTCGCGGATAGAGGTAGCACAAGTTGGAATGACTTGGGCATACGTCACTATTCGCGGATAGTGGTAGCACAAGTTGGAATGACTTGGGCATACGTCACTATTCGCGGATAGTGGTAGCACAAGTTTAGAGTTCTGACAATTCGGAGGTTGTCACCTAGTGTTATCCCGTTATAACGGAATTAACGGAGGCGACTGGGAATAAAGCTTGATTGCTAAAGAGATAAGGGATATTTTCTGAAAAGATGTTATCTTGGTTAAAAGATAACGGAAATTGCATGCCCAAGTGGAAGGTCCAGGCGTGATTGTAATTTCGCTCGTAGCGAATGAAGCCGCCCGGCATGAGATGGAGAAAAAGAAGCCGTACGGCTAGAGACCTGTTTTTTCCAGATTATTTAAAACAGGTTTGAACGGGGACTGGGCACTTGTTGCCGCCCACTTCAGCCGAGAGAGAGAGAGAAGAGAGAGAGAATTTCGAAATTTCTTCAACCCTTTTTTGCTTCTATCGATTGGAATGGATCCGGAGGGCAATCCCATACCGAGGCAAGCAAGAAGGAACATCTCCGCGGCTGCGAGAAGGAGGAGAAAGGAGCTCGTTCGGACGGAGAGGAAGTATGACTTCCTTACGCCTCCATCGGAGCTTTACCCGGGGAGAAGGGAGCATAAATCAACGAACCCGCGATCGGTTGGGGTAAGCATTCTCATTTTGCTCAAATCCGATGATTTTGCTTGATTTTTGAATGATTTAGGGCTTGACCCGAATTTTAGGATTTTTGAATGATTCTTTTTTTTTTTTGAATGATTTTGAGATGCATGAACAACCTATGAGGCTAAGAATGTGCAATGTGCAACTTGTTTGATGAAATTATAAGAATGACTCACTTTTTTCTCGCAAAATGAAGTAAGAATGAGAATTTTTCAAAATATGAGACGGAGTTCTTGCCTTGTGCTAGAACTAGGTCAAAATTCTGATTTTCAATGAGAAAACATGATTTTGGAAGATGAAAATGATTCATGCATGCCATTTCTGAAAGAATAATGCTTATGTGCAAAAAATTGTGAAAATTGTGATTTTGTGCCTTAGGAAAGCAACGGGACTTGACATGACGCGTTTCAAGTGATGAAAGACGCTTTTTTGATGCAAATAATGCTAGAAAAACTTTTGTGAATGATTTTCTTTTGAAAACATGTGCATTTTTTGTGAATATATGCATGCTTTTGAAAATGATGAATGATTGACACTTCTTTTTTTTGTGCTTGTCTACAGGAGAACAAGTCTAGAGGACCATCGGAGATAGCAGTTAAGCTTTGGCAGAGGATGCCGGATTTTGAGAAGAATGGGGTGAACCCCAAGAATTTGGTGAGGGCTACCGGCCTGGATGCGTTTGTAGAGGCCATCGGCAGGGGTGTTCACATCACCTCTAAGAGCAAGGGCTTGGTCCAGCCCTTTCGAGTTCCGTGGGATAGTACTCATAGCTTTCACCCGAGCCGGGAGAGCCGACAGCTGACTCTGCCGATTTCACAGCCTATTACCGGCCTACAGCTCACCGGGAGGCCCGTGACTTGAGAGACCACATTACGCCCGAGGAGTTCCGTGCTTTGGTCGGGTTTGAGCCGATTCCCAAGGGGCCGGGATGGAGACGCGGAACGCCGAGGTGGCAGTCGTACTTGCATGCGTAACTTTGCCGCTAATGATGTGACTCGCCTGCCACTCGGCTAGAGCATTCATATGGTTGATGCTATCAGCCACTATCTTTGCTAATTCTGGACGCCGGCCATGACTTGCCTCCTCGACTCTCTGGAGGATGTGGATGGGATAGGGACGGTCTCTTGGGGAGAGGCCGGATTGGCGGAGTTGTACTTCTCGTTGGACATGTACACGGAACAAAGCCGCTTCCATGGATCGCTTCTCATTTGCCCTCGAGGTAGTCTCCTTTTTTTTTTTTCTTTCTCTTTTCCCCGTCTTGAGACTTTTATAAGAGAGAGAATGACCTTTTGATGTTTTGAACATGCAGCCTGGTTTTGTGAGGTGATCGGGTTCTTCCCTTGGAACCAGCAGAGTGATGTCACCATCTTCCCCGCTATGGTTCGCCGGAGGGGAGATGCGAGAGATAAATTCACTGGGAAGACCCGGATTACCTTCGATTACAAAATGGTGAGGCCACCATCAATAGGATGGGCACGACGGAGTGGACTTCTACCCTGGGGCGTGTATCCTGAGAGATTTTGGCCGGGAGATGCCATCGAGGTGACGAGGCGCAGGAGGTGGCTCACTGGGCCGACATGTGATGTCATTTACTTGGGGGACCGCTTCTCGAGGCAAAGATGGTCATGTTCCCTCCACTAGATGCCATTACTCCTCAGATCCTCCAAAGACGGGATGCCGCAGTCCTGTGGAGGCCGGCGGATGAGATTGAGAGGTACTGTGGAGGTAGGCCGCAGAGGAGTATTTTGACATGGGTACACCCCTACGCCGTGTTTGTGGAGCCGCCGAGGACGCCACGTAAGCTAGTGAAGCCGGCGGTCACTCAGTGGATATGGGGAGGATGAGCCCATCGACCCGCCGATCCCTCCCGCGCATTTGTCCTACGTGGTCCATGGAGTGCCGAGGAGGATGAGGATACTGTCCCCGATGCTAGGGAGCCCCAAGACACCTTGCCGCCCGATAGCACCGTAAGTGTACTCTTAGGGTCTTATTCCCTTTTAGCTTTCGATTTTCGCTTTTGCAATTTTCTCGAGATTTTCCGAGATTTTTCTCTTCTTTTTCTCAGTTCCAGCTCGCACTTACGATAGGCCGGTCGTGCGTAATAGGGCCGGGAAGGACATGTGCCTTGCCTTCTTCGAGGAAGCCGGCTCGCGCTTCGAAGGCGGCAGCGGATGCACAGGAGCTCGGGCGCAAGAGACGGCACGTCGGGGGCACAGCTGCCTACCTCATCGGCCTCGGAGTACTCTTCCAAAGGCCATGCCTCGGGGCGGGGACCCAACGCCGACATTCTGGAGCAACTGGCCGAGTACGGCACGATAATGTCCATTTGTCCGACGTGAGCGACCAGTGAGGACTTGATGAGGGAGGCTAGCATTTATGAGCCGAGTAGCGATGAGGAGGAAGAAGAATCGGAGGCCTAAGAGGTCTCTAGAATAGATTTGGAACGAAAACAAACAATGAACAATTTTTATGCACACTTTGTTTATTTTTTGCTTTATTTGGGCGCCGATGGGGCGAAAACATTGTATTTACATTTTATTTACTTTTCTAATTTATGCTTTCTCAATTTGCATATTATCTCGAGCCTTGGGGCGACTTTTTTGCTTGGAATTGGGGCCGAAATCCGGGCCAAAATGATTTATAATGGTATATAAATGCTTGAATGGCTTCTCGGATATGTTTTTGTACATGTGTTTTGGTTGAAAAAGTGGGGTGAAAACTCCCTTGGGCAGCAATCTTGGTTGCCGCAGAATTTTTTTCTCGCAGAGGGCTAATGTAGCCGTGCGGCATGGCCTTGAGGGCAAATGAAGCCGTGCGGCTACAGCCCGTCTCGAGCCGGTTATTTTCTCGAATAAAAGCAAGGCTTGGCCATTTCATTTCATTTTCACTCTAGACTTGTCCCAATTGTTCCCGTGAGCATATTTTGGACCTAAAAGCACCATCTTTGAACACTTTGCGATGGAGAAGCCCGTCGATTGCAAAGGGGGAAGCGAGACCATTTTCTATCCGGTCTTCAATCTTGGGCGAGACATAACTTCCAAAATCACAAGGGATCTGCTTGATTCTTCCTTCAAGATCAAGTCTTTATGGCATTTGAGGGATCTCCCGCCCGATTGGGACTCGTTGAGAGCCGCAAAGAAAGTTCTCGGGACGTCCGGAGACATGTTTATCGCTTCTCTTACAACGAAATTGTCCCAACGCACGAAGACTTCGTGAGCCTTGATTGGGGGTCCCGAGACCGAGGCTATATCTATTCCGCTGATCGGAGACGCGCCGGTGACGGTAAAGCTTGCATCTTTTCTCGCAGATTCCTTTCGGGAGAGGCCGAGAGGATGATGGTAGCCCCTGATAGGATTGACCTTTCGATATCCCGGTGTTTGGGTCTCCAGATATGGCTGCGACCACGGTGGCTATGGATGCTTTCATTCTCTCGCGTATTCTCTCGTTTTGTTCACCGCCGAGTCCGCGGGGACTGGCCATAGTGGCCTCTTGGACATGGTCGAGACTCGCAGTGGCCGGGAAGGATATTGTCCCGCCGGTTTTGGGAGAGACATTTCATGGGATCGATAGGATGGCTCGGGAGACCGCTTTCATGAGGTCCGGGAGTCCGGCTATGTTGACTCGTGGCCGCAGGAGAGGCTCTGGCTTTGCCCGGGGCTTTGCCGACTGCCCTCGGGTGATTTCTGAGAGGTGCGCCTAGGCGCAGAACAGTGGTAGCCGGGAGTCGATGATGGCTAGGCTATCCACTTCGGACATCCGTTGGTGGATACCACATCGGAGGTTGCGCATCAGAGGATATTTCAGAGTCTTATGTCATGAGGGTTCCAGATTCTCGCCGGTCATCCTTCTACATACCCCGCTTAGTATCCAGCAGCTTGGGGCTTTACAGAGCCTTTGAGTGATTGGGAGGACATCCGGACCATGGAGGTGGTGTCATTGGACATGAGAGATCCAACAGCCTTCTCTTTCTTCTCGAGGGCTTGGACATATACCGCTTTCCCACCTGTGGCTATCTTCAGAGCAGAAGAGCACCATCTCGACCACCGTCTACTTGACCGGTACGAGAGGGAGATGGGAGCGACTCAGTGTTATCTTGGAGGATAGACGTCGAGCTTTATTGGGAGCCGATCGTGACTCGAGTAGGACTCGAGGGAGACCGAGGCTAAGGCGAGTTGCCATAACCAATCGTGACTTGGTCCGAGATATGGAGGCTCGGTACAAGAGGTTGTCCGAGGTCGCTCCTTCGACCGAGGCTCGTAGGGAGGAGGTGCGGACTCGTGCTCGTATAGAGAGAGCACTCATTGACACGGGGTTGGGTAGAGGCTCCAGTGAGGATACCGTGAGGTCGGGATGAGGGATACCGACATTATTGAGAAGAAAAGGAAGAAGACTCGACGAGGCCGAGGAAAAGGGAAGAAGACTCAAGAAGACTCAAATAATGACGACCGACAAGTCTTTTCTCAAGATCCTCTTATTGCCATTTGCAAACACATTAGTTTATTTAGGCATTTTATTGTATTTTAGATCTTTTTAGCAAAGTTAGCAGAGTTAAGAGGTAGACCGTGCTTGAACTCATCAAGAAGTTTTTAACTTGTAATGAACAAGGCATATTATCTTAAAAATTAATCAAGACACATTTCATGGAAATTCAAATGTCTTTATTGATTGGGACCCGTTTTATGAAAACCGAAATACCCTTTATTATTTAGGACGCACTTCATGGAAGCTTGATTGTCCTTTTTATTGTTTAGACCGAACCATATATGGCCGCCTACGTTCCCCTTTTACAAGAAAGGCTAAGGGGCTCAGTCTACGTAGTTCATTCCGGTGAACCAATTTTTTTATGTGCACTTTTTTTTGCCTAGACCGCCCTTTTTGGGGTTTTCAAATTAGCCGGGCATTACTCTTTTTGCACTAAGATTTTTTCTTTTTTTTTTTTTTTTTTTTTTATATGTGCAACCCCGTCTTTTGCCTAGACCGCCCTTTTTGGGGTTTTCACTTAGCCGGGCATTACTCTTTTTGCACTAAGATTTTTTTTTTTTTTTTTTTTTTTTTTTTTTTTTTTTTTATTAGACATAGTATCTTCTGAGTTTATCACCGTTGACCGGGTGGACAAAGGGATTGCCATCCAAGTCTCGCAAGCTTCATTGCTCCTCCCGACGCATCTTCTCGCACCACATAAGGGCCGATCCAGACGGGTTCCCATTTTCCTGTGGGGTTGTCTCTCGGTAGGGGGCTTTACTTTCAAAGCACTAAGTCGCCCTCTTTGATGTCTCCGGCCTTGACCTTTTATCAAACGCTCGGCCATTCGCCTCCGGTAGGCTCGGGTGTGTTCCATGGCTTTTAGCCTTCTCTCGTCAAGGTGGCTAACTCATCATGCCGGCCGCGCAACCATTCCACTTCATTGACACTGCTTTTCCAGAGGACCCTTAATGACGGGATTTCCAACTCCACCGGTAACACCGCTTCCATCCCGTAAGTTAGGGCAAAAGGAGTTTCTCCCGTGGCCGTTTCCGACAGACGTTCAGAGCCCCGCAGTGCTAGGTGCAGCTTTTCGGGCCAATCACGACCACGGATGGCCATCTTCCTGATGATCCGCTCGAGTGTCTTATTAGCAGCCTTCCACGGCTCCATTGGTCCGAGGTCCGTACGGGGACGACTTGTGGCGAGTAACTCGAATTCTCGACAGCTAGCCTATCGCAGCCTTCCTTCGAAGTGTGACCCATTATCGAAATGATCTCGCTGGGCACCCCATATCTCGCACATTATGTTTTCTTTGATGAACTCGGGCCACTTTTCTCGGAAGTGAGGACCTTGTAGGACTTGGCCTCTACCCACTTGGTGAAGTAGTCGATGGCTACCAACACGAACTCGTGCCCATTGCTTCCTGCCGGGGATATTTTCCCTATCACGTCAATGCCCCAAGTTGCAAACGGCCAAGGAGTCGTCATGCAAGCATGTGTCATGAGGTGGGAGATGGTTGAGGTTGGCAAACCGCCGGCATTTGTCGCAGTTCGGACGTGCCGAACGCACCGTCTCCATGGAGATCCAAGAGTAACCCATTCCGAGGATCACTTGCATCGTGGCTCGCATTCATGTGAGGACCGCAGGACCATTGTGGACTTCGGTCATCAACTCTCCGGCTCTTTCTTGAGTGACACATAAGAGGAGTGGTCCTTGATACCGCTTCTTGTATAGGTTGCCTCCTAGAATGACATAATGAGAAGCCAACCTTTTCGTGGCTCGCAAGCTTTTGGCTCGACACCTTCTTTGGTCTACCTTCTTCGCCTCTCGAAAGCCGACTCTCCGTCTTTGAGGAATTGGTAACTGATTGTACCAAGGTTCCTTTATAGGCTCGGGTCCTGTGTCCACTTCACAACAGAAAGCCGGGGCTTCTCTTCTACCCACTCAAGGGCTTTATGGCTTTTCCCTGGGATCTCTACCAATGAGGCTAGAGTAGCTAGGGCATCTCGCGACCGTTTCTTTTCCCTCGGCAAGTAGTGGAAAGTCACTTCTCCGAACCGTCCAAATAACTCCTCCATACGGGCATGATACCGTTGTAGATTAGGGTCCACAGCCTTCCACTTGTTGGAGACTTGGTTGATGATCGTGGCCGAGTCTCCGTAAACTTCGAGCTCCTTGACATTTCTTTCTAAGGCAGCCTCCAAACCAAAGAATGCAGCTTCATACTCGGCGACATTGTTCGTGGCAGAAAGTTCAACTTGAGGGCTATGGGGGTATGCTCATCTTTCGGATCGACCAATAGCATTCCTACACCATTTCCTCTTTTTGTTAGCGGCTCCGTCAAAGAACAATTGCCATCTATTTTCGTGCTCAACCGCAAAGATCCCTTCATCTCGGAAATTGGGGTTCGTGCCCTCTCGTCTTCATTATCGGGAAATTCGCCAGTGATCCGACAATGCTTGACCTCGATGGCCTTTCTCGGTCACATAGTTGATGTCGTATTCTCGCCAAGAAGAAGGACCACTTCGCTAAACGCATCGAGAGGGAAGGCTTGTCAAAGATGTACTTGATGGGGTCCATTTTCGAGACCAAATTCACAGTGGTGGGCTTCGCATATAATGCTTCAACTTGCCGACTACCTGCACTCGCCTCCCGCACAAGTCTTTTCACATGCCGAGTAATTGAGCTCGCTCCCTCCGTAGCTTCCGGCCGACAAAGTAAATGGCATTTTCCACCCGAGAGTCTTTCTTTTCCCGAGCAAGCATAGCCCCAACCGCCGTGTTCCAGGATGCTGAGATAGAGCAAGAGGCTTCGTCTATGTGGGGGCATAGTACCGGGGATGTACTAAGTATGCCTTGATCTCGGTCAAAGGCATCTTGGCATTCTTCGGTCCATTCTCAGTGTCCACATTCTTCTTCATGAGCTTGAAGATGGGCTCGCACATAGTGGTCAACCGATTGACGAAACGGCTAATGTACCGCAATTTACCCATGAAGCTCTTGACTTCGTCCTGGTTTGAGGTGGCCTCATATCCATGATGGCTTTGATCTTTCTGGGGTCAACTTCTATACCTCGCTCCGTGACCATGTACCCAAGCACTTTTCCCTTGTCACTCCGAAGGTGCATTTGCGTGGTTTAGTCTCATGGAATGTTGTCTCAACCTCTCAAAGAATTTTCGTAGGTCAACAAAGTGCCGCCCACCTTCTCCTTTGGAGTGGATTATCATGTCATCTACGTAGACCTCAATCTCCTTGTGGATCATGTCATGAAAAAGCGCGGTCGCCGCCCTTGGTAAGTAGCCCCGGCATTCTTGAGCCCGAATGGCATTACCGTATAACAAGAGGTCCCCACGGTGTGGTGAAGGCCGTCTTTTCTTGGTCTTCCTCGGCCATCTTGATCCGGTTGTAGCTCGCAAAACCATCAACGAAGGATTTGACTTCGTAGTTGGCAGTGGAGTCCACCAGATGTCTATGTTTGGCGTAGGGTAGTCGTCTTTGGGCCGGCCTTGTTCAGATCTCGAAATCCACACAAAGCAGCCGCACCTTCCCATTGGCCTTGGTTACGGCCACGATGTTGGACAACCATGTCGGGTATTCAATAACTCGATGAACCCTACCCGCAAGAGCTTCTCAATTTCTTCTTTGACCCGTAGAGACCATTCCGCTTAATCTTTCTCGCCGTTTACCGGCTTAGCATCTCGGTGCTAGAGGGATTCTGTGTTCTACTATCGAACCTGTCTAGCCCCGGCATATCCTTGTATGACCATGCAAACACGTCGACGTATTCTCCGAGCAGCTCGATCAACTGTCCCTTTCAACCCCCGGAAGAAGCTTCCAATCTCGTCTCTTTAGGTTCCTCAATAGTACCCAAGTTCACACTTATCAAAACCTCCTCGGCAGCTTGGGCCCGGTTTTCCTCTTTTCCGAAACCCGCTTAAAGATTTCTTTAATGTATTGTTCGTTTAGTGTGTTTGCATCTTGTTCAAATGATTCATTATTAACTCGTTGTTAAGTTTTGAGTTAATTTATCATTTGTTAAGTTGGCAATAAGAGGATAATCGTAAAGATTTGTCATTTCATTCAAGATAAGGGGAAAGATGACATCGATTACATTTTCATAATCCTCAGCGTGAGGCCTTCGGATGACTCCGAGGACCGGAATTCAAGATTCCCGACTCAACCGAATAGACAACACCGACTCGGACCCTACACTACTTATTGACTCGAGGGGGACTTGACAAGGGTTGGACCGGATCTCACTCCTTCTTGCCGTTGCCCCGGGAGTAGCAGCCTTGTCGGCGTTGTCATTTGATTGTGCACTCGCGGATCATTATTGCCTTTGTCGACACCAATTCCATAGGAAGTACTCTACCGATCTGGCGTAATCTCCTTTCGAACTTAACTTCATCCATTTGTACCTCCGGGCAAGAGGGACCGGTTGTGCTTTCAAAGATTCGAGATACGCCTCTCTTCATCCCAAAAGTCTTCTCGGCTTGTTCACTCTTCTCTCTACCTTTTCCCAAACAGGGGTTGGGAATGATCCTCGGGAGTAGTAAGAGCCATTACAAACACATTATGCTCGTCATGGGTAATGAAGGGTTCGGAGAGACTTTCATTAACATGGCTTGTTTTACTTCAAACTCGCAGCCTTCATAAGTGAGCCTTTCTTCGTAATCTTGACCATGGTTACCGGTTCGATGTCGTAGAAAAGAGGCCGAGCTCGACAACATTAACGAAATCGCTCCGACTATGGGTCCAAACCGTCCCTCCATGGCGGCGGCATTAATCGTATCTTTCCATTTCCTTGTAATTCAAAGATAAGGAATATTGAATTTCGTGATATCTATGACCTCTGGATTTCCAAAACCATTTCCATTTGTTCATCCGAACTCGATCATGTTGACTCGATTGTTAGCAGGAAGAGGATTCTTGACCACATTGGGACCCCGAGGTGGTTCTAACTTGCCTTCTTCAACTAGGCGAGAGATCAGAGCTTCGTGTAGGTGCAATCATTAGTGTTATGGCCATGATAATTGTGAAAGCGACAGTGTTTGGTCTCGTCCATTCTCGATACCGGGGTTCCCGGGTTTCCAGCTTTCCAAAGGTCCGATGAGTCCTCGGGCTACCAAACCGTCGAAGACCTTTTCTAGTGGCATTCCGAAATCTTCAAAGATAGAAAGGGAGCTTGGCTTTGCAGCCAGCCTTGGCCTCGCATTCTCGTCCCGCTTTCTCATTCTCGAATGTAATTAACGCGCCAATCACTTCTTTTCCTTTCACGGTGACAAATGGGGCATTTGACACCGGTGCTTTGTAGCGGTAAGAACCGGCTGCCTCGTGGCCGGGGCCATATTGAAGGCATTCTCAAACTTGGTGCCGGCATTTACCATTGCCCGAAGGTCGATAGTAGTAATTGCCAATTTGAACTCTTAGTTGAGGTTTCAAGCAAGATTGGAAGATCTCCATCCGTTCCTCTTCATTGAGCGGGGTCATCATTTCACCGAGCTTCCAATTCCATCTCTTGTAGAATTCACTTATCGGCTCATCTCGAACGTTGTAGGGTACCCCGTAGGTCATTCCTACTGGTTTCCCAATTCAAATTGGCCTTATACTTTTCTAGGAACGCTTCCTTGATCTCGGTCCCAAGTAGCTCGGGCCTCTCGGTTTCACATGCAGAACCACCTAAGAGCCGAACCTTTTAATGATAACCGAAAATGATCGGCCATTTGTTGCCGTGTACAATCTTTGGCTCTCATGGCAAGAATGTAGCTTTCAATGTGAGTCCGGGGACACCGCTGCCGTTGAACTTTTCAATTTCTCGGCATTCGGAATTTTGGAGGGAGAGGGACAACTTTGCTGGGACTGATCCGGTATGCCGTCCTCTTCGTGTCTATTTCCCCAAACTTCTCTTGCATGGACCTAACTTGTTCCATTAGCCAAGCCATGTCCGAGTCGGGGATGGTTTAGGATTGCTCGATTCCTGAGAAGGCTTATCCGACTTGGGTGGAAGGACAAGAGGTGGCACAGGGTAGCCGGTACCAAGGCTCGGGGATCTTTGGAGGGGAAGTAAGTGTAAACTTGACCAGTCCCGTGTTCCCGTGAGATCGGCCTGAGGCATAGGAATTAGGCTCATAATTTCCGAAGTAGGAAAAGGATACGGAACCTCCCGGGGTCCCGTGGGCAAAGTTGAGGTGGAAGATCTCGCCGTGGCAGACATGAATTGAAAGGGTCATTGAGCTGATTTTGAGGCCTAGTGGAATGCCCGGGATGGCCCATACCGAGGAGAGGGAGTGAATCCCATGGGGTAATGCAGAGGCCGCGTAACCGGGATAGCCGAGGCGTTTGCTTTCGCTGATAGGGAACAAAGCCGGGTCTCATTTGAGGAGGTGAGGTGTTGGGATCCCGATGGCTTCGAGATGTTGGAAAGGACTCAAGAGGGGTAATCCCGGATAAGGGATCGTATGAGGATGGAGGAGGGCATTGGTTATAGGTTGATGGAGCCGAGATGGCCGCTTCGGAGGCTCATCTTCTATCATCACCAAGGAACCGCTGGGCTCGACCACTATTTGAACTCCATGACGACGAAGCGCTTCAATGAGCGTGGCTTGCTGTTCCTCATGGGCCTTACGATCGTTTTCCAGTGGCTAAGGTTAGCTCTTCTTCCCTAGTCATCTCGGTTACCCAAACCAAAGACTTGTTTCTCGTCAAATCGGTCATTCTCGACTCTCCGAACCGATGAAACCGAGGATTCTCGCGAACCTGCTCGAGGATTCTCGCGCTAACAAGTCGCCGACCCTGTTCTCACCCACTTCTTTCTCGCCGCGGAAAGGGATAGGAAAGGTTTAGACTCGGGTAGGTGTTTAGCCGAAGGCTCTGTGCAATATGCAAATTAGAATCTTCAAGTTTACTTAAAACAGTGTCTTTTATTAATATCTATTTGGTTGGAAAAGGGGTTCTCGCCCTTCTTTTTTTCACAACTACTCTAGATCCCGGATCAGCCGGGTTCCGTCACTACGTCTATAAGCCCCTCGTATTCCACCCGTATTTCGACCTCCCAGTGGTGGACAGCCTCGGCGAGGGTCCTATAGGGCACGCGGATCCCACCGACCGAGAGTAAAGAACACTCCTATCGGGCCTAGCGGGTCATATGACCTTTCAACGCACGAGCGATGCGGATTATAGTCAAGGCAATACCGGGAAAGTCTCGTCTCTCTGCCTTGACGGATCTTTGACAGAGTTTCGCTTGAGCGAATGACGGTTTTTGACTTTCGGTAATGTCCGAGAGAATAATAGGCATGGGTCGGGCGGCAAAAGCCGGATGACACAAAGGTCACATTGAACTTCGTTGCATACGCAAAGGCGTGAGTCGAATCGAAGTCAATGCCGGCCAAGATCTTGCCAATTTTTCCTTGTCGGAATTTTGCGTAGCTTCGCTTGAGCGAAAGATCTTTTGATTTTTGGCAAAGACTCGGTCTTGACTCTTACGCATTCCGTGTGGGTCAAGGTCAATAGTCAATGCCGGAGTCAAGATCCCACCGATTTTTCCTTGTCGGAATTTCGGCAGAATTTCGCTTGAGCGAAAATCTTGGCTTCCGTTATGAGCTAAGGCTTGACATTTACGTGGGTATGCAACTGGGCTATATGACACGGACTAGACCAAAAACCAACCAAAAGTCACGGTTTTTTGAAACGTGTGACACCTGACCGTGCATTGGTCGACACCGGCCGCCATGGGAGGTTGGGATGATTCCGTGCGCGCCCGGAGCATCGTAAGGCCAGTCCGTGGATCGCACTGAACCACCCTCGGTTTGAAGGACGTGCGTGCAAAAGTGTACAGGATATATCAAAGTGCGCGTAGTGTGCGGTCTCCTAAAAATGTTCCTTTTTGAGTTAAAACAGAGATTTTCATAAATGTGTTTTAAAGGAATGATTTTCGGACGGGGAAAATGCAACACATAAGCACGTAAATTTTCTCGGGAGCCCTGGCCGCCATGGAGCCGAGTAGCCCCAAGCCGCTAGGATCGAGATTAACCATGATTTTTCCCGGTGGAATTGCCACCGAGGTCGTATGGTCGAATCCAATGAGGATTAGCCGTACGACTGCATGGATCAATTTTCCAGGTTCCACTCCTTTTGCTATTTTTCGGGTTGTTTCCCGTTCGAAGTATGCACAGATTCCAAGATGCAAATGATGCAATGCATGGTAAAGAAAGCAAGCACGATTAATGAAATCGGCGATGGGAGTCTAACCCGCTCAAAGGGAAAAGCTTTCTTCTATTTTTTTTTCAAAATTATTTTTTTTTTTGAAAAGGGGATACTGGTACGTGGGATTGTTAAACCACCTGGTTATCCCAAGCCCCGGGTTAGGGAGCGATACAGGAAGGGTAAGTGGTTTCCACCTATATACCAAGTATCGACTTTTGTTTTGAAAATAAAGCTTTTCTCCTTTGGGATGATCCCCAGCAGAGTCGCCAAACTATGAATGTGTGCCCCAAATTTTTGTTTATTGGAATTCACGCGAGTTTGAAGACATCCGATTTAATTTGAAAAACGGAGTCGCCACGCCATTTTGATTACCTCAAAACTTTGAAAAAAAGGTTTTATGGGTTCGGAGGTTAAGTTACCCCTTGGGAAGAACGTTTGGCGTTCACCCAAAGTGCCTTGCCGGAGCAAGTCTCCCGAGATTTCATTAATCGTGTTTGCTTGCGTGCTTTCTTTGTGTGCATGTGTTTGAGAGTAAAAGGGGGAATGTCCCAAGTTATCTTCCGGACGTACAAACCATTTGTTGGTTGTCGCTCGGGATTTCTTGGAATTTATGTATTTGGGATTATGATCCCGTCCTCATCTTATGACTTATGATCATCGCATTTTAAACCTCGGGACCCTCGGGACTTGCGTGATCGAGAGAATGACTCTCTTTTGGTCAAAGATGAGGTTCTTTAGGAAGGAATGTCCTTAGCCCATCAATCCTACGCTTTAAGACGGTCGAGCTCGTATAGAGGCTTCATACTCATTCTTAAGCGATAATCGGAGATATAGGGTTCAAGGTTATCCTTTTCCTAAAGAAATCATGAACCTTTAATGGAAGGAACGATGCAAAGATGAGAACTTTTACACCGGTCCGTTCCAAGGTTGGGGAAAGGGGAAATGCATGATGAAAAATGACTCTTTAATGAAAAGATGACATTTTGGTTTTAGCAAATGATGCTTTTTTGATTGAAAGAAATGATCTTTATGCAAATGATGCGTAAAGATAGGATTTTTATGCAAATGATGCATTAGAAAAGGTTTTTGAATGCAAAGGATGCATTTTTATTGGAAAAGATTTGATCTTTATATGCAAATGATGCATAAAGATAACATTTTTATTGGAAAATAGGGATTTTAGGTGCAAAGGATGCACCTTTATGAAAAAGACTACATTTTTATGACAAATGAGGTCTTAATGCATGCAAAGGGGAAGGGGGTGATAAAGAAATGATCTTTATGAATAAATGCCAAGTCCCAAGCAAGATATATGAATGCAATGAGCAAGTATATCAATTAAAATGCAAGGTTAGGGCGTGCGAGGTTACCAATCGTTTCCTTCGCTTCTTCGGACGGAGCTAGGAGGAGAGGTTCGTCTTGGGTCTTCAAGGAGGAGGGAGATGGCTTCTTGAGCTTCTTCTTCGCCTTCTTGAGCCTTCAAGGGTGTTCTTCACGTCTTGATTATATTGCTATGGAGTGTGTGTGTTTTTGTTGTTGTTGATTGTGTGTGTAAATGGGTAGAGGAGGGCTCTATTTATAGGCAGTCTGGATAAGGCTAATGAAGCCGTGCGGCTGCAGGTTCTTTGCAAATGAGGCCGTGCGGTCTTATCCATTGTGACTCAGCATTCTAGAACCATGCAAGGTGGCATTATTCTAGAACCTTCTCCCTAATTAAGAAAAACGTGTTTTCTTAATTAGGAAGGCTTCCTTCAGCCCTAATTTTAATTTGGGACTGCTCTAGGACATTTCCGGAACACTAGGAAGGTCCGGGGAATTACCGGGAAACTTACCGAAATGTCGGGAAAATTAACCGGAAGGCATGAGCCAGATTTGGGTACTTACACCACGACAATTGGAATTCCATCACACAAGCCCGTAACATATCCTCAAGTATCTGAATAGTTCTCTCGGACTGACCGTCGGTTTGAGGATGAAACACCGTACTAAAACACAATTTAGAACCCAAGGCTTCATGCAATGCTCTCCAAAATCTAGAAGTAAATCTCGGATCCCTATCGGAAACAATACTAACCGGAACCCCGTGAAGTCTCACAATCTCCTTCATATATAACTGAGATAACTTCTCTAACGAAAACTTGGTTGATACCGGAAGAAAATGAGCCGACTTTGTCAATCTATCCACAATAACCCAAATAGCATCCATCTTCTTCGCGGTAAGAGGCAAACCCGAAATAAAATCCATCGAAATCCCTTCCCATTTCCACTCCGGAATATCCAATGGTTGAAGTAGTCCCGCCGGTCTCTGATGTTCTGCCTTGATTTGTTGACAAGTTAAACACTTAGAAACATAATCCACAATTTCTCTTTTCATTCCATTCCACCAATATCCACGCTTCAAGTCTTGATACATTTTGGTACTACCCGGATGAATCGTAAACTTGGACTTATGGCCATCCTCTAAGACACGCCTTTTGATTTCCGGTGATGAAGGAATGCAAATTCTCCCTTTGAAGGTTAAAATCCCATCTCTATTCAACGCAAATTCCCCGACTTTCCCACCTTGCACTTGATCTAAAATTTTCTTCAACTCCGGATCACCTTGTTGAGCTTCCTTCAACTCTCCATACAATGTAGGAATGGCTCGCACATTCGCAAGTAATACTTCACTCCTCAACTCTTGGGTACTCAAAGCTGTCACATAAGCCTTTCGGCTAATCGCATCCGCCACAACATTGGCCTTCCCCGGATGATAAGAAATCACACAATAAAAATCCTTCAAGAACTCTAGCCATCTTCTTTGCCGGTTATTCAACTCCTTTTGGGTAAACAAATATTTCAAACTCTTATGGTCGGTGAATATCTCGAATTTCGCCCCATATAGGTAATGCTTCCACTTATGCAACGCAAACACAATCGCCGCCAATTCCATGTCATGAGTAGGGTAATTCTGTTCCGCCGGTGATAACTTCCTAGAGGCATACGCAATAACTTTCCCATTTTGCATTAATACACATCCCAAACCCGCCTTCGAGGCGTCACTATAGATCACAAAATTCTCACAACCATCCGGAAGGGTAAGAATAGGAGCCGTCGTCAACCTCTTCTTCAACTCATTGAAACTTGCTTCACACTTGGAATCCCATACGAACGATACATCTTTCCGAGTCAACCTTTTCAACGGAGTAGCAATCCGAGAAAAACCCTCAATAAACCTTCGGTAATACCCCGCCAAACCAAGAAAACTACGAACCTCAGTCACAGTCGAAGGTTGCTTCCAATTTACCACGGCTTCAATTTTTGAAGGATCCACGGAAATTCCCGAACTCGACACTACATGCCCCAAGAAAGAAACCTGCTCAAGCCAAAACTCGCACTTGCTGAACTTGGCATACAACTGCTTCTCACGAAGAACTGACAAGACAATCCTCAAATGATTTTCATGCTCTTCCCGGGACTTAGAATAAACAAGGATGTCATCAATGAATACCACCACAAAGATATCAAGATAAGGCTTGAAAACACGGTTCATCATATCCATGAATACCGCCGGAGCATTAGTCAACCCAAAAGGCATCACAACAAACTCATAGTGACCATATCTAGTTCGGAAAGCTGTTTTGGCAACATCATCCGGTCTAATCTTTAACTGATGTTATCCGCTTCTCAAATCAAGTTTTGAGTAGATAACGGAACCTTGAAGTTGGTCAAATAAATCATCTATATGCGGAAGTGGATACTTATTCTTTATGGTGGCTTGGTTCAACAAACGATAATCAATACATAATCGTAAGGTACCATCCTTCTTCCTAACGAATAGAACCGGTGCTCCCTACGGAGACACACTTGGGCGTATAAAACCCCGGTCTAACAATTCTTGCAATTGGACCTTCAACTCTTTTAACTCGGCCGGAGCCATTCTATAGGGTGCTTTAGAGATAGGGGTGGTACCAGGCACTAGGTCAATACAAAACTCTACCTCACGATCCGGAGGCATAGAGTACTCACTAGAGAACACATCACTAAATTCATTAACCACCGGGACATGAGCTAACTCGGGGGACTTCTTATTGGAATCTACCACATAAGCCAAGTAACTCGCACACCCCTTAGATAGCATCTTTCTAGCTTTTAAAGCAGAAATAACATGTAAACCGAACATAGATTTATCCGCATCAAATATAAAAGTAGGCATATCAGGCATAGCAAATGAGACTCGCTTTCTACGACAGTCTACCAAAGCATGACACTGACTCAACCAATCCATCCCAAGGATCACATCAAAGTCACGGATTGGTAACTCGACCAAATCCACCGGCAATACATGCCCACATATAGTCACATCACAACCACGATATATCAAAGAAGATGCAAGGCACTCTCCCATAGGAGTAGAGACCTCCAACACATAAGGCATAGATTCAGGCAATTTATGCAATGAAAATGCAAAATGAGATGCCACAAATGAATGGGAAGACCCGGGATCTATAAGAATGCGGGCCTTAACTCCTGAGACAGGAACTATACCTCTAATGACGGCATTGGGATCGACCTCTCCTCTACCCAAGGCGAACACTCGACCTTGCACTCTATCCTTGGGCTTTCCATCTACATCTCTCTTCACACCACTACCTTGTCCCCCTTGACCACTACCCGAAGCTTACTTCTTTTGCCACTTGGGACAATTCCTCCGGAAATGGCCTGTCGCCCCACACTCTAAACATCGGCCTTGCTTGCTCCAACACTTGTCCTTCAAATGCCCTGGCTTCTTGCAATATCCACACAATGCTCCAAACTGACCTGGAGGCGAACGGTTTGTCGGTGCCGCCACAAATCCTCCTCTACCTGCTCCCGAAGCTGCTGTCCTTGGTTGCCCCCTATTCTGCCCCGAACCTTGACCTTGAAATCTATTTCTGTTTCCGCCTTCAGATTTACCACGGTGCTCCTCTATATCATTCTCAATCCGATACGCCATATTCACGGCTGCCTGAAAGTTGGCAAAGTCATGCGTCAGTAACTGCTTCCGGAACTCCACCCTTAAACCTTTCACGAACCGGTAGATCCGCCTATCTTCCTCCGGTACCAAATGGGGACAATATCGTGCTAACTCCGTAAACTTGGCTGAATACTGTGCTATGGTCATCGTCCCTTGCTCCAGTTTCAGAAACTCAACCTCCTTCTTATCTCTAGTGACCATCGGAATGAAATGATCCCGGAACTTGCGCGTGAAATTCTCCCAAGTCTGTGGTGTCAAATCTCGATCCCAGCCATCCTTCACTACCTGCCACCAATGCTCAGAGGGTCCTTCCAACTTGAAAACGGTGCATCTTACCTTTTCCGCATCCGAACTCTCCATTGCCAAGAAAATCTTATTCATCGCTTCAAGCCATCTCTCCGCCTTCGCCGGATCCGGATCTCCGTTGAAGCTAGGAGGAGACATCTTCACGAACTTCTCTAGACCATGGTGCCCTTGCCTACCTTCGGGTTGTTGTTGTCCCCTACCTTGATTCTGATTGGCCATATTCTGAAGAAACACTCGAAACATATCCATCATTTCGGCATTCGGATTACCAACATTACCCAAAGCCCGATCCTGATCTCCATCATTACCCGCCATGAGAACAAACTCCTGCATTAAACACTCGACGACAGTTATCACACACTCTCACTCAGCTAGACTCTACCCGAGAACTCTAACCAAGCTCTGATACCAACTGTGAGGACCCCGACCCGGACCTACACGTGTCCCGAGCTGGAGCGTCCTCAAACTAACCCAAATTTCCTAAAACTTTTAAAACTTTGATTTAACTTTCAAACATAAACATCACTAACATATCCATTTCAAAATAACTCCACTCCTCTCCACTTTGGAGGAGGAGTTGACCAACTTTGAAACATTCATTTGTTTAGTTACAAAAGACATCGATTCTAACTAGGGCTGTAAACGAGCCGAGCCGAGCCGAGCTTTGAGGTGTCGAGCTCGAGCTCGAGCTCGACTAAAAATTAACGAGCCGAGCTTTTTTCGAGCTCGAGCTTGAGCCTGAAAAATTCGTTCGAGCTCGGCTCGAACCGAGTTTCGAGCTGTTCGCGAGCTGTTCGCGAGCTTTTTTGCGAGCTTCTCGAACTCGAGCTTTAACGAGCTCGAGCTTAACTCGAATTTTTAAAAAAATCTGAACTCAAACGATCTTTAGTTCGAGCTTTATCGAGCTTTTATTCGAATTCTCGAGCCTAAACGAGCCGAGCCGAGCTCGAGCTTTTTCTTTGTCTGTCTCTACATAATTTTTTTCAATTTTTATTTTTCATAATTCTTTATATTCTTACAATAGATATAAAAAAAAGATTGAAAATAACTAAGAAAAATATTATTATTTATTTTATACTTTTCGAATGACATTTTAAAATGTCATATATTTTGAGACAGATTTTCAAATTTATTTTGAAATAAATAGAGTAATAATTTTAAAATGTTCAATTTATGTTAGGGAGGGATGGATGGAGTCATGAAATATAACTTTCCTAATTACTACGACTACCACTACTACCACTACTATCACTACCACCACTACCACCGCTACCACCGCTACCACTTCCACTTCCACTACCACCACCACTACCACCACCATCACCACCACCACCACCACCACTACCACTACCACTACCACTACTACCACTATCACTACTACTACTACCACTACTACCACTAATACTATCACTACTACCACAACTACTACCACCACTACTACTACTACCACTACCACTACTACCACCACTACCACTACCACCGCTACCACTACCACCACTACAACCACTACTACCACTACCACTACCACTACCACCCTACTACTACCACTACCACCACTATTACTACTATCACCACTACCACTATCACTACACAATCACTACCACCACCACTACTATCACTACTACCACCACTATCACCACTACTACTATTACCACCACTACCACCACTACTACTACTATCACCACTATCACCACCACCATTACTACTACCACCACTACTACCACTACTACTACCACCACTACTACCACTATTACCACCACTACTACCACCACTACTACCACCACTACCACTACGAAATTTAGAAAAATAAAACTAAACAAATGAAAGTATAATAAATAAATCAGGGACGGGTAAAACCCTTTAATTTTTATATATAAATGTATAATTTTTTATTTTTTATAAATAGAAATAAACATTTTGAACTTTTTTTAGTATTGAATTTTTTTTCAAAAAGTTATATTAAAAAAGTTAGAAAAAAACTAAACAAATGAAAGTATAATAAAGAAATCATGACGGGTAAAATCCTTTAATTTTTATGTATAAATGTATAGTTTTTTTATTTTTTATGAATAGAAATAAACATTTTGGATTTTTTTTAGTTTTGAAGTTTTTTTCAAAAAGTTATATAAAAAAAGTTAGAAAAAGACTAAACAAATGAAAGTATAATAAAGAAATCATAGACGGGTAAAATCCTTTAATTTTTATGTATAAATATATAGTTTTTTTTTATTTTTTATGAATATAAATAAATATTTTGGATTTTTTTTTAGTATTGAAGTTTTTTTCAAAAAGTTATATAAAAAATGTTAGAAAAAAACTAAACAAATGAAAGTATAATAAATAAATCAGAGTCGAGCTTATCGAGCCGAGCTCGGTCTCGAGCTCGAGCTCGAGCTCGAATCGTTTGCGAAATTTTTTATTCGAGCTTTTAACGAGCCGATCCCGATCCGAGCTTAAACGAGTCGATCCCGATCAAAGCTCGCCGAACAAACGAGCCGAGCTCGAGCCGGCTCGAAAAAAATTCGAGCCTGAAAATCGGGTCGAGCTCGAGCTCGAGTTAGACTCGAGCCTTCTCGAGCTCGAGCTTTTACGAGCCGAGCCCGAATCGAGTCCGAGCCTGTTCGGTTCGCGTAACAGCCCTAGTTCTAACGTAGAAATTAAAGTTTATAATTACAAACTCCATAAAGGAATTATATCAAAATACATTTTCTATGCCAACCTATACGTACCCCGACAATACCCAAAAGATCACTTCCAAACTCCTTTCCGCCCTTACTTGGCTGGTCCGCCTGTCTCGGGATCTAAAAACATTAAAGGGAGAGGGGTGAGAATAAATCTCAGCAAGCTATTATGAATGCAGCAATATGCCAAATAAGATGCAACACATAAAAAGTTGCATATAACACATTGGAAAAGCTGTAAACACCTTTCATTACCTTGGTTTACCTTTTTCCGTCTGAACAATAGTCGTACATCATTGGGTATAATACTCCAATCTTAGGTGAGCTACTTAAGCAATACTCACATCTTATAAGACCCATTTCTCAGGGAACCATATAAGATAGTAGCAACTCTGTAAGACTTTTGGCTCAATCTGGATGCTATAACCCCGACACAGCCGCTGGCCACAGGAGGGGACGGTCACAGATATAATATAATCCGATCACATTAGGTCACACTTCCATAATTGATCGTATTATGTTATACCCCCAACATCAGCTGATTAACAAATTATCAAGCACATAATAGTTACTTGAATATAATCCACAAAGGGAATAAACAACATAGCCACATGGTAATATATACTCATGTTCCATCAATATCATAGTGCAACATTTATGTAATACACTAAGCATAATAAAGTCCATGAATATGTACTCAAGTAAGGTAACAAAGTATCAATAATTATCCCTACTGAGACAATATTCAATAATACATGGTCTTTACGAAGATCCAAGCTAAATTACCAAGTTGGAGTCACACTTGTCCAATTACCAAACTAGGCTACCTTGCAATTTCCAAACAATATTTAAAGTACTTCCCCAATTCCATTTTGATCACTTAAGATGTTATTGTGTAGCCAAAGTATTCTACTTTAATCTAGTTTAAAGAGATTTCATTTTGGTTCCAGTTTGATTAGGTTTAAACATCTCTAAAGTTGGTGCAACATAACCAGGCCAGGGCACGACTCGTGCCCCAGGGCACGACTCGTGCCCTTTTGGCCCTTCTCTGAATCATGCGTCCCTTGACAGCACGACTCGTGACTTTCCCTTGGCACGACTCGTGCCTGAGGGCACGACTCATGCCAATTTTCCTTAAGTTACTCAAAACAACTTGGCCTCCTAAGCACGACTCGTGGTCACGAAATGGCCATGGGCACGACTCGTGCCCCAGGGCACGACTCGTGCCACGGCCCAGAAACTGGTAGCAGCAGCAGTTTAGTTTAGGGATTACCAAAATCAAATTTTATACTAAGACTCTTCTAATTGGTGAACCTAACAGGAATTTATAATTTTGTTAACTTCATTCTAACTCATTTAACTCAAAGACATCATGTCCTCAACCTAGATCATTTCCACTTGGTTTTCCACCCAATTTACTACCATTTTCCAAGATTTCCATTTAATCCAACACAACCCATTTACTTCCACTCTTTACCACTTCCAAGAACCACAACATTTTCTATAACACTAACAAATTCCTCAAATTCAAGAAGGTTTCCCCAAAGCATCAAATAGAAATTAGAACATCCATGACAACAATTAATATTAATGAATATTTAAAGAAGGGAAGGGTCATAATAACTCACCTTAGCAAATACAAGATGGAATGAGGATTTTCTTGGCTTGATCAACTCTCCTAGATGCACCAATCACAAAAGTACTCTTGAATTGAAAAATGGAGTAGAAATGAGTTGTCTAGCAACTTGGAAGAAATGCTTCCATGGGAGAGCTTCTATGGGTCTTGCTAGGAGGAAGTAAGAAGGAAAATGAGGAGGTGAAAGAAGTATGGGGAGTATGGGTGGTTTTGACTAATTGTGAGAGAAGGAGGAGTGAAATAAGGGGGAAGGGGCATGGCCCCCCCATGCTACAAATAATCAAGGCTTTCACAAAATAACAACTAAGTCCTCCAAGTTCTAAAGTGGTAAACTAAACCCTCCTACTCAAATACTTTATCCCACATACTTTAACCTCCTTTCACATTTTATTCATTTCTATTATTATACTTTCCCCAAGATTCTTTATTTTAGTTTTCTAGAAATCCTAAGGATTCTAAATTATTTCCCAACCATTTCATCTTGATATAAGAATTTAAAGACATAAAATAAACACATAAAGTTAACATTAATATTAAAAGCATATAATTTTATACTAAAACTAGTGCCTAGGGTTAGGATCGTTACAATACAAGCTGCAAATAACCCCATGAAAGTAATCTCATCTGGTTTAACCTCACTTTCCTTCATCTTTTGATAATGAGCAATGGAGTCCTCTGCAAAACCATTTACTGCCAGCCCCGTTATCATTGAGTTCCAAGTAACCCCAAAAGTGATGATGCCAAATAAAGATTTGAGCTCAGAGCATGAGTCTCCACATAGTTGCCAATGTACTTGCCAGTTTCTGCATATCCCATTTGAGCACAAGCTGATAGGACTGTAACTAGAGTTACATCATTAGGTTTAACTTTCCTTCTCATTTGCTCGAAAAGTTCTAATGCCTCGCTGGATCTACCATTTTGAGAGTAACCAGCAATCATGGTAGTCCATGCAATAGCATCCCTTTCAACCATCTGATCAAACACTCTGCGTGCCTCATCCACGGCCCCACATTTCACATACATCTCCAACAATGTGGTTGAAACTATCAAGTTGAGACACAATCTTTTATCATCGATATACTACTTCACTCTCAAACCCATTTCCAAATCACCAAGTCTAGAGCAAATAGTTAGCAGTATCACAGCAGTGTACTCATTAGCACAACAGCCGTCAGTATGCATTTGTTCAAAAAATCTAAATCCCTAGAGATAATCCCCATTATGTACATAACATGAGAGCATAGAGTTCCACGATGTAACTGTTCTGTCTGTCATTTTGTCAAAAATCTCTCGGGCTGCCAAGGGAACCCCAGACTTGGAGTAACAAGAAATAAAACAATTATAACAAACTGGAACTCGTCTGCATTAAACGAAACATCTGTAAACACTCTTTAAAACAATTATTCTGTGCATACCTGAAAATCATAAAACCCCAAACCCCTCTATCCTTCAATGGTGCGTCATCGAAAACCAATCTAGCTGTCTCAACATATCCTTGTTTAGCATACCCAGAAATCAACACTGTCCACGACACAACACAATGATACGAAATTTTATCAAACACCTTCTGTGCAGCTTCCATGTTATCAAAAGCAGAGTACATCAAAATCAAAGTATTACCCACAAAAATATCAAATAAGAACCCGAATATCAACCAGTATGTGGGAATCAAATCCCAGTAGCAATTCATCAACTTAAGTCGTAACTTTACAAGCAGAAGAAAAAGGGAAATCTTTAAACCCTTAATTTTTTATTTTTTTAGCACAAAGCTAATGGAAAAAAAAAACTACTAATCAATTGAGCCCAAATAAGAAAATCAGCCAAAACCCAATTAGACCATTATTAGTTCAGTCGGATAAATCAAGCAACACCCATTAAACAACAAGAATTACACAATATTGGCATTAAGTTGAAAATAAGCAAGAAAAGGAAAGAGAAACAGACGGAAGCTATTCTTTGTTCGGCAGCAACAGCAAGTGCAAAGGCAACCAGATCAAGCACAAACACAACCACCAATAACAAAGTTGACGCCATGCCCAATGAATCTGAACTCAAAACGCAAGGAACACTACCAGAAACAGGTGGTTTAGCGACGGAATTATCAGCGACGGATTCATTCCGTCGCTGAATAGCGGCGGAATATAAGCTTTAGCGTCGGAATTATTTTGGCGTCAAACTTAGCGACGGAATTTAATTCCGCCGCTAAATTCCGCCGCTAAAACGAATATTCCTCGAATATTCGTTTAATTATCGCCACTATTTTCGTGGTTGATTTACCGACGGAATATTCCGCCGCTAAATCTTTATCAGCGACGGAATTATTCCGCCGGTGAAAATATATCATTTTTTTGTTTTTTTTATTTATCAGCGTCGGAAATA